>JAHTLZ010000054.1:13606563-13732414 GCA_023846285.1 Phrynocephalus versicolor
ATAATAATAATAATAATAATAATAATAATAATAATAATAATAATAATTCCTTCTTCTTCTTCTTCTTCTTCTTCTTCTTCGCTGCAGGCGATGGTTTAAACAGTGGCTTAAGTGGGTTTAGCATATATTTGTCTTCATTCAAAAATTGGCCTAAAAAGTCGCTGAGGTCCAATCTCTGGGCCTGACCCCCAACTTTTTGGCTGCTGATTTATATGGGGGCCACTCTCTGCCCAATGCATCCCTCCAGATGTGTAGCTGCCTCAATGTAGAAGGGCAGTAGATGCCATCAGGCAACACCTGGGGAGTGTGTGTATGTGTGTGCACATGTGCATGCACTTTGCCGGGGGGGGGCTTGTGTAAAGAAACATAGTTGGAGTAGAAGGATAGCAGAAGAAAGAGGAAGCAGGGAGGGAGACAGCCATGGGCCATCTTGGTAAATCAAATGGGGGTGGGGGTGGTCTCCAGCTGATCCAAATACAGTATCCCCATGTTAAACTCAAGTGTGGTTGCTTCTCTCTTCCTTTCAGAAATGGCAGCGCCGATTCTTCATCCTTTATGAACATGGTCTCCTCCGCTACGCCTTGGATGAGATGGTGAGTAGCAATATCTTTTTTCCCCTCCCCCTCCTCCAGAGACACCCTGTTGCGTGTGTGTGTCGCCTGGTGTTTATTTGTCAGAACTTAGAGACTTACTCTTTAGAACTATTTGTTTCTCTTGCACTTTGTTTTGAAAAGGAAATCTGCTGTCATGATTTGTCACAAAAGGTGACTTTGTTACATTGCTTCTTTAGTTGCCGGCTGCTTTTTTGGGGTTACTTTTTAGTTACTTGAAGGGAAGCAATTTGGGATTGATGAAATGAAGTGTGAACAGGTGTGGAAACCTGTAAAACATTCTTTAAAAATAAAGCTGAAAGTGACTAGAAATATTGTATCTCTTGTCACCGTACCAGTGAAGTAACTTCCTCTTTGCTTGCCCTGTTGGTTTTTGGCCGACTCCAGCCAAGTCCTTTGGAAACATGGTGGCACCCACCCTGAAACATGTCGTGCAGAAAAGAGAGGAAGAGTTTGTGTGCTGGTTGTAAGGCATGGGTGGGGTCTCAAGGCGTTGTTGGCCTTCTGGTCCCATCAGCGTAACCAGTGGTGAGGGACGGTGAGAGATGGAGTCTGCCAACTTGAGAGAGAGTCACAAGTTGCTTGGTAGGTATCTTCCAGGCTTTAGACCAACCCTGGTGCCCTTGCATGCCCATGGCGCAGGGCCTGGATGAGGCAGAGTGGGTCAAGATGCTCTTAGGTTTCTCTCCTTCAGAGCCTGCCACCATTTTGTTCTCCTTTAGAGTTGGCTCTAAGTGGGATCCCGTCTCTAGGGGCAGCAAACATTGTGTTCAAGACCCTAGAAAGTGGGAGAAAACATGAGTATCAGGGAGGGAAAGACATGTGAGAGTTTTGTCATGAGGAAAGATGGAGAATGGGTGATTTAAGGTGTACCATCATGAAGTATTTCTGTCAGCCGTTCTCAACTTTTTGGGGGCCATGGCCATAAACGCCACCTGAAAGAAATATACGCCGAATCAGGATTGTATAAGTTGTGTAACGAACTTTATAAAGCAGTGTGTGAAGAACTGATGCCAGTCTGTGGCCCACTTCGATTGTGCCAGAGCCCCCCAAGGTTCCCACGGCCCCCACTGAGAATGGCTGTCTTCCGGCAATATCCTCTTTTTTTGAGGTAAAATGAATGGCCTTCTCCGGTTCTCTAGTTTTTAGCTGCCAACTTCAATTTCCCTTTCTCTTTTTCTTCCTTAGCAGTTGGTTATTTTTTGGGTTCCGTCTGGAATGGCGGTCCTCCCCTGTTTTCCTGAGGAGTGGGCATTTCTGCTGTGATGTCCGGAGCTGTCGGAGGGTGGGGGGGGGAGGGAGGTCAGTGTGGCTGCCCGCTGCCCATCCTTGGAGCCTGTTCCCCTCTCCTCGGCGCTGGATGCAGGGCCTAGGCCAGTGTTGGCAAACCTATGGCCCTTTCTGTGGGCACCCAACATCGCTCCTTCACAGCCACCTGTATACAGGTTAAACTGCTGTATTGGCACTTTGTGAAAAATTAGTGGGTTTTGAATCACAGTTTGGGCACTCAGTCTCTAAAAGGTTTGCCATCACTGGCCTAGGCTGTCTAAACTGGTTTGCTCAGCTTCAGAAGGAAGGAGTGGTCAACTCCCTCATTGTTTCCTTCTCTCGAGCCCATTTGCTGCTGTTGGGGAGGTTGTAAGCGCCTTCTGTGCTTTATTCCCTGAAATGGGTGCATGTGCCATTCGTGGGCAGTTTGCAGAGGACAGGGAACAGGACTGTGTCCTAGACCTACCTGGAGGCCTGAGGGGTTGAACATGGGCTGGCTCAGCTGCGAGGCTTATGCCTAGAGACAGTCCATCTCTCATTCTGCAGCTAGGGGATGTTACTGCCTTGGACTACAACGTCCAGAACTCTCCTGCCATCCCTGTGGGACTCTGAGGATTTGTAGTCCAAAAATTGAACTTTTCCAAATTGGCTAGAAACCAGGATCTAAGAAATGTCCTATCAAAAGCAAAAAAATAAAAAATAAATAAAAAAGAGGGGGTGGAGAGACAGTTCCAACCCCAAAACTATTATGTTTCAATGTGAGCTTTCCTAGACCTTCTTCTGAGTCCACTCAGTCAGATATATGAGGTGGAAAACGGGCTAAATGACATGACACGGAGGAGAGAAAACAGCTATTGCAGAAAGACGGGTTCCATTCTTCTGTCAGCTCTGCCACTGCTCCACAAATGATTTACTTTATTATACTGTGGAAAGGCCAGCTAGGACCTCACACAGCACCTGGTAACTTATTTACAAAGCTGGAGGCACAGCCAGAGGAAAATCCGTTTGCTTGGTAGGTATGTCTTCTCTCGGCCTGCTTTGCCGTTCTAAGGGTCCTTCCTTCCTTCTCTCTCTCTCCCCCACCCCCTGAAGCTCCCCAATGCAACACACTCCCCTGGGAGAAGACAAGGAGCGGCTTTTCTGGCTCCTTGTGAAAATGAACCCATGAATTTGCAAAACTAGCCCAGCTTTGTATTACCAATGGAACTTCATCCAAATCCTCTTAATCATCAAGCGCTGGAGTGCCATAAATTTCTCTGTTCTGTTTCCCGGCAACCTGGCCCGTTTTCACTGGGATAATATTTCCTGAAGTGACAATAGAAAGACAGCACAGAAGGGAGGAGGAGGAGGAGGAGGAGGAGGAATTGCATGGAAGGCCTAAGAGGGAGAAAGGGAGAAAGAGGGGGGCGGGAATGAGAGAGAGAGAGAGAGAGAGAGAGAGAGAGAGAGAGAGAGAGAGAGAGATGGCCGGAAATGAAGGAGGTTGGCAAGGAAAGGAGGTCTGTTGCTAAAGAGTTGCAGGGCTGGAATGTGGACGTCTTAGAAGCCGGCTGAGAACAGCAGGAGGCCCCGGTTCCTTCTGGAGCTGGCTCCTGAGTTCAGATTGAAGAGGGTTTCCCTGTGGAAAAGGGTCACCTTTCCTTTGATGGGACTGCTGCTCCCCATTTCCTTGTGGGCTTCAAAAAATGCGTTTTTCTTGCTAGCGCATTCCATGATTATCATTGAGCAAGGGAGCGTCAGGTGCAGCAGTGGTAGACTTGCAGAGAAAGCCGTTGTAGGTATTGGGTCTAGTGTTCTAGATGGCCTTTCTTTGCCCAGACCTCTGGGAGACTGTAGGGGAATGTCTCCCCCATCACCCCACCCCAGTTGGAAGGTCCATGCCCTACTGCAGTCTGGAGTCATACCAGTTAGATGCAGGTTAACCATTATTGCCAGCTAGACATCAGGTCCTGCTGAATGTGTGCCTGTTCGATTATTTGTGGGTGGTAGTGTCCAACACCCTGTTGATATCCTGCTTGGATGAATTACCAGTGTGTTTTTTCCCCTAACCCTTTCAGACATATGCCTTGTCTTGACTTGATGTAGATATGAGAAGCAAGATAAGAAAAAAACACTAAATTTCATAATAAGGAATGTTTGATCAGATTGGTCTGTTTCTAAGGTTTTTTTTTAAAAACTCTTAATCAGTTGGTTCAAGTTCTCCACTTGGAAGGAAGCAAATGATTGTCTTAATGTCCGTCCGGCTCTTGTGAGCTGCCTGCTTCATGAATGGAAAAGGCATGCTTCTGATTCCATGGAGTCCAGTTGACTCCTGTTTGGAAAGAAACTTGATGTATTAACTGAGCTGGATGGAGCTCGTTGCCAGTCAGGGGTGCTCTGTCTTGGCAGTGCTGGGGGGAAAACAGCCCTGCACGAAATCTGAAGAGCACTGGCTGAGAGGCAAGTGAAGAATCAAGGCCACGCACGTCCACACCCGGTTTTGGTTCTCATGTGTTTCTGGGGCATGGACTTGCCAACATGCCAACCAGCCGAGATGGATAATGAGAGCATTAACCGGGATTTTCTGAACTGTGAAATAGGAAGAACTGAGGAACAGAAGGGGAGGTTAGGCATTAACAATGGCAGTGCCGTCTAGATGAGGAACATGTGTGGTTTTTTGGGGGGGAGGGGGGGCTCATGCTTCTGTTCTTCTCTCCCTCCTACACCACCTGGCCATGGGCCACCAACCAGAGCCAAGAGTCAAGGCATGGCTTGAGACAGAGTGGTTGCAAATATCAAGTGTTGGTGGGCAGGCAGTATCTTGTACCAGGAGGGCCTTCCTGGAACAAACCTACCTCTGACTCAGTGCAAAGGCCGTATTCTGGTGCATTCAGATAATAGGTAGGATTTTTATCTGTGGTGGGGGTGGGGGCGGGGCGGGGCGAGGATCTTTCTTGTTCTTCTCAATAAGCGTCTGGGAACGGGTTCTGCTGCTCTGGTGCACATCCTCCAGTCTTCTGACACCTGACCCTTGCCTGCTTCTTCTGGATTCTGCTGTGCATCACAACGTCAGTGGTGTGCAAGCAGAGTGGATGAGAGATAGGCTGTGCAACCCCAGAAGGACATCTGTGGTATCAAACTACTTCTGCTTAAAACATCTGGAGCAGCCTTCCTTTCCCTCCTATCCAGCCAGTGCCAAAGTTCAGTGGCATTTCTCTTTCATGCATATTGGACAGTTCCCCCCCCCCCCATCATCCGGGCAGAGACGTGTGGCACACATCCCAATGACTTAAGAGCACCCATCTACCAGGAGCTGCAATTTGTCGGAAATGATTTATCGAAAGAGAGAAGAATAAGTGAATCCATCTCTTGGTTGGTTTCCAACCACTGGTACAGGGACTTTTGTTAGGATACCTTTTTTCATAACAACTACCAAGAATTCAGACTCTCTCCCTTGGCATGCTGTCCTCCAAGGGGGGACGTGTCATTGCTGGTTAGCACCTTCCTCCAACAGATTGTCCACTTGTGACTTCTGGGTAGGCTCCTCATACCTTTGGGTGCTCAGGCTTTCTCCAAGTGCCCCACAAGCACCTGCTCCTCTGCTTTCTGTCCGTGGCAGATGGAACAACACAATGTCTCCAGAGGCAGCAGGGCCTTCCTTTCTCTCCCACCATGGCAGGAATTTGGGTATCTTTGAGGAAGGGATGGGAGTGGCTGGGGCCACTCTCTCGGGCAGCCGGGTGCCCTTCTTTTAACCTGAAGGGAATTAATTGTATTTGCAGACGTAATAGTCCTAGATGGACTCGTGGAGGGATTGCCACATACTCTTGCTCTGGAGAACAGAGAGATCTTTTAATCTCCCACCCGCGGTTTAAAGTTACCCTTTCCTGCTCCAAAAAGATGACGTGCCTCTGAATGTCTCTGCAGATAGTTCTAGAAGGAGACGGATGAGCTGGCGGCCCTGGTGTGCGTCAGGATGTGCAGGGATGGGACGATGCAGGGTGGGGTGGGGGTGGGGTGGAGAAGAGAGATTTATAGCAGAGACCAGATAATTCCTCAAAGATTGCTCCACAGGTCGTTCTGGGTAGTTGCTGAATGTTCCCGTAGGAACGGGAGGATAAAAGGTTCAGGCAGCATTTAAGGAGCTGAAATAAAACTTTAAGTTTCTATCTACAGCCTGGCACCTCTGGAAACTGGTGTCTGGGTAAACAGCCCAGCCAGCATGACCAGGGAAAATGGTCGCTGGAGGATTCTGGAAGACATAGCCTTTTTAGTTAGTTATTTTTAAAAGCCCTTTTTTTCAAACTTCGAGAACTAGATTCTGTGTCTACCCACCACCCACCTGCGCCGGGAACTAGTTCTGCTTTAGAAAGCCTCCACTCCAATTTCCAACCTCTTAAAATAATTGCATGCAGAGCAACCACGAAAATTGCACTAAGGACAAATATTAAAAAACCTGCCATATTTACCAGGCTTTTTGAAACGCCTTAGAATTTATGAGTTGCAACAATGGGTGATGGCCTTGCATACATATCTGTAGCTCTGTGTTGTGTTCTATACAAAATTCACTTTTGTTTTTGGCTTAGGTGAAGAAAAATAATAAAAATGTAGGTAGGGGGTCTTTTGGTGTGTGGATGTGTGCTTCCAACATCTCTCAGTCTAGACTTGCGTTTCAAAAATACTTCTCGTGGGAGGGGAGGGTGTCAGTGTCTTAGTCTTCAGAGATTGTTTTCCACTCTGAAAACAAGAAGAGTTCCCAGGTTAACCTTTCAACACATAAAATGAAAACAAAGTCACTTTTATAGGTCAATATAAAACAAACAGAAATGGGCAATTCAAGGTCCTTAGCTGAAGCATTCCTAGGAATTATTGGAAATACCTGCAAAAAACTTTACAAGTGTTTACCTCTTACTGAAAAGTGCCCAGAATGGGGAGTGAGAACAGCCTGTTATAGGACACCCCCCCTCGTCTTCTCTTTCTTGTTTTCATTCCCTCTTGCTTTCGATCCCAGGGGGTTTGAGGCCAGTCTCAAAGGAGCCTTTTATGACATGAACCAGGAGTTCCAGCACAGTCCCATTGCCAGTGTTCTTTAAAAAACCCCAAACAAATACAGATGTTTGGTAGAGGTCATAAAAAGCACACACACGGCTGTGTTCTTGCTAGTTGTTCTGATCTGAAAGTAGATACACTTTGAAAATGAGCAGCAGGCCATGGAACAGCATTAGAACATTTTGGAACGTGTATTCTATCAACGCATTTTCTGTTTTCTCTCAAACACACATGCATTGTTATTGAAAATGGGGATGCCTTGGTTTAAGAACATTTTTCAGTGGAATGCCCTGGTTTCCATTTTTTTCCCTGTAAGGCATTAAAAGTTGGTGTGTGGTGCTCACATGACGAAAAGAATGGGGACGCCTCGGTTTAAGAAAATTTTATATGGAATGCCCAAGTTTGCCGTTTTTCTGACCTCCGGAATGGATTGATTGGTTTTCATTGCATTCCTATGGGAACCTGCATTTTTGGTTTACGGATTTTTTGCAATACGAAACAGCCCGGAGAACGAATTAATTACTTAAACCGAGGTACCACTGTAATTCCTTCAATTTTTCATCAGTCAACTTAGGTGTTGTTTTACAAGAGGCATGATCATATCACACTCGCAAATAACTGCTCCCTCTGTGCCTTCCGTCTTTGGACCATTGGTGCAGTTGGCAACAGTGGAACTGGACTGACCGGCCAAGCCATGCCTTGAGGTTAAGTTGGACAGAAGAAACTACCCAAATGGGTCCCAAACGAGGACGGCGCTGAACAGATGTTGGTAGGGGCTGTATTGCTGTTTTCTTATCAAGATGTGGCTGCAGAGTCTGATGGACAGTGGTTGCAGAGCAGAGGGTGGTGACAGTGACGCTCAGTTGTATTTATTTGTTCTATATCGCCCATCTCACCAAAGGCCTCTCTGGGTGGGTTACAAGATGAAACAAAACAAGAGGCAAAGCCTCGAACCATAGTTGCTAATCAAAACATCGATGCTAATATAAAAACAAAGAGAACATAATAAAACATAATACGACGCAACAACAAGGCTGTGATTCTGTCTCGGGCTTGGCAGATGCAGGGCGGATCTCTCTGCTTTTGAAAGGGCCGCAGACAGTCCCAACCTTGTTGTCAGCATGAGGTTAAATTAAGGAGGAGTCCCTCTTTCCCGGCCTTGTCGGTGTCACTGGTTAAGAAAGTCTTGTGAAGTAGCAAGGGGGTGGGGTGGGGGGAGAAGAGGTTGAAAGTCTTCTATCACCTTTGCTTTTAAATCAGATTGTTTGCTTTATAGAGAGCTTCCCGGCCTTCATAGCACCAAAAACTGTGATCGGTAGGAAGCGTCCAGGTCCAAGAGTTGTAAGATGTCTTGTGTTGCCTTCCACTCTGGCTCTCCCCAGCCATTTCTCCCTGGAACCTTTTGCCGTTCCCATCATCTTCCTCCTGGCAGTGCTCCTGAATCCTCCAAACAGCAGGGAGGTCTGGGTGGAATCCGAGTTGAACCACCATAGCTAGTTGGATTGTCTTCTGTGTTGTGTTGGTTATTCTGTTTGAGAGTCCAGTTGTGTCTCTCCCCCCCCCCCACATATCCTGTTGTCTTTGAGCCTGTTAATTAAAAGGCAGCTGTTTGCACATGCTTCTGCGTGATAAGTGGATCGTTCACTTGCCTTTTGCTGGTTGTTCTTGGTTTCCTTAGATGTGAGCAGACGCTTTGTGAAGCGTGCCATTGGTGTGTTTTGATAGGGCGTTTTGGCCACGGTCCTCTCTTTTGGGGAAGGAACGGAAGCAATTTTTTGTCGCTGTTCTTTAGATTTTGTAATCCAACAGTGTTGAGCAGAGCTCTGTGTGCATGAGTGTTACGAGAGGGAAAAGTGTGTGTTTCTGTTGTAATCTGCTGCTGTTAGAATTGTTCAAGAACCCACTACTGAAAGTCGCAAGATAAATCTTTATCAGGAGGGCTGGTCTACTGCTGCAGCACAGACTGAGTGAATGGCCCATGAGATGTGTGGTTCGAATCTTGCCTCAGCTCTGTCCGGCCTCTGCCTTCCCATCTACCTTTTGTAGCAAAGGCAACAAGTAGGAAATGCACATATGCTGCTTGGACAGTGGATGGATGTTTCTTAATCGATGTTAATGTAGATGCTTCCATTTCTTTTTCAAAGGTGGGCCCTTTTTACCCCTGTGTACTCTGAACGGATTAAATTGCCCAGTTTTGCATTAAATCAACTGAGATCTTGTGTTTTGAGCAATTGAACACCGACTTGCCCATCTTCTCCTTTGCTGATAGGAGATTTTCGTACGTTAACTGCTTTTGAGCTTGCCTTCCTTGGCACGACCTGGCGGGAGGTGTTCACCACAAGATCCGTCTGCTGGACCTGTGTTGCATTATGTGTCGGAATAGAGGACAGCTTTTTATTCCCCGGCTCCCTCACTCATTCCACCCATCCCCATATCCTCTCCCTGCGGAAATGAGGACCAACCCCCCCCCCCCAAGGCAGAGGAAACTTGTCAAGCTTCCTGCCCAGTTTCAGGAGATGCTTATTTGCAGAGGAAGGAGCTGCTATTGAGCGCCTGACCCTGCCTTGAAAACAGTAAGCAAATTAAGCTAGTAATTGAGGCCAAATGAGATTGGGCGCAGGCAGCGCGGGGGGGGGGACACAATGGGGGAAGATGGAATCACTTGCCAATCCCCAGATGCGGGTGGTTTTATTAGCTCAGTGAGGAAGTTGGAAGAAGGGAAAAACTCAACCTTCTCATCCTGGTTGGTGGTTATTGGGGCTCTGGTGTGTAGCTGCAGGCTGCATGTGTGTGTGTGTGTGTGTGTGTGTGTGTGTGTGTGTCCAGGCACTTGCCCTGTGATGAGAGGACAGCTTCATCAAGAGTCATCTTTTGCTCCAGAGAGACAAAGCAGAAGATAGAAATGACCAGATAGCTGGTCTGGGCCGTATCTTTTTACAGTTCTTTCAGTCTACTAACAGAAGAGTGAAACTAAGGCAGTCTTGATGTCCCCAATGCTCTCTGGCATTGGGAGCCAAGTCTCTTGTGACTGACAGCAACGACTGTTGGTCCATCTTGGGTCTCCGGAGCATGGCAAGATTGAGTCCACTCTATGAAGACTCACCTTCCTTGCGTTATTTGCTTGCCAACTTGAACTGGTTTTCAGAGAGGACTCAATCCAAAGGCACACATACTAAATCAAATCAGTTAATTTGAACTAAACACACTAGCAAATTTAATTTCCATCAGGAGTTTCAAAAGGAGAACCTGTATTGCTGTATACAAGAGGGAAGATTGTAGAATCTGAGCACCCAAGAGATTCCTGTGGAAGAAAGAAAGCTGGTGACTACCAGACCCAAGACCTCCCAGGTTCTCCATCCCAAGTCATTTGAGCCCCCTGAGAATTAACTGGACATTTGTTTATTTATTTATCTGACTAATTTTTCCAGTCAGGACACTAAGTGTCTGGCAGCAAGATTTAAATGGGGACAGATAAAAACAGGCCAAAAATAAAAAAAGCTGGAGCATTAAAACCACTGTTGGGTTGCAAAAGATTTTAAAACTTTTTTTTTTGAAATTATAGCATCAATCTTCATAAAACTCATTCCTCAGCAGCCGGTGCCTGCAAACCTTTTGCAAATAACCAGCAGTTCGCCTGTTGGCCAGAGAACAACGCACCGGGGATCTAGCCCAGGCTGTCATGTCAGGGAGCTCCACTACCCGTCTCTTTGGTTCTGGCATTTTTACTGACTTTATAGTAGGAAGATGGAATAGAGCGGCAAGTTAGCAGTTGTGGGCCGGACTTGTAGAAAAGCGGTGAAATCCGCTTGGATTGCTCTCCATTCAAAAACAAATGTATAGGAAGATTCCAGATTGTGTGTCCCCTATAGAAGCCATCACAGGGCTTGGCATGTTGTTGTTGTTGTTGAGTTGTGTCTAACTCTTCGCGACCCCATCATGGACCAGCGCACGCCAGGCCCTCCTGTTTTCCACTGCCTCCCGGATTTTGATCAAATCCATGTTCGTTGGATCGATGACACCGTCCAACCATCTCATTCTCCTCCATCCCCTTTTCCTTTTGCCTTCCATCTTTCCCAACATCAGGGACTTCTCCAAGGACTCCTCTCTCCTCACGAGGTGGCCAAAGTACTGGAGCCTCCGCTTTAAAATCAGGGCTTGTCATAAGGGCTCTGAAATCCTCCCTCTCCTTGCTGTTCGAAAGCCATGCCAGGAGATCTGAGTGACTTGGCTGAGATGCCCTTGAGGGACTGACCTCCCGGGGTCATCGACCCCATTACAGAGGTCACATCTGCTCCTGGACCGGCCGGGAAAGGGGGGGGGAGCTAATGAAAATGTTGGCCTCTGCCTGGAATGTGCGGGAGTGGCGCCCACCCAGCTCTTGCTTAATAGCCACCGAATCTTCTCATGGTGCCAGTTTCTGGCTTCTGCGCCAGCTGTGCATTTTTATAGCAGGCTGGGGGGCAGGGGCAGAGGCAGCTAGCAGGCTGCATCTACCAAAACGAAGGTCTGCTGATAGTAGCAGGGAAGGCAGGCTTTCCAGGGAAAGGCAGAAAGTGGCTTTCGACTGAATCAGACCCTTGGTCCATCCGGGCCAGTGTTGTCAACTCTGATGGGCAGCTCTTTCTTGCCAGTGTTTTAGGCAGGAGTTTTTCCTAGCCATACCAGGAGTTTTTGTGGGACACGGACACACACACACACACACACATATGGCCACGGGAGCCACCTTCTGTTGAGCTGTAGTACCTTTGGCTCATCCTGTGTTCCCAACTCGGACTGGCAGCTACGGCTCCACTGGGGTTGCAGGAAGGATTCTCTCCTTGCTCGACGTGGAGACCTCTGGCGTCCCAAATGCCAGTATTGCTTGGGGTACTGGATTGGGACTCTGGAGATCAAGGAGGGGTCTCATTCTTGCTGAGCCAGCAGAAACGAAGCATTTTGGCTGAATCCATGGTCACTGGAGGCCAGCTCTGGTTTTTTTCGACCTGACCTTACCTTACAGGCTTGCTAGTTGAAAGAAAGAGAGTAGGATATAACATCTTGAATTAATTCCAGTTGTTTGGAGTCAGATTGCGACTCAGCCTGCACTCATCCCTCTTCTTTTATCGTGGGGTGGTTGTGGTTGTTTTTTAACAGGGACTCAGACTTGGGGCTCTGGGACTTAGTAACAAAGATTTGAACTTGGGACCGAGACCTAATGACTGGCCAACATCCCCAAATGCAGTAGAATCATCATCATCATCATCATCATCATCATCCCAGGCAGTCCCTACTTCCTGCTTCGCTTCTGGAATTAAGAGGGGAAAGGGTGCATTCTCAGGGATGTAGGTTTCCAGTGGCAAGGCTTTTTCTTTTTTAAAGCAAAAAGTGGACTCAAATGCCCGGCCTCTTGTACGCGCTGCTCTCTTTCCACATTTTCTTTCTTCTCCATTTTTAAAAACTCAAAGCGGATGATATTCTGTGAAGAGGTGCCAGGCATGCTTTTGGCCAGAACCTCAGGTGTAAGAGACGCTCCGCCAGAAAGGGGTGCTTGTTTGCTTTTTGCTCCTGAGGAAATACAAAAGGGGCAGATTTTGTTGTTGTTGTTGGAAAAGGAAAAAAAAAGTGTGTGTGTGTGTGTGTGTGTGTGTGTGAGAGAGAGAGAGAGAGAGAGAGAGAGAGAGAGAGATCTTTTCCAGCTCATTTTCTGCAGCTGTGGTTGCAGGGGGTGGGAGAGTGAAATGGGTGTCCTGAAACACTGCCCAGAATTACATTCCCATGGTAAGCAGCCACTTTCAGCAATGGTGGCTTATTTTTCATAGCATTTATTTATTTATTTATTTATTTATTTATTTATTTATTTATTTATTTATTTATTTATTTATTTATTTATTTCACAAACCTTTTTTTAAAAAAAGGCCAGCTGATTCTAAGGAGGCTGCTGAAACAGTGAGCCCCCCCCAAAAAAAAACCACATAGGGGATATACAGGAACAGCTGGAGAATTGGCCACTTCAGATTAATTGCTGGGGAGAGAGAAAAGGAGGAGGAACAAGGAAAGATGATGAATGATTTATCTTGGTTCCTTTGTCTTCCTGGGAAAGCATCCTGTGAAAGATTTTGAGGGTGAAATATATTGGTTATTCCTCTTTGTTTAGATTCCCCCGCCCCCAATTAAGTCTTTGCCTTTGGTTTAAAAAATAAAATCAGTGTTCAGCCCGATCAGTTGTCTGATCTGGCGAGCCACGAGTGATCCATCGGCTTTATGGCTGAGATGCTTTTGCAGGGCACAGATATATTTCATTTTGACACCCCTCTTCTCTGTCTCTGCTACCGTGAAGATTCTGCTCCCCAAATCCCCCCCCTCCAGCAGCCACTCGCTTGTCTTGAAAACCAAAACACAAACAGGAGAGCAGGTGCCGGGACCCGAATTCTCTGCGAGCCTTTTCCCCACCAGCCTTTTGGGACACACATAAGCGACCTCTGTATCTTCCAAACCACAGTGAGCCCTTTCAAAGCTCCTCTTAGATAATTGGTTCACCATCATCCAAGAACCTCCTTTGCTTAATCAAGATTGCAGAGGATACACAAATCCACACCCTTTCCCTAAACCTACTCTCACTTAGAGAGGGGCTTTGACATTTTTTTTTTGTTTTCTTTGTGCTCTCCCTGTGAACAACCGTTGGCTTGTGTGTTCCACTTATCCTGGCTTAAATCTGCTGTTAATTTCAACCACCCCTTTCTCCTTCCCCCTCCATAAGTAAGATCAGTAACGTCTCATTATCAGAAGCAAGTCTTTCCTTCTGCATGAACTTTCTAAAGGTCTGTCAGAGAGGTACACCTGCTTCCTACAGCCAAAGCCCTGCAACGTGTTAAGAGAAGCAGGCAGAAAGTCTTTATTAGGCCATTCCTTAATATGTAAAAACATTTCGGGAAGTGGGGCTCAAAAATATTTAAAATCCTGTATGCAAGGGAGCCATAATATGCATTTCAAAAAGTCCCAGGAGGGGCAGGGAGGACAGAACCACCGCATGTTTCAGGAGATCAGCCAGTGAGTGGTGAGGGTTACCGCTGCTTTGGGTAAAGGAGGGCTTGTATGCTAGAGTGGTTGGGTTGACCAGGGTGACTTGGACCCATGTTTCAGTGCAGGTGCACATTGCATTTGTTTTTGGCCAGGACCTCATTCCAGAAGGATGCACTTACTAAATGGAAGGCACGGCGGCCAAACTCTGTGCTTCAATCCCATCGGTGGTGCTCCATCATCTCCTTTGCTGGCACTTGTGTGTGTCGGTCCCTACCACGCTTGGCTCTGCCAGGTTTCTCTAATCCCCTAAAAGCTCAGGTTAGGGTAATGAAAACTGTCGTTATGTAAACAGAACGTGTTTATAGGAGTTGGCCAAAGAGCAGAAGGAACATGGGCTGGATCCTCCATGGGAGGCAGAAGCATCTTTCTTAGAGGCATGCTTGCGTCTCATATCCACAACCGGGGATAATGCCTTTTTTATCCGGCTTCTCTTTCCCGACACAGCCTCCTCCTCCTCCTGGCTGTTAGATCACAGGAGCTTCTTTTATGAGGTTGGCTGGTGTAGGAGTCTAGCGTTGGCAGCGGTTGGCCAAGCATCTTGGGCCGCCTAAAGCTGCAAGCATGACTCCAACCTCTGCAAAACGTGGCTGCCATCCACTATGCCTAAAACCAGCTTTGCAACTAAGCCCGCAGGTGGTGGGTAGCTCCAAGAACACCCGCTCTTCTCTGCAGACCTGAAAGAAAGTTATCAAAAGCCTGTGCTGGCTCGCCTGGGGGTGATTCTCAACTCACCACGGGTGACCAGGCAAGCGGCTGTTCCTGAAAGTGCTTCAAGACAACGTCTGCTTTCAATTCTTCATCTCTGCTGCTGCTATTTTTACTGCAACTGCAGAAATGAATGGTCTCTTAGCGATTTCCTTTCCTGTCTCTGTGTCTCCCTGCCATCTCCAAATTATTGTTCTTTTCCAAGATTTGTTTTTTCCTACATCCTGTCTGTGCATTTTAGATAGGAGGTGGTGGTGTGTGCATTGGGGTGAAAGAGAAGGGCCGGGGTGTCTTAGAATTGTCAGTAAGCTGTAAAAGCCTTATAACATTAAGGGGCATGGAAGAGAGGGGTTTTTAATGTGTATAGCTGGGAAAATGAGAAGTTAAATACTCAATTAGGCAGGCGTCCAGCATTTCCAAACAAGATTGGGAGAGAGGGTGAACCAGAACGGGGGGGGGGAGGGGGAGGAGGAAGAGGAATTCAGTGTTGTTGTCCAAACTTCTGAATGCCTAAGAAAGAAAGAAAGAAAGAAAGAAAGAAAGAAAGAAAGAAAGAAAGAAAGAAAGAAAGAAAGAAAGAAAGAAAGAAAGAAAGAAAGAAAGAAAGAAAGAAAGAAAGAAAGAAAGAAAGAAAGAAAGAACCCAGCAGGGCCCTAAGGCGAGATCTGAGGTGAAGAGCTTCCCACAGACTCCCAAGGCCTTGGCTGACCAGAAAGGGCCAGAGGCTTCCCTCAAGACCTCTGTTCCCACATGGGTGGCTAATAATGGGAAGTGAACACTCTCTTTAGCAGTCAGACTATGAAACACAGAACGAATGCAGCTTCCCCTTCAACCCGATCCTTAGAGCACCTCTCTTTTCCCACTAAAGGATAAGTAATTCAGTGGAGTTGATGTCGAGGAAAAAGCATGCCCGTCCCGCAGAAAGGAGCCATTGGCAGGACTGGGAAACTAAAACCTCAATTACTTCTCAAAGTTGGCTTAAAATTGTAGGCAAAAAATCAAATCAGAACAAAATAAAAGACAAAAACATGTGGCATCTTAAAGACGATTATATTTTAATGTAAGCTTTCGTGGCCACGCCCACTTCTGCAGGCATAAAGTAGCAGAAAGAAGTGGACATGTCCACGAAAGCTTACATTAAAATATAATACTGTAGTTAGTCTTTAAGCTGCCACATGTTTTTGTCTTTTATTTTTTGCTTTGATTTTGGCCTGGAATTCTTGCAGATTGATACAGCTACCTCTCACAAACCTTAAAAAATTGTGTTTATTTCATTTGTCTTGGTGGTTCAAGATGTGTTTGGTTGCTGCTGAGTTGTTACAATGCTTTACAAGTGATTTGTCAGTTGCCTGACTATAGCTTGAGCCTTGTTTTCTGTTTATTTTTAAAAAAACTACCATCAACACCTGAGGACTGAGAAGGAAACAGCAGAAAAATGTTTGCCAAACTGCTCCTTAAAATGCTAGTTTTAAAAATAACACATAAAGCGGAATCCGTTATTGTACACATAAAATTGTTCTCACAAAAGCCGTTTGGAAAATTTTAAGTGCTGCTGAAATTCAACTCGGTGACTTAAGTAACTCAGGACAGACAACTGCAGGGAGGTAGTTATCGGTGTGCATAAGGTGTGATAAACTCAGCTGAGCTCCCTGAAGGAAAGGAAAGGTGCCTGTGTGATTGTTAAGTTTCGCATTTTCAAAAATTGCATTTTGCTAAATTGTTTCCTAATGTCTTTTATTTATTTATTCACACGTGTATCCCGCCCAACCAGCAGCTAGGCTACAGGGCTTGGCAGCAACATTTGAGTCAGTGCAGACTGTGGGCGTGATTATGTGGGTAGTGATAAGAAAGGATCTGAATAAATCTGTGCTGTTGCAAAACTGGGTCAGGGTTTGAGAAACATGGTTAAGGATTTGTCTGTAGCTGTTCGGAACACATTCCAAGCTGTTCTTTGGTGTCTTTATTTCAGATTTTTTGCATTCAGATTTTAACCCCCCCCCCGCCCCGCCCCCCGGACAACAGCACCTCTTCTGTCTGCTTATTTTACTTTGGGTAGTATGGCAGAAAGCAAAAAATTGCTTCAAATAATTTGTTTCCTCTTTTACCATGTTACTGAGGAATAAACCAGCAACCAGCTTGCCAGAATCTTCACTAACCTCTTCTCCTTGGTTGTTATTTTGTATGTTTCCTGCCTAAGGAGTTGGGCATCCCAGCTGAGGCATTGCAGACGAGGGGAGGCATGTTCCCTTTGTTGCCTTGTTCTGGCCCCTTGAAGAATTGCTTCGTGTGCCACACATTTGTTCATAGGATCCTAGAAATATTGTAGGATTGGAAGGGACCTTGGAGGTCCCCTCTTCCGATGCAGGAGACCTCATACCACCCCGGACAGGTAGCTGTCCAATCTTTTCTTGAAAACCTCCAGCGATGCGGCCCCTACAACATCGGGAGGCAAGCTGTTCCACTGTTGAATGGCTCTCCCCGTTATAAGGAAATGTCTCCTTATTTCCAGGTTGGGTCTTCCTCGGATGAGTTTTTCCACCCATTGGTTCTTGTCATACGCTCGAGTGCAACTGAGAATAAAACAATGCCCTCTTCCCTGTGCCAACTCTGTTTGGTAATTAAAAAATCTGTAAGCTGGCTCCGAGTTTCTTTTTATTTTCCAACTTGGTAAGGGTGCTGGTGGTTTTCTCCTTTTCCACCGTTGCTAAACGTGGATTTGAACAGGAGGTGTGGAGGAAGGAGAGAACGAGGCGTCGTTCTGGAATACACTTGAATAATTCATGATGATAAACTGGGTGCCTGGGCTGACGTAACATCTGCCACGTTGCTTTGAATTTTAGGTGCTGAGTGGGAGAACACAAAAGTGTCCACCAAACAGTTCTTTACTCAGGGGAACTGCATGACAATGTGAAATGGGTTTAGCTGTTCTGGGTTATAATAGAACCAGAGACCGTGACATCCATGGGACTGAAGCATTGACTAAAAAAAATACTGTTTGTTTTGGCAGCCTTGTTTGAACTAGCTGGGACTAAAACTGGATGAAACTTATAAGGTTGGTCAAGTGTGGGCAACCAGGTGCCCTTAAAGAGCACATCCCATGGCCAAGAGTCATGCAGAAACAGCTCACAACATGCGGAGAGCTTCCAGTTGTCAACCTTGGTTCTCCCACCAAGTTCAGGGCACTCGGTGTGTCAAGCAGCCTCATCCCAGGCTTGAGGGCATCAAGGAGGGAGCCTTTAGCCATCCTAGAAGGGGAATACTGCTCCTCTTTCCTTGTGGAGCACCTGGATTTTCAGTCCTCTTTTTGTTACATGTTTAAGCCGTTCCCCTTCTCTCCTCATGGTCCTTTTCTCCAGGCATGGGAGGTCTTGACCATCGTCAAGATCAGTGGTTCTCAACCTGTGGGTCCCCAGATGTTCCTGGACTGCCATTCCCAGAGGTCCTCATCAGTCGCTGAACTGGCCAGGATTTCTGGGAGTTGCAGTCCAGGAACACCTGGGGACCCATAGGTTGAGAACCACTGGTCAAGATCATCTGCAATGGAGGAGGGCCCACACTTCATTCTTGTTTCCTGGTGAGATGGGGTGGTGGTAGGGGAGAGTGGAGGGAGTGAAACAACAGTTCCTCTGTCAGCTCTTTGGGAAACACCCTTGCTCTCTGTTCCTCCAGCTGGAAGAGATGGAGAAACGTCCTCAATTGTTCTCATGACAATCCCAAACCGAGCAGGAAATGCTGCATTTCTCATAACAAGGGGTGTCAGGAAAAATGGTCTTTCCATCCCAGTTTGGCAGCTCTACTGGCCTCATTTGAGCCCCCCCCCCCCCAAGAGGCTGGGGAAGCGATCCAACCCCTTTGGGAATGTCAACACTTGGTTCGGCTGCCTTTCCACAAATAGTAGATGACGCTCTCTAGGCTGTGCTTTGTGCAGACGGGTCTGGTAGCACATTGTGCCTCTCAGGCAGAACTGGATCTCTGAATCCATATAATGGGCCCCTTGTCCTGACGCGATTTTGGTGTCGAACTCATTTGGCCTTTTGTGCTATCAAGTTCCTGCTGGACGTGGCAGGATGGAGGGTGGTCAGCCTAGAAGTTTCTCCCCTGCCCTGAAAACTGGGACTTGTCAAGAAGGTTAAGTTACTGTGCACCTCAACTGACTCTTCATGAAACTTGCATATATCATAAATAAAAGTACTCCTTTCTGTTTTCTACTAAATAAGGCACATGCTGTATGGATTGAGACGTTCCTTCCTGTGCATCAGAGGAAAGAGAAAATAGCGGAGCACTGCAGTATCTCTCTCTCTCTCTCTCTCTCTTTCTCTGGTATTTGGATTCTTGTCAGTTCGGTACATTATAATCATGCTAGGAACATGCTATCATCAATCGATCAAGCAGTCAAATCACACCAGAGAGCCAAGTTCTGCCTCCAGGCTGGGGCATATCTTACTTTTCTGAGCTCTGAGGAGTTGAAGACCTCTAAAATGTTGATCCTCTCTTTCTCTGCCTATCGCATGGGTTCTTCGACCCTGAATCTCTGAGGAAGAAAACAGAAAATGGCCGTTCCTAGGCCCTGACAGGTCTACTTAGCCCACTCTGGTTTGGTTCCTTCCTTTGACTTCTTAAAGCCTTCATCTTATTTAATTTGTGCTATGCAGCCGTGTGATCTACGGCTCAGCTGAAGCGGATCTGGGTTAAGGAGAAGCCCGCAGGGACTGTGGCAAGGGGTTGTGGGAAGCAGGGTTACTGGTGCTCTCTCTCTCTCTCTCTCTCTCTTGTTTCCAGGGCAGACTCTCTGGGAAAGGTCTGCTCCCTTCCCTCCAAGGAGCAGCGTTGACGTAGAGGGTGAGGGTGCATTTACACCCTTCCTCTCTCCACACACACCCACACCCTAGTTTTCATCTTTGCCTGTTATTGCTGGTTTTTTTAGGCTGGTTCTCATAACCAAAAAGATGTGCAGCTTATGGACTGTTTCTTCTAAAAAGATCTTGACTTTGCAAATGCATTGATTTCTGTAGCTCGTGACTTGCGAGAAGCTTCCTGTCCGCCAAGAGGTTCAAAGCGAAGTCCGTGGCCTGCCTCCTCCTTGCAGCCACCCTGTGAGGTGGGCCCCGAGAGAGATTGAACGGCCGGGTTGGAGGGTCACTTAAGATGCAAAATGGCTCATTGGCCACTTGAACTTCACTCTGGCTGCGCCACTCTCCCTCTCTCCCTCTCTCTCTCACACACACACGACATCTCCCCCCCCCCTTCAGACAATTCCAGGCTCCCCGCATTTGTGAACTTTGCATCTTTGGCAGGAAGACTCCCCAGAATTCGGTAGCCAAAATGACCAGTAAGCTCGTAGTCCAAATCAGGGATTCCCATTTTCTTTCCGGGCCTAGGAAACATGTCTTTCTTCTCCCTGCTCAGGCTGTCCCACCTTAGTTGGGGTCCATAGCCGGGCACGATGTCTCCAGAGTCCTCTTGGGCAAAATATCCTCGTGACTCCGGTGCTCTGAGAGTGAAGACCGAGGTTCGTAGGAGGTGGCAGCGGCTGGGACCCAACCAGGCTAGATGTATTTAACTCAACATCAGGAATGAACCCCTTTTCTTCTCTGTTTTTAAATGACTAGTGCTAATCTAGCATGCTATTCTCACTTCAAGATTGGCAAGAGAATGAGAGTGATGGAGGGAGGGGTGTTTGTGGAAATCTGTATATAGGAACATAAGAACATAAGAGGAGCCAGGCTGGATCAGGCCAAAGGCCCATCTTGTCCGGCTTCCTGTATCTCACAGTGGCCCCACCAGATGCCTCTGGGAACACATGAGACTAGATATCTATCTCCTGATACTACTCCCCTGCATCTGGCCCCTGAAGAACCCTGGTTTTAAGCCTGGAGATTACACATCTCCATCATTGGTTTGTAACCTGTGATGGACTTTTCCTCCAGGAATCTGTCCAATCCCCTTTTGAAGGAATCCAGGCCAGATGCCATCACCACCTCCTGTGGCAGGGAGTTCCACAGACTAACAATATGCCAGGTAAAACAAAAAAAAAACTTTTCATATGAAACAAAATAAGACTTCTGTACAATTAACTTGAATCATGCACACAGGAATCTCATGTAATGTTTACTGGGATCTAGTGTCTTAAGGAATAATATCTGCTTCCATGATCACCCATAGTACCCATGTTTTGAAGCAGTGACATTTAACCAGAGATGATTAGGATTTCCTTGTAGCATCACTTTTTCTGTTAATAGCAACTTCAGTAGGTTTGTGAACACGCAGAGAAAAGATGGCCATGGCTACGATGTCCAGGAAACTGAGCGCTCTGTGGATCCCTTGCTTGAAAGCAGAAAAACTCAGTAGCTGGATCTGGAAGTGGAGTCGTGGCAACTGGACTCCTTTTCTTGAGAGATCGAAATGTTTCACTTCTCATCCAAGCAGCTTCGTCAGTCTGAGGAAAGCTGCATGGATAAGCAGCGAAACATTTCAATCTCCTAAGAATAGAAGTGCAGTTGCCATGACTCCACTTCCAGAAAACCTCACCTGGATGACTGAGAATCTCCGCAGTCAGAAGCTGGACCTGCTTGTTTTCTCCTGACTTGGTTGGAAAAGAATAAATTAAATCCTTTCTGGTTTTAAAAATATTTATATGCTGCCTTTCTGACCTAAAAGATCCAAGGTGGCTTACAATATTGAAGGAAACAGAGTTAAAAGCCAAAAGAATAAATTATAATGTGGGAAAAGTGAACAAATGTCATATTAAAACTTTATGAATAACAGCAACATTAAAAGCACCAGTAAAACGACATAATAAAATCACCCCTTAAAAAAAACCCTGCTGGTCAAGCAGTCATTTAAAGAAACCCCTCCCCAAAGAGAAAGTTTTCGCTTGTTTGCAGAAGGACAGCAAAGATGGGGCCAGTCTGGCCTTCAGTGGGAGGGTGTTCCAGAAACACTCTCCTGTGGCCCCACCAAAGGCATCTGTGAAGATTTGGGGCTGAGAGAGAGGCCTCTCCCGATGATCTTAACACCTGAGCAGGTTCATAGGCAAAGGCAGGGTCCTTGCGATAGCTTGGGACCAACCCATTCAGGGCTTCATTGCGGCACCTTTCTCATTGGGAGGTTCTGAGTTAATGAAACGTTGCAATCCTCATTTTTGTCATGTCTGCCAGGAGGTAGAGAAACTTTGTTTTTAAGTTTGAGATTATTAAACATGTTTGAGATGTGAAATCCTTGAATAGAGAAGCTTCCGGCCATCCCAGTGGGCTCCTTTCACCAGTCCATTTTAAACTACTCTTTCCAGCACACTGTTTGACACACACACACAAAAAAACCCAGGCAGCTTCCTTTTGTCTGCTTAATGTCGCATGTTCTTGCAACGGGTGGATGATTCTGGAACTCCCTTTGGAAAGATTTGAAGCAGGGTGCGATTATCCAGGACACACACACACACACACACTCTCTCTCTCTCTCTCTCTGTTGCCATTCTGCACCCCCACCCTTCCAACCCCTCCGTACTAGTGTTGGCTGTAATGAATAGCAACGGAGCTTGCTTGAATGGTGCCATTTTTCTCTGCTTCACTTCATCTGCAAGCCAGTCCAGTAGCATGGAGCAAAACGAACAACTTATCTCTTTTTCTGCCTCTTATGTTTTGCTTTTTATTCCATAAATGGCTTCATGGAATTAAGTGCCTTTCCAGGCGAGTGTCTCTCTCGGCTACTTGGGTGACTTGACGTTTGGGATCAAGTTATGCAAGGGCACAAACAAAAGCCATATCTGTTTAAAAGGGTTTCAACATTAGGTTTAAAATGGGCCTAGATGTGCACGTTTTTGTGTGCGAGAAAGGAGAAAATAAGCAGAGTGCAGCAGAGAGACCAGAAAGAGAAGCGTCTTATGGGGACCCTAGACTTTTAGATTTGTTTCTAATCTAGGCTTTAAAAAACAAGAACAAAAGAAAAGGGGGCATCCAGAGGCACCTTGCCAGTAATTATATTTAAATTAGGGGAATGATATGTAATGACTTGTTAGTCAGTAATTAAATAAAAAGTCTTCTGATAAGACGGGAAAGTTTTTCAATTTACATTTAGCATCAGCATATTAACAGTACCACAAGAGCTTTAAAAAGGTATATTGAGAACCCCCCCCCCAAGAGCTATTCCTGAGGAAAGCATATTCAGAAATGAGGCGTTTTGCTTTGAAGAGTTCTGATTTTGATATTATTTATGAGTCCAGTTACTCACATTCACTCTTGATGTCGTTCACACATTTTTAAGATGTAGAATAGGGGAAAGAGAGTGAGAAAACACCCCCCCCCAAGTTCGACAGAAACAGGAGTGTGTGGCAGCACTTGTTCTTAAGCTCAGGTGTGTGGGTTTTTACAAACCTGAAAAGTAATGAGTTGAGAAGTTGGATGGGACAACAAGGGAGTGAGGTGGAGAAGCCCCAGGCAGGGCAGCAAGATTAGATGGAAGAGAAGAGAGGAAGAGAGGAGAGAAACGTGAAGATGTGTTGAGGAATTCCCAAGGGACTCGTGGTGCAAGGGTTTGATGAGAGAGGCCCAAGATTGATTTTTGGTACAGCTCTTAAAAGGCAGAGGAAATTTGGGCTCATCATTCCCATTTCATTCTGTCTGCTTTTGGCCTGCCCTTATATCGGTTTGCATGCTCTTTAGTTACTTTTGGTTATATATCCCACTGCATAGCTGTTCTTACCTGGCTGTCCTGGGTCTGCTTTTTCCTCCCCATGGCATACATCATGCCTGAATTCACCACCTTATTCCCAAATTTAGACAGGAAGGAGAGGGACATTTGGCAGCTGGGAAGCCTTCTGTGTACAACACAGAGACCTGCTCAGAGGGTTTCAGCACAGGGGTTAGGGAACTGGAGGGGGGCTTCGGTGATCCAGGCAGAACCCGGGGCTGAATTACCAAATGCTGCCAGTGACCGCGTCATTTGCTGCCAGCCTGTCCTCCTACCTCACAAGGATATTGCCAGGATAAAGTGGGGAGGAGAGACCTGAGGAAGGGCAGACTAAATTCTCATTATTTCCCCCCCCCCAAAAAAAAAGCCTGTACAAAGATGTAACATTCAGAGAATGTTACATCCACACATGGCATGGAGACCAACTGGCCTTGTCTTTGTCAATGTATAACATTTAGGCAACCTACTTGGTTGACATCCTACAAGTGGCAACAGTTGAAATCCTAATAGGGGTTTCCAGGTATGTGAGAGGGTTTACTGGTCTCATGCTCCCCACCACCATCACCACTAGCAGCAGCCTCCTTAGGATTGCAGAATCCAGCCCTGTGTCTGCTCCAACTCTGTCTCTCTGTGCCACGCTAGCTTAGCATCTAACGATTAGCTTAGGGTCGGCTTATTATTCTCCTCAGCTGAAATATCTGGAACCCTCTGGCTTCCCATGTCCATAGTGATACAGTGAGGAGGGATTTTGAGGCATGACAGCCAGTTGCAGAAAAGGGGGGGAGCAGCTACGCAACAGCTGTATCTGGTAAGAGGCGAGTAGAGGTTTTCTTTTGGGGGGGAGTAGAGGCAGCAAGACGGAGCAGTGTCACGAAGGGAGATCGCAGCTGCATGTTAAAATACCCATATAAGGTCAAAATGGCCTCCGAAAAGAAAAGGGGGAAAAAAAGCTTATGGGATTCCATCACCTCAGAAGGAGGAGGGGGTCTTGCAAGCCTCTTTGCCCCTGCCGTCGGTCCATAAGTGTTCTGGCTGATGCTACATCCCTGCCGCTTGGAATAAAAGGAATCTGCTATCCTACCCACCAAACACACACTATTTAAATCTACACACACACACACACACACACACACACACACACACTTCTCTTTTTCTTTTTATTATGCCAATGATATACTTGCTGCACGCCTGGTAATGGTATAGGTTGAAATGAGGATTGCGGCTGGGGGACGCCTGATTTTTGTAAAGTCAGGGTAGGAAGGATATTTCAGGGAGTCTAGATCAAGGACATAGGGACATCAAGGGTGACTCTCCTTGCCTATATTGGGGAATTCTGAAGGCTACCAGGTGCAGCACCATGCTGTGGTTGGAGCATCAGGGTTTCCTGACCGGGCAGGCCCCACCAAATGTGTGACACTACAATGCCCATCGTTACAGCCGCCATGGGGTTTTTGTGAGGATATCCACCATACATTGATACTGGATGGAGGAGGTCATTGTAAGAACCCTGGGTCCCATAGACCAGGTGCTCCTCTTTTGTTGCTGAGATCCAGTCGGGTGAACAATCCTGGCTCGACATCATCCCTGCGATCAGCTGGATCCTCCCTCTTTGCTCCTGGATGGCTGTTTAGACTTGCTGCCTGCCTCAAGTAAACGTTAAGCCTCTTTTCAAGTGTCCCCTGGCTGAACCTGCCAGCTCCTTACCTTGGAATCCTAGGAAAGGAGGAGGCAGTGGCGTTGCCAGCATCTCCTCCCCCCCGCCAAAGGAAAAGAGAAAGAGGAAGATGGAACAGACCTGCCCACCCCCCAAATCATTTTTCCAATCACTCCATCTGGCAGTGATGCATGCTCTGACCAGGACGGTGTTTTAGTTCCTGAGCACAAGGTTGAGGTTGAACATCTTTAAAAAAAAACATCTGAGAAGTGCTGAAGACCGTCTCTGGGAGCTTATCAAAAAGGCAAAGCCTTTGGGTCTCAAGCTTGGTTGCTCCACATAAGGGCAGGTAATACCAAAATGAACAGACCCTAAGCCTGGTTCGCCCACTTTTACAGGTCTTCCCTCTCAAGTGAACCTTGTAGCATTTGTAAATAGTTTACAAACACAAGACATGGTCCTTTATAGAAATGGAAAATGCCCCACCACGTGTCTTTATGTGTCTGTGTGTCGATAAGGTAATTATGACCCATGTTGTGTTACAGCAGAGGAGACTTGGGTGGCCTCGTGGTCAAGTAAGCTTACTCGTGGCACATTCAGTGGCTCCTGAGTTGATCATAGATCAGTGAAGCTTCTTCAGTGTCCTAAGTCCAAGGATAGTTTGGTGCATAGTGACATTTTAGGAAGGAAGACATTTCTGGTGACCAGACAGCCATTGCTCATCCCCAAAGCATCTGCCCTTCTTTGGTGAAGGAGTCTTAATTTTTATGATCCCTCTAGCTCTGTGGAACTCGCCCTCTAATAAACAGAGGAGGTACAAGGAGTACTCATAATTCTATGTGAAAATAAAACTGCAAGTTCTATTAGTGCAACTTCTGGGTTCAGAAATAAACTTCAGTATTTTAGGGGGAGAGGTGGGGCTTCAGGAAACAGCCAAGGTCCATGCCTGCTGTACTTCTGGAAGAAGCAACCATGACCGGCAGGTGCTCTGCGGAAATAGAAATTGCTCGGTACAATCTGCCAATGTATGACCACACGGAGGCATTGGTGTGACCTGTTTTCCCAAACTCCTGTTTCACTTAGTACTCTTCGGTTTAAGGGTTGGTGCCATCTGCTCTTTGGGTGTGTGTAAGGCAATGGGCTACTGTTCACCACGTTCAGCAAGGAGCTACCCCATAATGAGGGATCTATGCACCAGGTCTAGCAGAGCAAACTCTGTGCCTTGAGAACCTTCTCGCACTTGCTTCCGTCATGGACGGTTGGGCCCATTTCAGCCATGTAGGGACCCGCCAGATGAGCTCAGAGGCAGCACCTCCTCTGGGGGTGGGTGGGGGGTGTAGATTTCCACCATAGCCTCACTGCTGGTGTCGGTGCATTTTAGGGAATGTTGGAGCCCAAAGTGGGCATAAGCCTGGAAAGCAGCAAGACAGCAGACCGGTGTACCTCCTAGGGTAAATCCTTGGCTGCTTGGAAAAGAGGTCTTTTGGATTATTCAGGGCTGCCTTTTGGTTTGGAAGCAGCTGGACCTTGTCGCTCATCACCACCAGCCACCACAGCCCAAGGGAGATGAAGATTGGGGATTGCAGTGACATAACCTCCTTAATTCCTACTTGGAATCAGTGCATCAGTGAGTGTTTTCTTCTCACGGCCTTGTTTCTCTCCTAGCCCACCACCCTGCCGCAGGGCACCATCAACATGAACCAGTGTACGGACGTTGTGGACGGGGAGGGCCGGACTGGGCAGAAGTTCTCCCTCTGCATCCTGACGCCCGAAAAGGAGCACTTCATCCGGGCTGAGAACAAGGAGATCATCAGTGGGTGAGTGGGGGCGGCGGGGGTGGGGAGGATGGATCTGGAGAAGGGGCAGAGGGTGGTGCTAAGAGGGAGCAAGAATGGAAGCATGCCGTGAAGTCCTGGTGTCTTGCCTGCGGGGCGTATGTTTGGGCCACAGCCTGGCCTTGCAAGAGGCCCATAGAAAACATGAAACTTGTGACGGTGTCATTCATCCGGGTTCAGTCATGCTCCCTAGGGGTGGATGGGTTTACATGCGGACTCAGGCAATAGGAGGTGATAATAAACGTGCATTGCTTTAGCCTCTGCAATTGGCAGGCAGTATCAAACCTCTGGATTGTCTTAGTCTTGGATTAGTGCTGGACTCCTGCCTAGAGATGGGTACCTTACAAAAAAGACATGCTGTTTCATCGTTTTGTGAGCTTTCGAAACACAATGAAAACGGGAAACTGCATTTCGTTACAATACGAAACACTTCTTTTTACCTTTGAAAATGAAACATTTGTTACTCAGTAAAATGGCTCCATTGTAAAAAGCTACACCCCCCCAAAAAAAAAAATTAAAAAGGTTTGGCTCAGTTGTTCACAGAGATAGTTGGGCTCCCGATGCCTCCATCACCATCTTTTTTGACATGTGCACTCTCTTCTGAAGGGCCTTGTAGGCACCCCAAGTAGGCATGGGAGTAACCCCACTTTTCTTACGTCTTCTCAAAATTGTCACAAAACCGTGCGTTCATAGAATTATGCCTGCGTGAAGGATGTACACCATGCTTTGCATAAGCATATAAGTCACAACACGTGTTTTACACAACAGGACCCAACCCAAAACAAGTAAAACAAGAGTAATGAAAAAGCAAAGAACCTATACCATTTAAAAAAGGAATAGCCATCCACTTCGGGAAGCAGTTGTTTACTCTTAAAAGCCAGCTCTTGGTGGAGCAATTGTTACTAAGTTTTTAAATGCTTAAAGCTTTAAGATGCTGATGGGGAGGGAATGCAGCAGACCTTCAGAGTGTGAGGGGTTTTGGAACTAGGATGCCATTGTTCAGAAAACCCCATCCGGTGTTTCAGTTGGACATTTTTACTGCCATTCTGTTTGCCCTTGGGACATCCTCGAACACATGCTCCCCTCCTGGTTCTCTAGAAAGCGAGATAATGTTCTCCACGTCCCTGCCTCTGCTTGATCCCAACTTCTGGGCTCTTCCTCCTCCCTTTCATCTTTCCCAGGGCTTCCAACTGAGCCACTGACCTTTAAAGGGGAAATTAAAGTGAAATATTCCTCCTTTCCTTCACTGGTGGCAGCCTGCTGGGGCCTCCTAGCTTGACAACACTGAACCGCTGGGTGCTCTCTCAAGCACAATCACAGTCACATCTGCTGGACCCGAATCTCCATCTGTATTTGAAATTCAGCCACCAAAGCGGGCTCTTCTCCCAGAATTACGAGGTCTGAAGGCACCTTTTCAAAGACAACAGAGGTTGTAACTTGACTGTCCTTTTCAGGAGCCTTATCTTTTTTGTGCATTCTCGCTGCACTTCTTGTTTGATTTTGAGAGAGAAAGCTTCAGAGGCTATTTTTAGTTTCTCCACCTTCTGTTTGGCTGTAAATCAGCTGGGTTATGTGATTCTGAAAACACATGTTCCCACAATAGATCAGACAAGGGCGTAGGTATGCAACATCTCCCAAGCCAAGTTCTTCAGGAGTTTGGTGGGAAGTAGAGGTTGGAAAAGTTACTTTTGGGGTCTTTATTTATTACTAAATGTATATACTGCCCACCTAGCTAGGAGGCCACTTGGGGTGGTTCACAAAAAAACAGTAAACAAATGCAAATGGAAAATCAATAAAACAACAAGAATAGACAATTGATAAAGGAAGCAGTGGTGGAAAAGTTTAGACATAGGGTATACTGCTGGGAGCTATGTCCTGGACTCAGGGAAAGTATGCTGAAGTAGCCAAGTTTTTAACAAATTGGTCACAGGAAATATTACTAGGAGGCCTATCACTGGAACCAACCCTCGATAGATTGCATACTCTGAGGAACATCTCCGCCTGATGGTTTTCCACTTTGCTTATTCAGTTAGCAAAGTAGGTTATAGTGGGCTTTACTCATGATAGATAGATATGGGATGTGATCTTAGCCGCTATTTGATTTATTTCCATCAGGGGCTACCTCCAAGTACTCTGTAGCCTCCTTCTATTCCACTTCATAGCCTGCAGTTGTTGGATAAGTCAAGAAGTTGGGTGGGCTCGATGGAGGAGGGGGCACTCAGGTGTGATCATGTTGACTGCCCTGCTGGCAGCGTTATCAGCTGTCAGACAGTGCATTGACAGTGGTTTAGGTATCTGGCGGTGGAGCCAAGGGTTAGGAGTCCACTTTCTCCTGCTGCGCCTTGCTGCAACACCCCTGCAAAGCTGACCAGACTGAAGTGTCAGGAACCAAGTTAAAATTCACTGACATTGACATTTAAGATCAATTTAGAAGATAAATTTTGTGGTAAGGCCAGAGATTCATCTAGTTGTGGGGTCAACCAAGGTTCTCTAAAAGGAATCTCAATGATTTTTAAAAAATGAGCAGTCAGCATTACTGCCTTACGCTAACCAAAACCAGAGTTAAGCTCTCAGGGAGTAATAAATAAAAGCAAGGGAGTTAATAAGGCAAATATTCCTAGTTCCCTTGAATTTCCAGCATGCAGGTCAGATGGAGAGCTGCTTCCATTTTGACTGGATGAGGGAAAAACCCCAGAAGGTGATACAAAACATGGCAGTCTTGCTTCAAATCCTTCAGACAGCTCTGGAACAGTGCTGTAGCAATTAACTGGGTATGTAAATGAGTGAGGACCAGGAGCATTTCCAGTTCCCAACGGCTGCCCTGAAGGCACACTTGACTTCTTGTGCAAAGGTGTCAACCCAGCAGTGAGTTGGCAGATGTGGGACCAAAGCAATGACTCAGCCTGGTTTGAAGGACAGCAGGGTGGCATCACCTGCCCTGAGCTTACATTGCCCCGTCATTCAAAGCTTTTTGTCTTTGCCTCCTGAAACCTGTAAATCCTGAACTATTAGGCATGAAGACCAGAGATGAATTGAATCCAACCTGTTCCACACGATTCCTCTTGTTCTTTTGTCCTGCCAAGTTTGGGCTAGATCTGCAGGGATTAATTGCTTTCTGAATTTCTTGTCTACACCTCTGTGTACCAGCCTAGCATTAGCCAATCTCACCCAGGTTTTGGGGAAGCGTGTTCTTTCTGATTGCCTCATCGTGATGCTCACGTTGCCTCAAGGTAAGTTGTAAACATTTGAGCCCAGATATGCAAAATGGCAACAGAAACCTGTGTCGTTTGGGGGAAGGTAGACTCTGTTGAAACTGGAACAACTAGGAATTAACTGGCTGGCTGTGGAGCTGTGGAATTTTGGCTTCAGCTTCTCACAAGGAGGAGAATTTCCCTGTGGCAGAACCCAAAGACTGAGCTGGTCAGCAATAACAGGTGTTTCTTCTTCGGGGCACACTTTGCAGGTTGCTGTTCAAGTAATTTTGCAAGTTGAATGGTGTGGGCTTAAGGCTGGCACGTCTGAAAACAGCTGCTTTAGTTTGGAGCTAGGAACATCGTGAACGTAAGGTGTTTACCACCGCCAACCCACTTCCCCACCCCAAGTGCATTTCCATCACTGAGCAGGGATTTGAACACAAGACAGCATTCCACACTCAAAGGACCGGTTTTCCCTGCAGCTTGTCCTGGCCTCCAACTCCTGTTGGTCCCCGTATAGTGTAGTCCCTGGTTAAGAAAGGTTGGGAAATCCCAGCACTAATACCACAGACTAGCAAATCAACCCCCCTGTGGGGGCCGGCAGAGGCCTCCCTTTTCATCCTGGGAGGCGCTCAGGGCCTCTTAGGAAGTTGCTGTTGCCAGCCTAACAAGGTTTTGCCATCGTTGCTGAAATCAAGATGTCAGCCGGAAGGAGGCGTTCTTCGAACAAACAGGGGAAGCAATCTCTGTTTGACTCCTAACTTTCCATGGTCTTGAGAACAAGGTTATTCCTTGTGTTGTTTTCTGTTTATTTGATTATTAGCATTATTTTTATTATTACTATACCCTCTTGCCGGGTACTTCTTGTTTTGTTGTTCCGTTGTTTGTATTATTGTTTTTTATTTCTTTTTTCTCTTTAGACTATTACCATTTTTATTATGTTTTGGGTTGTTTGATAAATTATTGTTGTTTAACCTCCCAGAGTTCCCATTTGAGATTGCGGTATACAAATATAAAAATAAATAATAAATAAATAATAAGGTTTCTTTTTCAGTACTCTCTTGAAGGTCAGAATGGCTTTCCATTGGGCAAAAAGACACCCATCTGTCTCGAGTTTGTGGTCATTGACTGTGGGAGTCATGGATGTGTTTTATTTGCTTCCCTGCTGCCTCTTAAGAAGCAGAGATTTCTTACAGGCGGCAACCTCTCATTTGGAAGCGCTGGGGAGAGAGAACAAGAATGGGAGGGAAAGGATTTCTTTTTTACTTCTGCGGCCACATTTCATAAACTCCTTGAAAATCTCAGAAGTGGGCACTGGGAAGTATCCCAAAACATTGTAACACTGCTAGCTACGCAGCGCTGGTGGGCTGAAAGGGACTAGAGAAGCTGCTGAACGACACAGTAGTGAAAGCATCCGTTTCTAGCAAGGCTAGGGAGACAAATGCCAGGAGCATTCTGGGATAGCTCATAGCGGTGCAAACGCCAAGGAGGGCACCCACGGAAAAGGGAAACAGAGCTGTGAGGCTGACGCAAAATTGGTTTTGATTTATATTTGCCCTGATTTTCTGAGTGCAAAGGATCGTAAAACACAAGCCACTCAAAAAAATGGCAGCCGTCAGAAAAAGGCATTCTAAAATAGCAGCACTTAAAAGCCATGCCTAAAATAGTGTATCAGAATCAGAAAGCGCACGGCCCCAGCGTAAAACCGGAGGAGCTTGGGAGATATGAAAATGGTAGCTGTGCCTCTCTCCCATCTGCTGCTTCTGTCTGGAGTGGAGTCAATCTGTCCCAAACTCCCCAAGGCCTGAGGGTGCTTGGAATTGACCCTTTATGTGCAGCACGTTAGCTGGACCCCTGAAGCAGCAGCTGCTGGAGTGCATGCTGGGCGTTGCTGGACTCACGGTTCTGGCGAGACATTTGTCTGTGCTGATTCCCAGATCACCCACTTTCACTGTGAATCCCTTGCCTTGAGGCGGTGAATTCTCATTGTGTGGCATGCCTGGTTGCCACCCTGCAGGCACACAGGTCTAAGACACTTGTGCTTCGTTGGATATTGCTGCTGAGGCTGCTGGAGCATCTTAACTCAGAGAGGAGGGTGCTGCTGGCTCTGCCTTCTGGAGGCTCCTTCTTTGGCTCTTGCCCCTTCCTTCCCTTCTTATCACTCTCACATTGTCCCCTGCTTCCTCTCGCTCACAGGTGGCTGGAGATGTTGGTTGTCTACCCAAGGACAAACAAACAGAACCAGAAGAAGAAGAGGAAAGTAGAGCCTCCAACCCCACAGGTAAACTTGGTGTATGTTGGTGGTTAACACAGCCCAGTCCTCTCTTTGGAACTCCTGGCTGCAAAACCAAATAATTGTTTGCTACTAACTTGTAACCACGTTTCCCACATCCTTCTACCCTTGTGTCTGGAACTGAGCACGGCTAGTGACTGTTTTTGAGCAAGCAAGCAAGCTCTGCAGTTCTACGATGATGACGCCAAGACCTTCTTCCTAAACTACATTCTCAGCTTTCTTCTCTATGTTGTGCAGTAGTTTGAAATACATAACCCTGTGTAAAGGAGTTTCATAAAACAGAGTATTTTGTGTGCGCGCGCACGTGCACATGTACAGATGCTCGTGAAGGCACATGCTGGCATGCACCAAGTGGTATCCCTGTACATAAACAGAGAACGCCACATACTTTCCGAGTTGTAGATCCTCAGTTCCTTTTTGCAGTCAAAAGTTGGAAAAGGTTGTTGTTTTTTTAAAAATTGCTTCCATTTTTTATTTCATACCTAAGTCCAGATCCAGGCCAAGGGCAAGATTCTGCTAGTCTTCAGAAACAGGGCAATCCGGGAGATGTGAATGGAAGCGCTTCTTGTCTCTCAGCATGAGATGTATGGGCCAAAATCAAGCTCAAGAATAAGCAGTTTGTGATACTGTTAGTTTTCCCCACCTCACCCCCCTCCTCATCCAAACCTGTAGGAGTTTAAGAAGCTCGACGTTGGATAGATTGTGTCTCTAGTCTTTAAACAACTGAGCAACCTTTGCCTTTTCAACAGTCTAAAAAATCTAACCTGCTCATATTATGCTACGGATGATTTGAGTTGAACTACCTGCTGGCCAAATTACCATAGAGTTTTCCCATTCTTATGTTATAATTTATGGTTGCCTTTTTACAGTAATGTACTTCCTTGTACCTTATGTCTTCGAAAAAGTACAGCCAAACTCATTTCATCCTGAAGCTCTCACAAGGCTTGCCTCCCACCCAGCTGCAAAATGTGCGGAAAATGGAGTGAAGTTGAAATTACTGTAGACTTTCAAATCAGCCAAAACGCTTTCTTTACTTTCTCACAAGGAAGATAGAAGAATAAGTGGCATAAATTCTGCCATAGAAAATAAAGCTGGAAAGAGGAAAGGTTCTTGATCACTAGTAAGCCTCTCTGGTGGAGTAAAATTACTGATGTGCTGGTTTCTCTGTACAAGATGGCCCTTGGAGATAACACCAGAGATTAAGAGGATACTGTGAACATTAAGCTAGTTTAGATCTTTTGGGGTCTGGAGTGTGTTCTCTGGGGACCCAGCAACAGTGCAGTTTGCTTTTATGACTATAAATGGTGTGTGTGTGTGTGTGTGTGTGTGTGTGTGTGTGTGTGTGTGTGTGTGTGTGTGTGTGTGTGTTTAGAACTGTGACTCATTCTTTCCTGTCCAAGCCTCCCACATAGAGCTGGGTGAGAGAATTTTGTAGGGTCCCAATCCTGCCTCCAGTGCAACCAAAATAGCTGTCTTTGTCACTTCTTCTTCTTCTTCTCCTCCTCCTCCTCCTCCTCCTCCTCCATTTTTCAGTCTTTGGGAGAAAAAGGAAGTTTCTTTACATTTGATCAAATTACTGTCCCATCCATCTCGGCACTGTCCACACTTATTGGCAGCAATGCTGTTCAGAGTCTCAACCTTCTTCAAAAAGAGCTAAAGGTCATCTTGGTGGCTGATGTCAAAATGCCTACTGTTTTGTAGTTTTTAAGTCTACAAGGGAGTTGTCAGCAAGTTTGAGCTTTCCTTTTTCTGTTTGTGTTTGATCACATGCACAATTTATGTGCATACGGGTTAGAAAAGACCCAATGCAGCCAGCTGCCCTCTGTCATGCTGCTGCTGAGGTCAAAGAGTAAAATAGTGGCAAAAGTAGCTTTAAAACTTCTCACAGCCTCAACCCAGGCCCCAAATCTCTCTCTCTCTCTCTCTCTCTCTCACACACACACACACACACACACACACACTCCCCAGTTTTTGGAAACAGAAAAGGGAAAAATTGCTGGCTGGATAATATCATATTTTTGGGGGGATGATGCTTTGTTTCCAAGGCAACCTCTTGGAAACCTGACAGGATCTGAGCTCCTGAACACCAAATAAGGTAAGCAGGATTGGGGGGAAAGATGCGAGTCGAGAGCAAGTCTCTGCTGACGTCTTCCCATGCAGGGTTGTTTCTGGAGACAAGAGGTGGTCCCTGTGGAAAGCAGGGACCGGACAAAACATGCGCAGTCTCAGTGTTCTGTTGGGGCCCTAAAGGACGGGAGAAGAGGTTCTCCAGGACTTGTAAGGGGAAGGCAGCTGCTTCCCCCTCCTAAGAGTCACTTGCGTGGGGCTGCTCTTCAAGGAGAAAGGCTGCCATACTTCCCCCACTCTTGTCCCGCTTGGCTGCTCCTCTTCCTGCAGGACATCACTACCCAGGACGATTTAGAAGTGGAGCCTGCTTAGTCGTTCTAACGAAGTGGTAGAGCAGAGCCTCTTTTCACACAATCCTGGGGCTACTTGGTTGTAAGGATTAATTTCACATCAGTGAGGTGTATCAGAATTAGAGCGCGGTGAGATAGCTTTTGTGGACGGTAGCCCTCAGAGTGCAGCCTTTTCTAGGTGGATCAGGTTTACTTTGCTGCCACAGGTTCTTGGAGTCAGAAGTTAAATGAATCTGCTGCTGGAAAACAATCAGGATTTGGGCCAGAGGGTCCCTGGATTAAGGATGGTTTCTCCCTCAACTGGTTACTCCAGATGTTTTGGCCTATGGCCTCATCTCTGTAGTCTAGACCATCAAGTACAGGTATTCTAGGGAGTAGAAGATTGGTTGGAAGGTCTTCAGGAGTTGTAAGAGTTAACAATTCCTCTTCTGAGCACTCTATGAGCCAGTGCTGTGGGGCTGCCAGGGGCACTTGGTTGGCTTTACTGGGGCGCAGAATCTGGGTTTAGTGGAGACAATGGCCTCTTCTGAGAGAGTTCCTCTTTTATCATAATGCCTGTGGGTTTTGTAAGCCAATCATTAAGAATCTCCTGGGAAGGATGTGCCAGGTTCATCCTTCAGCAGAACCTGCAGTTCTGTTGGCTGCAAAACCTATGTTGATTTAGTCAACCTTTTAATGCTATGTTTACATTACGTGAGAGAAAAGTCCATAATTCGGTGTGTCATTTTTGCAAGTATGGAATTGTTTAGAGCAGAATTCAGTATTGTGTGGTAGGTGTGGTGCCATTTCCCCCCAAAAGCTAAGATTCTTCCATTTCCAGCTGTGAGTGAGTAGATGTGAGGGGGAACTTCCACACGAGGCAAGAGGAATTCCTTTTTGTCTCATTTTTTCATGATGGGCCAGGTCCTACAGCCATCTGAATGGTTCTGCACTCTTGACTTTTTGCAACGGCTTGCTCTAAAATCCAGACAGAACATCATGAATGTGTATGTGTTTAATACAACAAAGTTGGCCTACAATCTCCAAAGAGAAGAATCTGCTGTTCTGTGTATATCATGTTGCACTAGTCAAATCTGGATGCCAGCCTGGCCACACTTAATCATGCCTTGTTATTATCTCTGTCCAGGAGGACCACAAGAGCTAATGGCTGCTGTGTAGATGGTTCTGTGCCTCTTCCACCCAATATGCATGTTTGGTAGCTCTTGCATTGATAGGAGACTGAACAAATAATTTATTGTGTGCTTTGATATGTATTCTTCTGTTTGTGGGGGTAGATTTAGGCTCCGGGCTTAAGCAGAGACACTCAAGAGTCTGAAACAGGAGTATCTGCAAGTCTATGTTTCTCCCTCTTTCTTTCGCAGAGATCTGTTAGGACCTCCTCTTCCTGTACTCGTCTTCTCTTTCTCTATCTTGTACTAATTTCTAATCTCCCATTGAAAGAGCTCATTTGCTCCTCTAACATTTAGTTCCTTTAATTTTAGTTCCTTAAAATTGTTTGCTGAAATTCAGGTTTGTTTTCCATGGCTTCAGAGACTAGGACTTGGGGCAATGGTTTCAAACTACAGGAAAAGAGATTCAGTTTAAAATTAGGAAGAACTTCATGACAGTTAGAGCTGTTCAGCAGTGGAAGAAGCTGCCACAAAGGAGGCTGGTGGAGTCTCCTTCTTTGGAGGTTTTAAAGCAGAAGCTGGATGGCTATCTGTCAAATAATGTGATGGGGTTCCTGCATGGCAGGGGGTTGGACTGGATGGCCCTTGAGGTCTCTTTCAACTCTATGATTCTATAATTCTCTATAAAACTAGGCCTATTGTTATATATCCTACCCCTGGTTGGTAGCTGAGGTTTGTTTTCTGTGTCCACGGGTCCCACTAAGTCAGCATTAAGGCCTTGTATTTTGTCTGAATTTTCTTTTTGCTCCGGTTTTTAATTTCTGACTCTTGCCCTCTAAGGAAATACTATTAAAAGCTCTTCCATTCTCTTTTGTAAGCTCAACACGTGCCTCCCCCTCCAACTTTTACCTACGGGAAGTCTTTCATTAGCCATTCCCTGGTGTGGCAGCCTTTATACTTGGCAGCTTAACAAAATCTATAAATAAGAGCTTTTCTCTTTTTTTGTATACAGATGTTACAATGGCCCATAGCACTTCTAAGTTTGGGGTGGAAAGAGACCGCATGCTGGGGTGTAGAATGGAGAAAGAATGCAGGAGACAGGGCAGAATATTAAAATTATAGACAACTGAATGTGTAAAAAGGGAAACTCTCAAAATTCTGATCCATGCTTCCAAATTAAGGTGTGACTAAGGAAAAAAAGTCCCTTTACCCAAATGTCGAATGTTGTAACATTTTAAGGCATGTGTCATCTTTTCAAAACAAACCACTTTAATCTGCTGGGTATTTTTTTAAAAAATAATACAATATTAAAGTATACATATAAAAAACAGACAAAAACCCTCAATAGCAAAAGCAATTTAGAAGTCCCTGTGACCTAAATCCTCAAGAGTGGAAACAAAACACTTACAGAGTGTTTTCTGCAAGTTTTAAAAAGAGCACAAATCAAGATGGTCGAAGTCAAGTGGAGATCCTTCCAGTAATATTGATCCTACACCAGAACTGTTCTATTCTGTGAAGCCCCATTTTAAAATTCTTGTCATCGCGGGTCACGGAGTGTGACCTCTATTTTAAAGTGTACTCTCCCCCCTGAGGAGCTGCTCCCACAGATACATGTGGGCCCAAGGCGGTAGAACTGCTCAACCTTGTTTAGGAGGTAGGGCAGGAGGCACAGTAAGTAGGATCAGTCCAGTAATTTTTTCCCTGGAAAAAAATAAAATAAAGAAATCTAAGCATATCTATCAAAGCTTCATGATGCTCTTCATTCTTGTCCACTGAAAAACGTGGAACCCTGTCCTCTCTAATTTAGGGCTGACTGCTGAGATATTTTCTGTTCACCTTCCTTTAATCTGTGTTTTAGTTTCTGTTTAGAACTGAGGCAAGGTCAGATGTTGTTAGCAACTGAGTAGGGATGAGAGCGCTCCAGGTGGTGGTGGTGGGGGGGGAAGAATCTTGTCCAAACTCTGGGGAGTCATGCTGCCCTTTGGAGTTGAGAGCAGTAGGCTAGATGGAGTAATGGTCTGGCTTGACTGATATAAGCCAGCTTTGTATAATCCTATGTTGGCCAGGCACTACATTCTACACGTGCGTAGACATTGAGGCTATTTTTCAGAGTGTCCTGTGCTGAGACACAGCGAGTGTTGTCTCGTTGACCTACACCGGCGAGAGATGAAAGCCGTAGGCATCAAAACAAATGATGGCTGATAAGTTTCCTGCTTCTCTTCCAGGAGCCTGGGCCAGCAAAGATGGCCGTGACCAGCAGCAACATCCCCAGTGCGGAAAAGGTCCCGACCACCAAGTCAACCCTTTGGCAGGAAGAAATGAGAGTCAAAGACCAGCCCGATGGAAACGGGGGCATTAGCCCAGCCCCCAGCCCTGTGCAAGGTCAGGCACCCACTGCCTGCTCCCTGAAGGAATCAGCATTGGAAAGCAAAGAAGGTAAAGGTTGACACTTGGAACTTTAATTGACCTACTTCTGCAAGGGACTGTGAAATCTACACAGGTACTGTAGGGCACTCTGAACTGGCGACCCTCATTTTCTGTTCTTTATCTGTCTTGTATTGGAGGGCAGCTGCCTGAGGCGTTGTGGTGCTGGTGAGTTTCAGTAAGGAGCTTTCCCCTCCACTGATTTGACTACTGGAAAGCATTGGGTGGCATCCAAAGATAAGAAGGCAAACCACTCTTGTTTCTAAGAAATGGATACCGATTTCCAAGTTACTCCATTCAGATTCATTATGGCTGCGGCTGCATCAGAGAAGACAGAAATGAAACAAAGCACTGGAAAGGCATCCATCCCCCCCCCACCCGGAAAGAATGGCCTTGTGGCACTGCAGGAGCTGACTGGGTCACTTCAGTCGCATCTCAGGAACACAAAGACCCTTAATAATTTTGTAGGATTCCTGAAACTAGCTGAAACTGTCGGCTGCAAAGTCAACAGCTCAGCGGATCGAATCCCGGGTGCCATGCAATGGCGCGAGCTCCCTCTGTTAACCCCAGCTCCTGCCAACCTAGCAGTTCAAAAGCATGTACATGCAAGTAGACAAATAGGTACCGCCGTAAAAAGTGGCAAGGTTAAACAGTGTCCCGTGTGCAGAAATGCCTTCAGCCATGCCGGCCACATAGCCACAGACTTGCACAACACTGGCTCTTTGGTGTGAAAACAGAGATCAGCACCGCTCTTAGAGTCAGACACGACTTAGCACGTATGTGCGGGAGGGAGCCTTCACCTTTTTACTCAGGACCTGCAACCTAATGTAGTGTCTTTGAGTGTTAGGCAGCTGGGACTTGGAATCTTTTGCCAGTCTTACAGAAAATCACAGCGATCCAGTCTGTCCCAATTCTCCTTCTGTTCCTGCCCGGTGTCAATGGTGCAGGGCCACCATTGCTACAGATGGATCAGAAACGGCAGCCTTTTGTGGCTTGGCCGTGCCTGGCACACTCTTTAAAATGTTCCATGTTGGTTGCCAAGTGGGTTCCTGTCTCCTGTTCCCTCGTTCACCACTGTTTGCCTTTTTAATCTCCTCTGATTAGTCCGCCAGCATCTGTTGTATTGTTCTGCACAAAACAATAGGGGCTAGGCTTTTGGCTTCCTGCTGAGAATGATGCGCTTTCCCCCCTCTGATACCAAGCAAAGGAGGACCGGAAGCAGCAAAGTTTTCCTTTTTCTTGATCTGTTTTCTGGGAGGTAGGCTGGCTTCAGGGACTGTTTTTCTTTTGCTCTCTCTCAAGGGAGACTGCTGTTCCAGCATAAACGCCACACAAAGAACCTCCATTTTGATTAGCCAAGGCAGGCCTTCCTCTTTTTTTTTGGATAGGTTTGAATGGCAGAAAGTCAAGGGTTGTGTATCCGATGTCTGGAAAAGATGGTTTACCCTTTCTAGGTGAGGAGGAGGTCTCGGAGTAGGGGCTGTTTGCTTTTGCCAGGAGAGCAAGGAAGACAAAACAGTGAGCTTGCAAGGTCTGCTTTTTCACCCATAAATGAGACGAACAGGAGAGGACAGCCACACATTCAGCACAGGCCTGGTCTTGAAAACAGTCTCAATTCCAGCAAGGACAAAAGAAAGTTGCCCGGGGGGTGGGGGTGTCTCTGAAGGCTGCATCTGCTTGACCAGCAGCAAAATGTCGACCTCTTTCCCCTTTGTTGGCTCCACTCAGAATTCCAAGTCACTCAAACAGTCACACTTCCTTTTTCTCTTATCTCCCAGTCAAACTGGTGAGGTGGGTTCCTTATCCAGGAGTCACCACTAGTAGCTTATTAAAAGATGCTGAAACTTGCCAAGGAGCTCACTGTATATGTCACAAGAAAATGCCTGGACCACTAATTCAAAATGCTCTTGGGCAGTTCATCTCAGACGTAAGTGAGCTGGTGGGGCACAGCCACCCATCAAGCATCTTGATCTTCTCATGGCATGCCTAGGTGGAACTGCTGAGAAAACCATTATGACCGGAATGTCCCAGTGGTGGTTGTCTAGTCTCAGTTTTGGGTAGGTTTAATTTGTGCCACCTGAGAGAACTTCCTGTTAACTTTAGGAGTGAAACAGAAGTGCTACTGACATTTAAACACTGACATGCTCAAAATATTTGTCCTCTTCCTTTAACATCCATTAATTTAGATGTAAGGTCGAAATTTCTCCAAGGCCAAAGATGGAAAGTATTGTAGGCATCAGTGCAGAACCCAAAGGAGGAAATCACTACCCAATGTTTTCCCAAACCTGGTGGTGTCTTGTAGTGTAGAACTGATACAGCTGAGCTGTATTATGGCTGTCCCACTGCATTCATTACCACACTGCTGGCAAAAAATACCCATTGCATTTTCCTTTGAAAGCAAGGTGTGCTTGGAGCATGTGCCCCATTTAAAAAAAAAATATCACAGTTCCAGATGGCTTTGGGGGAATGTGATTCTTCTTTAAAATAAGACATTCCCTGAGTACTTTGCCTTTAAAGAAAATGCCCTACTTGCACTTTCACATTCCCCAAATGCACTGATGTGGTAATGGGGGTGGGGGTGGGAGAGGGGAAACACACTCTCTGCTGAGCCATGTCTTGTCTCCTGCCGAGTTAAGAGGATCGAGAAGCAAATCTGGATGGTGAACAAAGAATGGGAACTGGCTTATATACCGGCCCATACCACAGTCTCTGGGTGGTTTACAGTTTTTAATTACAATATGCAGGCTACACAATATGCAGGTACTCATTTTACCAACCTCGGAAGGATGGAAGGCTGAGTCGACCATGAGCCTGCTACCTGGGATTGAACCCCAGGCTGTGAGCAGTTTTACCTGCAATACCTCCTGACCATCACCTTCCTCTTTCCAAGCCCTCCACCGCCATTGTCAGAAGATAGCGCTCTTTGCTCATCTCTGGTGTCGGCAGCTATGGTTCAGGGCGAGGCACCTTTGGCAGGGCTTTAACAAGGCCGGCACTGTTCTTTTGTGCTGCCTTTTTTTCACTTGAGCCTCCTGGGACGCTGGAAGTGGTGGATGCCTGTATATCACTGCAGAGTAGAAAGGGCACCTCCCTGCTCTTCTGTCCCCTGCAGCCTCATCTTGTCTCCTTGCCCCAATAGATGAGAGCGCCATGAACGGGGACCGCAATGATTGTGGGCGGAAGACGCGGGTGGAGAGTGGCTACTTCTCCTTGGAGAAGACCAAGCAAGACATAAAGCCCGAAGAGCAGCAGCTGCTGACGCCACCATCCCCTCCCAGCCCCAGCACCCCCAACAACAGGTACAGTGACCCCAAATCGCCCTCCCAGGAGCAGAGCTGCCCCTTTCCTTCCCCAGGTACCCGGCCAGGCAGCCGAATGGTTTCCAGCTTCTCTCTCAATTCTCTGGACTCCAAAAGTGGCCCCACCTTCATGCACAAGGACTCCATGGGCAGAGATGGGTCGAGGGGAGCGGAAAGGCCAGGCCGCCCCCTTACCTTTAAAGCCAGCCGGCAGTACGCCACCTTGGCCGACGTCCCCAAAGCCATTAGGATCAGTAACCGAGATGCCTTTCAACTGGAGAAGAAACGGCTCGAGCGGCGGTGCCGGGCCCGTAGCCCCGGAAGGGAAGAGGTGGCGCGGCTCTTCGGCAATGAACGGAGGTAAGGAAGCAGAGAGTCCTTTGCTAGTTTCGAACATCGAGAGGTCCGTTGGCTCCTAGGGGGCTCAAATGGTCCTCTTCTGGAGTCCGGCATGTATATTAGTTGGTTCTGGAGGGCCCATTTGTGGAGAGATGACGAAGGCCGTCTCTCTGCTGTTTGGTGCAAGGTGTCATCGTGACACATCCTTTGCTGCCCTTCAGCAGGTAGATGGTGCTTCAAGCTGATAGCTCGAAGGGGCAGAGAGGCCTGTAATTGCAAACTCGGCAATGCACATCCATGTAGATCTACATTGGTATTTCGAAAACATTGAATCTCGTCAGCAGTTTGGAGGTTGAAAGGGTTTAGCACCACGCTGGTAGTTTGTGTGTCCAAAAGACTTCCAGGAGTAGTTATCAAAAGTGGTTTTTCTGGTATGGTGTGGATTCTGGTATCTGGTATGCCAATGGGAAAACGCTAACCTTTTTTCCTAAGGAAGAAAAACTTAGTTTCTAGGCCTCATATTTTTGAAACAGATCTTGAATACATATACACTATTCCCCAAAAGGCTCCCAGGTGTGCCCCATATTGTAGGGTTCATAGGGTATGGTACACGTCCCATGCAGTTATCTTGTTTTTCTCCCCACTTCCCCATCCTGTTCGTCAGGGGTGTTTGCCTTACAAACTGAGAGAGGCTCTTTGCAAGCCCTGTTCTCGGAAGAGGGAAAATAGAACTAACAGTGCAATAGCTTTGGGGGGGGGACCCTGTTCAAAAGGATCTACCTTGATGTTGAAGCACTGCTAATGGTCAGCCCAAATGATGCTCAGTGGCTTTTGATCCAATTGTGTCCTGTAAATATGTAGCCCTGTGCATGTGTTTTGGGGTGGCATTCCAAAAGGCCCCCCAGATAATTGTTAGAACTTGGCTATTCAAAACCGGTCCGTCTCTCTCTTGGCGTGATGAGGCCTGTAGACAAAATGGCAAAGGAAGTGGGGGAGCACAGGACTGGAGGGAGGGAGCTGTCAAGTCTCTTTGCTTTCCCTTGAGTTCCCGCAGGCATGTTCACTCTAGCATGCTGCTGTTGAGTGATTGCATTTTTGGGGCCTTCCAATATTCCCTGAAGGACCTGGCATTTGAGGCTGGGTGGCTGTTCAGATGAGTCCAGAAGAAGGCTGGGAAAAACCCACAACAGAGCATTGAACCTCTGATAACTGACAGGCATCCCACATCTCACCTTCAGCCTTAGCCCAGTCCAGGTGCATGCCGAGACAGAAAAGGCTTAAGCGACGTACAGGCTGAAGCTCTGTGAACCCCACAGGAATTTTCCCTCCCAAAGGTTGATGAACAAGTACATTTTGCCAACCTTTGAGGCTTCCAGGAGTGACAATTTTCACACTGAATGTGCTGGAAGAACCCCCCTCAAACCCATGGGCTCAAAAAATCAAACTAGAAATGCCTGTCTGGGCACTTCTGGTTTCTTTTTAGGTTTGGAGGGAAAACCACTCAGCCATGTTCAGATGTTCTGCTGGGAAACCAATTGCACTTTATGCCCATCTCTAAAGGTGACACATGCGACCCACATCAGTTCTACATTGTTCAGTAATTATTGCAAATCATAACCCTAGCACACTAGGAACAGTTACGTGCCATTTCTGATCCTAATTTTTGGAATATACAGTAATCCAGTAAAGAACTGTTGACTGGCAAAGGATGTCTCTTTTAGTAACCTGGAGGCTTTATTAAATGTTCAAAATTTACCTATAAAGGGGGGGGTATTAAATTATGTTTCACAACCCCTTAACTTGATTGGATTCCCATTGCGATAGTCATATATTCCAACAAGAATTTCCAGGAACAGAGAAGAGAGGAGGGGAATAAACATGGAAACCAGGAGATTGTTAGTATAGCACCTTGTTAGGAAATGAAGCAGAATGCTGTACTGGCTGCTGAAGTCCAACCTCAAGTATTTAGAAGTCCTGCTTGGTTTTGCAGCCAGAAGTCTATAGCCATCCTGAGACCTAGAAACTTGTTTTGAAAAATTAAAAATGTTTTCTTCAGGATAACCAGTTCATTGCCATATGCTATTTTCCACACACACACTGGAAATTCCACTCAGCCAAACTGCTTCTCGTGTTTCTTCAGAGATATGTATAGAGTCTTCCAAAAAGCATCCTGAAGTTTGTATGCAACTTGAAAGAGATGGTGGGTAGCATTCTCATAGTCTCTCTAGAGGTTTAATCATGATGAGTTTGACACCTACTCATTTTCCAATCTGGACGTATTTTTTAAAAATGTCAAGTTACTTACCACGAAAAGATGTGAGACCTAATCACAAGCTGCCATATCAAGCAGATTCTTTTTAGTTGGAAAAAACAAGAACTAGCCTGCTTGCAAAAGGCATGCAGAAAGCGAAATAATTTCTCTTGCATTTTAGCAAAGGAAGTACTTAGTTTCCAGGTAACAAAGAACGGGGTTACATGTCACTCATGCCAAATGAAACAGCACCTATGTACTCAGATACTGTCACAAGAACTGAAATCACAACTATTTTGCCTCATTGAATGATTTAATGTTCCCTGTAGTGACATAGAGAAGATAGTTAAGAATTGATTTGAAGTTTATTAATGGGAAAGGGAAAGGTAGAGAGTTGATCTTGTCAGGGACATTGGTTCCTTATAGTAAGAGCAGGAAATGGGTCATGCTGCTCTGCTTGGTACTCACATCTCATCCTAGCCATATGAAGGTCCTTTCCAGTTGGGTGCCACCTGCCTCATTTCTAAAGCTGGTAAGCCACCATCTGGCTCTTTCCACAATGGAACACAAGGAAGAATAAAATCTCTGATGGTCACAGCTAGGCAGAGATTCTACTTGGTTGCCAGGGTGAACAGCTGTTGATTCAACTTGAATTCCCACTAGCGAGTATCTCAAAACCTGGTGGGTTTCCAGTTCTCCAAGCCTCATCAGCTCTTTGCACCAATGAATTAACATTTTCCCAGCCTTTCTGCAACTCGCTTCCTTGCTTGTCTTTTTAGCTGCTTTCCTCCTTATTTCCTGACTTAGCTTGCTGTTTTTATTAACATTATTTTCCCACCTGTGACTTCCCCCCCCCTTTTTGAGCTGAACAAGCTTGTCATAAGCGTCTGTTATCTGCGTTTCCACCTGAGCAAGTCTGTTCCTCCTCATAATCCTTCCTCCACCTTTGGTCTTGAGGCCTGATCTCCAATGTGTGCATGGGAGCCCACGTCCTTATGGGTTCACCTCCTGTTCCCCTGCCCACCCATGCTCCTGCTCTCCCAAGTAGCAACCCAACATTGCCCCAATAATCCAGCTAACATTCTGCCTCACTTCAACCCCTGCCTTCACTCAAAGAGTTCTTTTTTCAAGTGCCAGTTTTGACAAATAATAAGGGGATAATTCCAGGAGACGCTTACAAGAAATAGTCACAACAATGCTAGTTTCCAAGTTTTATTTTTACCAGTTTTAGATGTTTATCTTGAGGCTCCTGGTTTAAGGTTTCTTTTTCTGCTCATTTTCAAACTTTTGGGAGCTGGAAGCAGGCTTTCAAAAAGTGCTGTTACGTGATGGAGACTTGTGTCCTGTGATAGTTCTGAGAATCATTGCTTGGGTACACAAAGAGGTACATGGCCACTTTTTTAAAAAAATTGATGTTCTGTACAAATTAAAAATATGTTTGCATAATTGCAAACCACCCAGAGAGTTTTAGCATTACAGAGTGGTACATAAGTCAAGAAAAGAATAACAAAATAACATTAGATTTCAGTCAGAAGTTGCAAAGTGATCCCACACAATTATACTTTTACCAGTTTTAGATGCCCTAAGCACATCCGATCTCACCTGATCTCAGAAGCTAAGCAGGGTTGGCCCTGGTTAGTACTTGGATGGGAGACCACCAGGGAATACCAGGTGTAGGCGCCTGGAGTAGGAACTGGCAAACCACTCCAGAATTCCTGCCAAGAAAACTCCATGGGCATGGAATCACGAAGAATCGTTCACGACTGTAACGACACAACACACACACAGAGTCCTGTGATCTGCTTATAAAATAGTGAAGTTAGAAGAGGCCTATAAGGCCCTCAAGTCCAAACTCTGTGCTCCATGCAGGAATGCATATCAAATGATACCTGCCAGGTGGCTGTCCAAATCTCCGAACTCCTTCCAGTTTGTCAGCATCTTTCTTGAAGTGCAGTGTCCAGAACAGGACACAGTACTCAAGGTGAGGCCTAACCAGCTTCATTTTTGTTTTGTTTTGTGCCCATCTCTGTTTTTCAGGGCTTTCCTTCCCCCACCCCCTCTAGGGGCTGCCTCTGAATGAGTGCCACCTGAAGGTGAGGCTCTGAAGCACCAAATATCTGTCTGGTCAAAAAACAAACCAGTACCAGTTCAGTTCGTGCCCATCTCTAGTTAGGATTTGTAATATTCAGAGAAACCTGTATTCCTCAAAGTAGTTTGAAAATAAACTCAAATTTGTTGTGCAGATGTGTACCCCAAATTAGGCAATAAGTGTATTTTCTTTCATCGAGGTACATGACGAATGTTAACTAGGATTAAACAGTCCTACCTTACACTGACCACACTGGCTACTTTTAAGCCTTAAAACCCTTGTCAGTTGAAGTGACAGGGACTCCCCTTTGGGGAAGGGAGTGGAAGGCAAGGATGAGCTGAGTTAGATGTTTAGAGGCTCCTGGCTTCACCTTCCATCCATCCCTGCCAGCATGGCCAGTGGTCAAGGATTATGGGAGTTGAAGTCCAACACACTTGGAAAGCTGCTTTGCTTCCACCCTGTCTCCTATGTTTTGGCAGGCCTCCCAATCCTTTGGTGTACTGAGCTCCTCCTGCTGGCCAGCAAAAGATGTTCTTTGTAACTTTCATGTTCTCTGCAGCTCAACAGGATGATCTGCGGAGAAGCCTGGCCTTTCCAGTTCATTTGTAGCCTCATTACCTTTGCTGGCGGAGGCTGAGGGCAAGATTTCATCTACAGACCATCACGTTCTTTCCGTTTTAGAGGAGCAAATCTCTGTGTTTCAGAGGGTTTTTACAAAAACCTTTTGATAGAGTTCGGCTGCCATCATGTTTTCCTTTCTTAGAATTGTCTTTCCAGGAGTATATCCCCTTTTATCTCCTACTGGCTTTCCCTGACCTCCCCCCCTTCCTGCTGAGTAACCCATTAACCCAACAAAACTGCTTTGAGTCAAAAGCCAGTCATTTTTAACAGCAGCTTTCCTTGGCAACCCTTAAATTCCCTTTCCTGCTGGTTGTCCTAATACGGGCAGCAACCTTAAATGAGTGTGCATGGAAGGTCCTGCTGTTTCTTTTTTTCCTCCCTGCCACCCTACCACCCTCGAGAGCAGGATACAGTCCCCAAAGAGAGATCTACTTTTTCTCCACATTTGCGCCAGTTGCCTGCATTTTGCTCAAAACTGGAAGAGCACAGCATGGGTTTTGCAGGAGAGCAAGAATGGGAGGCATGTGTGCTTTACCACATAGTCACTACCCAAAACTGTGGCACAGGATGATGTTGGGAGGAGGGGAGGGGAAATAGATCTGGGCACCTTCCACTTTTCTACTAGAACCCCCCCCCCAAATCTGCAGCAGCAACTGAAGGTCCAATGAATCAACTAAATGCCACCACATACCAAGTCAGCTTCTGGGGTTCCGAGTTTTCCCAGTCATGCTACGTCTTTCTAGCAAACTCCCCCAGGGGCCACTTGGGCAAACTTGGCACTGTCCCCCCCCCCCCAAAAAAAAAAAACTGCTCAGCATAACCCACAGCACTCTTTCTTGGTGATCAGAGTAACCGTACACATTGGGGATGTGATTCTGGAAGTTTGCAATGATTATATTTTATTTGATTGATGATTTGTGGTTTTTTTGTTTTCTTTTTATTTTAGAAATCTCTGAATGATTTTTATTTTTATTTGTGGGCTGGGTAGGGGCAAATATAATTTTTCTGTTCATTCATATTCCAGCTTTCTTTTCTTCCAGGTCTTGTTGCTCTTCGCCTTCTCCTGCTGTGTGACGTGTCCACCTTTACACTCCGCCTGCTTCGCTACCATCTCATATCAATATATATATATATTTATATATATACACATATATATTTAAAATTGAACTGTGGACAAGTCAGTGGTGCATCTCCCCTTCAGGAAATCCGTTTGCCTTTTAGTCTCTCTCTCTCTTTCTTCCCCATCCCATCTTTTAAAGAAACATCATTTTCCTTTCAAGCAAACATGAGCCTGTTGTTACACTGAGGATTGGTTTGCCTTAACTCTGTCCCTTTTCTTTTCCTTTGTCCCTGAGACAAAGAAAGAAAACATGATATTAAATTTTCAGTAAGTGGCTGTGTTGCTTCAAAACCATTGCCAAGATTCAAACACAAATTGCTTGGCTTATGAAAAAAGCGGTAGCTTGGGTCCCTTGGTTTCTTCCTTTTTAGGAGCAGTTGCCAGGTACTGGAGCTGTGCCTCCTACAAGCATCTTGGTGTGGGTGTGCTGGGATTGCTCTTTCTCTCTGCATGTGGCATGCCATGGTTCAATCTGGAGTGATGCTGTGGTGGAGAAGCTCCTGTCTGGGTACCGGAAGGGTGGATTTTGCTTTTGTGCAGCCCCCTTCCTGCCCAGTAGTGCTTTGCTTGGCAGAGGTTATGAGCATTCTTCAATTCCGACTCCATTAAACCAACACAAATTCATGCATACATTTTGATACATTTTGTTCTGCAGGGGGGGAAATCAACATTTTGTCTTAGTGGCAGTTTTGACATAATAGGAAGACCCCAGTTTTACACTTCTGCTTTTGTTCAGCAAAGGCTTCATTTGCCAGTCTTTCAGCTGTGAGCGTTTGCTTGGAAGTAAGACTGACTGACTTCAGCAGGATTACTTTCTAGCAAGTATGCTTAAGGTTACTGCCTTAGCTTGCTTGTCTTTTTAAAGCAACTTTTTGAAAATTCATCTTAAAAACACTGTTGTCATTTAAATGCTTATATTGTTTTCCCACTCTTAGAAACAGTGCTGGCACAGCCTTGGCAAGTGGATTTGCTGGGAAGAGACCCAAGGCTGCTTTAGTGCAGCTGTCAGCTGTAGATCCCACCTAGCTTTTTAAGACCACATGCCCTCAGAGTGCTGGCTTTGCATGCTGAAGGGCCCAAGTTCAGTCCTGGCCACCTCTCTTTGAAAGACCTCAAGTAGGATGATGGAGAAGGAAGACTGAGCAGGATTGTGTTCCGAGTTGGCTCGGAGCAGCTTCACATTCATATGCAGAACACATCACCAGATCTTTTGAACACCCACACGCTAAGCATCTTTATGCTTAGATTATAAATGGCTCTCTCTAGCTTTTTGTATCCAAAAATAATAGCAGGAGCTCAAAATAAACTTGAGCCAATCACTTCTTTTCTCAGTAAATTGGGGGTGGCGGGGAGGAGGAGGGGCACTGGTGACCAACTTATTTCCCAGGGGGCACTACAAAACCATTGAGCCACAGTTCTTCTTTTTTACATATTTTACATTAAGGGGGCTGCGTAGAACATGCACCTCCCCAAAGTTGCTGTTCAGGGCAGGATCTTTCACACAATTCATCACCCTCCACCAAATAAATGAATACCTTCCTATCTGTGGTGGCCTTTTTTTAGCCCTAGATGCAAAATTTTCAAGGCCCATAGCGGATTCATATGTTTTCATTAAAGCCTTTCTTGTAATGTTAAGCATGGAGGTGAATTTATTAAAACAGATTAATAAAGATTAATAAGTACTGCTACATATTAAAATTAAAATAAAACCGTCCTCTAGAAAGATTGCCCATGTCCTGTGTGTCCAATCTATGATGTTCCCAGTAGGGCTTCTGAAGTACGGGAGATGTTCAGAGTGGCTCACCAGGACTTTATTGAATTTCCATGGCTGAGCAGGGATTTAAACCCAGGTCTCTGAGTCCTAGTCCATCACTCTATTCATCACGTTACACTGTCTTTTCCATGTCAACGTACGGCTAGGAAACATTCTGGATTCTAGTTCAGCACAGGGTTAGAAACAAAGTGCTTGGTGCCCCCTGACTGCACCCCTATATCTAGAAAAAGACTTAACTGGATGATCTCATACACTTGTCGGCAAGAGATTATATAAACTGCCAGCACTTTTGCATCTTTAGTACCAACCTACACCTCTTTAGCTGAGAAAATGATAGGGTTTAAACCACGGAAGAGCCAGGTTGGGTAGTTGTCTCCTTGCCCTGATTGTTCCATGTAGATGACAACCTGCGGAACAAAATGTCAAGCCTGATTATATCAAGGTAGCTACTTTCTCCTCCCTGAGTGGGGTAACTCGTGTTTTAAAAACCACAAGGGCTGCTTCTCAAAACAGGCAACCCTCTGTTATGCTATGTGTGGATCAATTTGCTTTTTATTTAGGACCCACTGAAGTTAACATGCCATGAACCACCAGTGCTTTAGAGTCAAGGCAGGAAAATTAACCGTATGATGAATTCAAGCTAAATAAATATACTTTGGATTTTTCTGATGGACACTGGTTTGATACCTGGGTCTTCTTTCTGACAGCAGCCCTGTGTTATTGGGGAGGTGGGTTGTAATATATAACGATGCCATGAACCCCCATCAGCACAAATTTATTTTTTCTTATCGTCTTACCATCCTGCATCAGAGGATAATTAAAAACCAAAAGGTTTTTATCCTAGTATCATCTTGAGGGTTCCTACTAAGTAGGAGCAAGAGGGGTGGGATGTTTTAATAGGTTAAGAATTACACCTTCTTCCCAGTGCTGAATAATCCAGGTTTCCTCTTTTGTCTGTCTTCCAGGCGGTCACAAGTAATTGAAAAATTTGAGGCATTAGATATAGAAAATGCAGAACATATGGAAACCAATGCCTCATCTGGCTCCACTCTGTCCAGTGAGACTCGGCAAGGAAGAAGCGAGAAAAGGGTTTTCCCCAGGAAACGGGTAAGATAACTAAATGATATTTCGCCTCTTCTTCTACAGAGTGTCTCCCTGCACCCCCAGGCATAGTGAACTGCACAAGGGGTATCGATATGGTTAACATACCTGTTCCCACTGTATTCTGTAGGATTCAAAAATGTTCTTGATCACATATGGTGAATAGAATTAGCCTCAAACTGTGCCCTTACAAATTGCTAACATAGGATGAAGATTACACTTTTGCCAGATTTCAATAAAATTAGCAGCGTAAATTCCAAGGAGGATTAAAAATGAAAATAAAACCGTGAGATGTGTACAGGAGGAGACAAGGATTAATCGTGTGCTTTCAAAAGCTATCTAGACAGTGTCTCAGTTACTAGGAGAGTAGCATGTCTGTGTTCAGGCGTTATTGCATTGCACTGAAACAATGTTGGACCCTTCAAAGTGTTGACTGAGCAGTAGACTTATAGTTATGAAATGACTGTCCATGTGACTTCTCTGCTCGATGCAGGACTTTGTTCCTGAAACAGCGGCAACTGGCTCCATCCTGGACGTGTCTGCTTCTCCCTTGTCCCCACACCGTAGAGCCAAATCGCTGGACAGAAGGTCTACAGAGTCTTCCATGACTGTAAGTCCAAAGGCGCCATTTCTGTGCTAGGGAGAGAAGCTAGCATAGCGCCCCAAAGATGAATGGTGGCCTCTCTGTTGCAGCTGTTCTGTAGATGTTTCATGAGACAAAACCTGAAATCTAAGATGATGCTAGTATACCAATGGCTCTTTTCAAAAACCTGGTTGGGTATTTAAACCTAATGATACAGTAGACATAAGGACTGGATAAGGATATCATAATTTGCAGTGCAAGTGAAATGATTTGTCTTGCAGGTGTGTCTATTTTGCTTTTCCATGCACCTTATCAGCTTTTATTTGACATGAGTTGGTATTTTGTAGGTCAGCGTCTTTGGGTGTGTCAGCTTTGCCTTTTGGGGCTGGGATGTGCTTACTAGATACAATAAGAAAAGGGCCAGAGTTCAGTGGCAGAATGCAAGTTTTTCATATTAACAGTCATACCTCCACTCCCTAATATTTTCCCTTAAAAGGATCACAGGGCTTTTCTGTCAGAGCAGATTATGTCTTTGGCAAGGCTTTCCCAATTTGGCTGCCCAGGATCATTTATTTTAATTAAAGGTATCAATGATATCTGGAACTCTTGAGGGAAGCAAGTGGATTCTGCCCTTGATCCAACATCTTTCTGTTGGTCTTCTTGGATGGTTCTCATCTGGGCCATTCTTAGCAAGTGCTCATGGAAAACAATTTATCCTCTCTCCCCAATTCATATGCAAAATCCAATTCATTTCCATCAAAAGCAAAGCAAAGTGTTCTGCTTATATACTGTCCCATACCACTTCAAGTAGTCTTTGGGCGGTTTAGTTTGAATTACAGTAATACAGGCTAAACATTGCCCGCCCCCCAGCAAGCTGGGTACTCATTTTACTGACCTCGGAAGGCTGAGTCAACCATGAGCCAGCTACCTGGGATTGAACCCCAGGTCGTGAGCACAGTTTTAGCTACAGTACAGGCATTTAACCACTGCGCCACGAGGCTCCTAAACAAGACCAGCTTGCTCTGCTACATATTTGTTTGTTTGTTTATTTTTACCCCAAGCTCTCTGGTTAATAGTGTTATCCTCTCTTTTGCTCCAAGTCCATTCTCCAAAAACTTTCAGATAAGAATTTAGTTTGATTCCAATGAGGAACTTTTAATCAGCAGCCATTGAGCTTTCTCAAAAAAGGTTTATCGGATACAGTAAGGTAACCTCCTATTTCTTCCTACATTTGAGCAGTTTGTTGTCAACCATAATCATTTTGTGGTGGCTTCTCACTGGTCTGTCTTTCCCTCTGTCTCTGCCTCAAGACTTTCCTGAAGACTGGGTTGGCATTATCAGAATGGAACATTTATCAGCAGGCAAGTCTTTGTGTGCCTTTTTCACAGGACGAGAGAGGCGGACTTTCTGACACTATGCCACACATTTCACAAGGAAATGCAGCACTGTGGGGGTGGCTTGTAGGGATGAACAACTCATCTTCCATGCTGTTCTCTTCTTTGTTTTGTTTGCACAGAGGTAGCTCTAACAAGTGACTCTTGAAAGCCCAGCTTTATCTGGGAAGCCAGTAGTTTTAGTAACTGAATTAATATTGGATGCCATTATACAAAACGATAGTAAGGCCACACCTGGAATATTGTGTACAATTCTAGTCACCGCATCTCAAGAAAGACATAGTGGAACTGGAAAAGGTGCAAAAGAGAGGGACTAAAATGATTACTGGGCTGGGGCACCTCCCTTATGAGGAAAGGCTAAAACATTTGGGGCTCTTTAATCTGGAAAAAAGGCGCCTGAGGGGGGATATGATTGAGACGTACAAAATAATGCAGGGCATGAGTAAAGTGGCCAGAGGGAAGCTCTTCTCCGTCTCACAAAATACCAGAACTAGGGCACATACACTCAAATTGAGGGCTGGGAGAGCAAGAACAGACAAAAGAATTTTTTTTCCATCCAGCGCGTTGTTAGTCTGTGGAACTCCCTGCCACAGGATGTGGTGATGGCATCTGGCCTGGATGCCTTCAAAAGAGGATTGGACAGATTGCTGGAGGAAAAGTCCATCATAGGTTACAAACCATGATGGAGATGTGTCATCTCCAGGCTTAAAACCAGGGTACTTCAAGGGCCAGATGCAGGGGAGTGCTATCAGGAGACAGATATCTAATCTCATGCGCTCCCAAACACATCTGGTGGGACTAGATGGGCCGTTGGCCTGATCCAGCAGGGCTCTTCTTATGCTCTTATGATGTAACAAGTAAAACAAGAGTAAGTAGCCAACAGAAGGATGCCTCTGAGTGTTTGCTTTGCATGAAGAGTCCTGGATTCAATCACTACATATCTTAATAGGCTTAGGACTGATCCTGGATAGTTGCTGCCACTTAGTACAGAGAGAATATATAGACCTAAACTCACTATTAATGAATTTCTCTTATTTCAGAAGAAGGTCTTCAAGTTAAAGGTTATGGATTATCTTCCTACAACATGATACATTCTTGATGTCTTTAATCAGTCAGCATGGCATTCCTTCCACAAAGCATTAGATGTCATATCCTTCTTCCAAAATCTCTAATCCAAGGAATGTGGGGTGTGGGGGATATGAGGGACAGTGAAGTTGCTTTTAGCACAAGCATGTTTACACTGAAAGTCTCACTTGATCACTGGACACAGCTGAATGTATGAATGTGCTCATGGAAAAACATTGTGCTACATAGTACCTAGATTTGTCACCACTGGTGTTTATTCTGTTATGCTATAGTTCATCTCCGCAACTCATCCCTTGATGTTGCACTCATCAGATGATGCAGATTTGTCTCCAAGTCCAAATGCATGTGGAATGTTATCCACTGATGCAGATGTGTAGGGGAATCCAGAACACCTGAAGGTGTGCACTGTCTCGTGTTAATTTTTGTGATCCTTGTATCATGCCAGCTATGATTCATACATGGATAGAAGGCATTGTTGTTTGGGACCCTTTCCTTGTGTGAATAACTTGTGTGGATGGAAACAAACAGGCTTCTCTGTTGGCTATGTTTTCCACAAATGACTCTGCTGAAGCTGCAGGGGGCACCAGAGCTTGCTTTTCTGCTGAGTGCCTAAATCCACAGGCAACTTTTCTTAGACAGGGATTGCCTGTTCACATCCGGTGGGTCTATCCTGTATGATCATGTTACTGTATCTCCCGGAGGGGAGGTTTTCTATTTCTGTGGCTGTAGACTTTCCGCAGATTACATTCTGGGAATAGCTTTCAAGGACAACTTGTATCTGCGCATTATTAATTTTTTTTCCAAAGGGGGGTGAGGAAGGAAAAGAAAGGAAGTATTCCTCTCCTTGATACTTACCGTGCCATTTACGCTGGAGCTTCTTTGGCTTAGCTTTGCCCCCCTGCACTTGGTCCCTTTGGCTAGACCTTGTCAAGGGCTTTGAGGAAAATAAATTCTGGCATGGAAGATTTCATGGCAGCAAATTGGGATGTCCTGAGTGATGGTAGGATGGATATTTTCAGGCTGCAAAAGGTACAGCAAAGGGTTATCCAAATGGCTGAAGGACTGAAGCATCTTCTTTATGATGAAGGACTAAAGTGTTTGGGTGGGGTGGGATGAAGGTTAATTTAGGGAAAAGAGGGAAAACAGCACAGATTTTAAAACTGCATAATATCAAGAATATGGATTGTGATTTTTTTCTTCTTCCTTTAACAGGGAGGACTAAATATTCAGTGCAATTGATTGGAAGGACAGAAAAGGATGATTTACAAAGCAGTTTTTATTAAAACTGCAAGCACAAATTATACTTGCTTAAATTGTTGTAATGTATAGGATTCCCTTGCCCCAAGCCAACTTTTGTAGGAAATTGGATGCTACACTTTGGTCTGACCCAGAGGAGGTTTTGGTATCATACCTTTCCTTCAGGCTTTTTTTGTTTTTTTGTCCCAGAGGAATATGAACAGAAAGTTGGGGTTAAATGTCCGTGCAGTCACATGTCAAAATGGCAAACATGCAAGCGGACTGCAGTGCCCTTCCACAGCGAATTAGTATTATCTAATTCCCCTTGAGTGGCAAAGTTTCCCTTCTGCTAAGGTGAGAGGGAGCCACTGCGATGCAAGGAATTTTCTCTGCAGCTTTTTAAAGTCACTGCCTGCCTTGAAGCAGAGCTGTTTCAGAGAAACCTGACCATCCTAAGTCTGTTAGATGCTGAAAAACTAAGCACACAAATGCAAGCACTGCCAGGCTTCTAGTATATCGCAAGTGAGAACCCTTGTAGTAGCTTGCAGCCTGCTGTCCGTGACACTGCCAGCTGCCAAACATGTCCTAGGTTTCTAAATAAAAGCAACAAAATTGAAGAACAAAACTTTGGAGACTTTCCAAAGCGAAAAATGAGCAGGAAATTGTGTGTGCCAGTATAAATCTCTTTGCTCTGCTGCCCACTGCTGGAAACCTTAAGAAATATTATCTCACTGGGCATTTGTTAACTCTTTGATATCTCTCTCTGATATCACACCTGCAGACTTTCCTTCATTCAAGGAAGATTGAGGACTATTGTCCCTCTGCATAACTGTCCTGTGACACAAATTATAGGACTGGGCTATTCATCAAGCTTCACGGCGAGTGGACTGTGCACACTCAAGAAAGTAATGCATAGTATATCTAGGAGGATGTTGATAGTATGTGAATGAGTAGCTAAGGACTTGTTCCACGTAGCTCAGTCATCTTGGCTTCTGTCAGAAATTGGCAGGGTCACAGTTGCTTTGAGGGCTTGTCAAGAAAGTTCGTTCACAATTATCACTAAAGAGGCAAGGCCATGGATCAATAAGAGGAACCACATTTTCCTATTCCAGCTGCCTCTTCTGAGGCATCCTTATCTAGCCTCCCATTATTTTTGTACAAAATTCTTCTTCTAGATAAAGAAGATATAAGGATGACATTCTCTCAGGATCATTTTAGAACTGGCTGGAGGTTTTTCTTTGAAGTTTGAGGAGTCCATTGAAATTCTGTCCTTTCCTTTGCAGCCTGATCTGCTGAATTTCAAGAAAGGATGGCTGACCAAGCAGTATGAGGACGGGCAGGTAAGTCCTGTATCAAAAACCCCTTCAGTCAGCTGTAGGGAAATGTGAGAAAATTTTTAGATAGGAACTAAGAAGCCGCCCATCCAGAATCTTAAGAGCATGGGGAAATCATAAGAACATGAAAGAATAATGTTCACTTTCACTTAATGGCAGGAAGCAATCTGGGAGAGTAAGAACAGACCAAAGAAAATATGTGGCGGCCAGACTGGTGGTGGGTGCTTGTAGATTCGAGCACATCACCCCAGTCCTGGCTCGCCTGCATTGGCTACCCGTTGTCCACCAGATAAGGTTCAAGGTCCTGGTTTTGATTTTCAAAGCCCTCCATGGCCTGGGACCAGAGTACCTGTCGGAGAGTATTTCTCAGAGGTCGGCTGGGACCAGACCCACGAGAATGGCGCAGGCGCGCTCACTTAGGATGGCCACACCCAGAGAGGCGCGGAAGTCGCTCACGCATAACCGCGCCTTCTCTGTGGTGGGCCCTACGCTGTGGAATCAGCTACCTAGTGAGTTGCGCCTTGCATCGTCCCTGCCCACCTTTAAAAAAGCCCTGAAAACCTATCTCCAAGGAGGCATATGACGACCTATTGGTTTAATTTGTTTAATTTTTTCCCCTTGTGCCACCCATGCCATCCTTTGCAGAGGGTATTGTACCCTCCTATTTTTACTGGTGCCTCTGATTTTTATGTTCGCCTGTTGTTGTTTGTCTCTCTTTTAGTGTACACCGCCCCAAGTTCCGTCCCGGAAGATGGGGCGGTATATAAATATAATAATAAATAAATAATAATTTTTTCACCCTGTGCGTTGTTAGTCTGTGGAACTCCCTGCCACAGGATGTGGTGATGGCATCTGGCCTGGATGCCTTCAAAAGGGGATTGGACAGATTCCTGGAGGAAAAGTCCATCACGGATTACAAACCATGATGTAGATGTGTAATCGCCAGGCTTAAAACCAGGGTGCTTCAAGGACCAGATGCAGGGGAGTTGTATCAGGAGACAGAGATCTAGTCCCGTGTGCTCCCAGACACATCTGGTGGGGCCACGGTGAGATACAGGAAGCTGGACTAGATGGGCCTTTGGCATGATCCAGCAGGGCTCTTCTTATGTTCTTATGTTCTAGCTTATTGTTTTAAAATCTTTTGTCGTAGAAATTTGCAGGTACATGAAAATGTACCCACACATCCTTGGATAACAGTTTTCTTGCATTTAGGGATAGACCCATTTGTAAAATGGCTTATCTTGTTTGTTCCACAGTGGAAGAAACACTGGTTTGTGCTGACAGATCAGAGCCTGAGGTACTACCGGGATTCTGTAGCAGAAGAGGTAGGTGTTTTTCAGCATGGGGGTGGGGTGGGGAGGCTTGATTTTGTGTTTGGCAGTTCCTTTGAACTAATCCCATTTATTGACTTCTGTATTCCTCCTAGTGGCACATTTTGGATTGTAATGTCCTTGGGTATCATTTTCCCACTAATAGCAGGCAAACTAATGTTGCTTTGTAAGCAAGTGCATAAATAATCAAAAGTGACTTGTTGAAGAGGACGAAAATTTCCTCCTTTCGTTTGCTTGCTTGCTTACTTACCCAAAATTTTCACATGCCACTCAACTGGTCTTGGGTTTTGTTATGTGAACAACAAAAAATAAGTACAATTTCCCCCCAATAAAAGCAAATCAGCCAATGTGTTGTTAAAAGACTAAACTGTTGAAAGCTGGCAATGGAATTTTTACAAGGAGAAATGGGTCTATCAACAGTTAACTTTTTCTGTGGTTAATTTTGACAGGCTGCTGACTTAGATGGAGAAATTGACTTGTCAACTTGCTTTGATGTCACAGAATACCCTGTCCAGAGGAACTATGGCTTCCAGATTCATGTAAGAGAAATTCAAGCAAAAATCAAAACAAAATAAGACAAAAGCATGTGGCACCTTAAAGACTAACTATTATATTTTAATGTAAGCTTTTGTGGACACGTCCAGTTCTTCAGACATATAGTAGCAGAATGAGGTGTACAATTAATATATAAAGGAATACAAAATACATTGTAAGAAAATGTTAGGGAACAGAGAAAGATGATTGCAACTGGTGAGGGACAGGCAACAGTTTCATAGTACTCAATAAGTTTTGGATTGAGCTGTGCTTCTTTTTAAGAATTCATCAACAGTTTTATGGATGCTTTTAAGATCCAGCTTTGTTTTTTGAGGGCTCAAGTGGCTTCCATAGCACAAAGGAACAACTTGCCAGTTCCATTTATAATACATCAACTTTTACCCACTCCTGGAAACAAGTGATCTGGCCAAAATTGTTCATACCTTGATAATGCCCAGCTCTTAAATCCATCATGTATTGGGTTCCCCTTGGAAATATTTGAGAACTGCATGTAGTTCAAAACAGAGGCCATACTGTTAGCTAAAGCTTGCTGTTCATACCTGTTCAGCTTGCAAAAAAGGTTAATGGGATCTCAATTTGTTTCTGGGAATAATTTAAGCAGTGATGGTTTTTTGAAATCCCAAATATTGTAGTACATAGTAGATTGCTTTTTCCTATGGACAATGACTTCTTGTTTATGATTGATCATTGGCTGAACTATAGATTCCTCTAGTCTGTTCAACAGGCAGGCAGTTATTGGCAAAGTTCTTTCCTTTTATGGCACCCACAAAATTGAGATGCCGGCCAGGAGCATCCTATTGGATCCCACTGCTTCTGCGTTTTTTCAGAGCTCTTGGGTTTGCACTTCCACTTTTGAATTTTGTTTTAAAACAATCCTTATTGAGTTTTTAAATTTCAATGGCAGGTGTCTTGTGAATTTTGCAAATAATACAATTCTTTTAAACATACTAAATCTTGTCCAACCTGGAAGTCCATCTCTCCAAACTGGGTGGCTCCATAAAGATAGAAGCAATCTGTATCTCAGAGACTGGAATTCTGTTTTCTGATTCCCATCCAAGTAATCAGCATGTATAGTATGGACTATATGCAACAGACTTACATTTATTTAAAATATTTTGACTCCAGCTTTCTCTTCTTGAGAAGGGTAAAAAAGTTATAGTTAGAAACAAGAGATGCCTGTGTTTAGAAAGTGCCATGAGACATTATGTGGACTCCCCTCCCAACAAGCAGCTGTGCAGCCTATTTCTCATATAATTGTTTCCTTACCTAGACTAAAGAAGGAGAGTTTACTCTCTCTGCCATGACATCTGGGATTCGTCGCAACTGGATCCAGACCATTATGAAGCATGTTCGTCCCACCACGGCCCCAGATGTTACAAGGTAAGAATCAAGGAAAATGAGGACAGGTGGTCTCCTCTTTCACCTTCAAGATGTCCCGCCTCTTCTTTCTGTTCCTGCTCATTTCCAGCCTCTCCAGAATACTACCCCTTTGTGTACTAGCTTTGATTTCTGATTTGGAAGCTGATGGCTTATTTTTTACCTCTGAAATTCATGGGACTTGTGCATTATTCAATCTGCATGTCGTGAAGAGTGCTTGTTAGGGTTGGCCCAAAGGGAGACCCGGGTTGTAATCCTTGCTCAGTTCCAAAGGATGCTAGCTGACTTTGGGCCAGTTGTTCTTTCTCCCAGGTTCTAGTGCAACAAGCTGTGTGTCTTTTCGAGGATACAAGAATAAGAACCTGAAGTTTCCACCTGTATCCCATGACCCTTGTTTGTGCATTCCTGACATGCAGCAACGGTAGCTTTATGAGTTCATCATTTCTTATTGTGACCTCTTTCTTCCCTGAAGCAAAGCTGATGTACCTTCACTACACATCGCTATGCATTAAATTTTCTTCTGTTCAGGAATACTGCCGAGGACATAGGCATTTAAAGGATTAGACCACAATTCAGAAGCAAATGTTTATTCTAGCAGAAGTCATTGGTTTTATTTTTCCTTCAGGCACTGCAAACAGAACATCCTTGAGATACTTCATTTTTCTTTTTCAGAATCCATAATGCATTCCTTCAGGGGTATTTCTGTACAAGATAGAACTCACCTTTAAAATAAACAAGCACAGCACCACAGATATATGTTACACCTCCTCAGTGCTTTTCTCACCAAGGCAGTTACAAATATTGTAAATATTTTATACTGTGTTCAGTGTATACAGCATTAATCTCAGGAAGTCACGTGACCTCACTCTACATAACAACTGAGGTATCACTTTTATTCTTCCGGGATGCTTCTCCTTCCCTTTGCATTTTTCTTAGTCCGCTTCCTCTGTCTTTTCTTCCATCACTGGCCCTCACGCACCTCTTCTCCAGTGATTCCTTAAGGGCACCTCTTTCATGACTGCATTTCAAAAATAGTCCATTCAGGCCATGTTCACCAATCACTTTTATGCCGAGAATCCTGTACTGATAAAACCATAGTGCATGCAGACATTTGCAGAAGCAGGTAAACAAAGCAGGAAAGAGAACCATGTTGTGCCTTAAAGATTAGCAAGTGTTCAGCATAAGCTATTGTGAACTGTACCTGTGCCCGTGGGATGCACCTGAAAGTGAGCTACTTTCTGGAAAGGCTTATGCCAAGGAAGCTTTTAAGTCTTTAAAGTACCATTAACCACACTGTCCTCATCAGAAAAGCAGTTTTGTGTGGTACTTATATTTGGGGTTACAGTTAAACATGCCCAAACCAACAGGATTCATAAACTGAAACAGTGATGCCTGGTGCACTCAGCTGTCATTCCAGGTTATGCTCATACTAACATTCTCCATTCCTAGTGTGCTTGCTGCTTGCCAAAACTGAGAAATATATGGGCTGAATCAACGGCCACAGAACATGTTCACCCTATATTTCTCTGAGGTAAAATTTCTGGCTTAAAGTGATGTACAAACACCACAAAAGACGGGCAGCCTCAACCTGAAATAAAAGCATTTCCCTTTTCTCTGTACAGCACCATATCCTCCTCTGGGTGCTTATGAATCCTCCTCTTCTCTCCTCACTCCTTCATATGTTTAATTTCCATGCATTCCCAGGAAAAGCTTCTCTTTGAAACTATCCGTGCTGAAGCCCAGGTTGGAAAACTGTGTTCTCTCCTGTATTAACGTTTTGTGGTTTGTATATCTTGTGATTCACTGCATGCATTGCTCCCCTCTCTTTGCTGCACTCCGAATGGATACGAATTCCTGCTTTTCTGCTTTAAAACAAAAAGGAACAGGGAAGGGGGAGGACATGGAAAACCAAGAGACCTGACATGGTTTGGCTGCTAAATTGCCTCCTTTGGCTAATGGATGCTTTCTGTGTTATGCCTTACTGATGACACAGGAATGTACCCACAACCAAGAATGAGGTGGGAAAGGGAATGCAAACTGTTGTCTTTTAAAAGAGGCAGAAACAATCCAAGATATATGGCATTACATGCGATCACCTTGAAAGCAGTTAAGTTGTGTTTCCTGGAAATACATTATGGCATTTTCCACGAAGGAATGGTGTACCATGGAAGTCTGATTAGATGATCTCATCAGGTCTGCAACCTTTAAAGGACAAGCTGGAGCTAACAGCAGTTATCTGCAGCCCAGTGGGTTTGATCTAACTCCTTCTGTAAGTAATCAAGAGTCACTTGCACACACTGTGTATTCAGGAACTATTAATGTAACAAGAATTTCATAACAGGAATGCTGCTCAGCATCTCATGACGAAGTAGATAGGACACTTGTGGGCACTGAATATTCCATCAATAGGATATACAGTATCTCCTTGACACTGTAATTTAAGATGTATGTACAAATGATGGTGAAGCATGGGGAAGTCTTTTAGACTATATAAGAGCCCATCAAGATCTCATGGGGCTTGAGGCAAATATGAATATTTGAGGCAGCTGGGCCTCCCCATCTGACAGGTTTGGGCTGAAATCCATCTCCAAGGCTTGTTTTGGTGCTCTAGTGTCTGTGGATAGGTCTAGAAGTACTTCTTTTTTAAAAAAGCTAATTTACTCAGAGTAGCTGATTTACACACTTGAGATTTGACTTCAGTTTTTCTCCAGGCTTCTCAGGTAATACAGTTTGCTGGATTTTTTAATACTGCTCGACAGAGTATTGGAAATGATGTCATATTTTTGCATCTACAACAGTAGTTCCTCAGGCCTTGGGGGAGGATGGAGAAGCTGAATGAGAAGATTGTTCCCTGTCAGGGAGGTTTGGAGTCCAGAGACAGACAGGTCTTCCTCTTCTAGCTATCGGGGCAGCTTGGCTGAGTGCTAAAATAGCCCCAGTCTAGTCATGTGAAGCTTGTAGAACTGTATGAATTTGGAAGAGAAGAAAGCATGGAAAGAGTTGATAGTTTCCAGTGTGTAGTTTCTTGAGTAAAAACAGATGCAGTTCAGGGTCTGAGTGAGTGATTTCAAAGTATTTTTCTAAGAACTGGTATGTACTGTATGCTGAGGTTAAACAAAAAGAGGAAGCCCACTGCACCTCACTACAGCACTTGACCATATTTCTCTATTCCTTCTCCCCGTGAGAGTCCATTGATAACTATTAACGGTTCCGAAGTAGAAGGACTAGTTGACAACAGAGGATTATCAAAATCTAATAAACTTTTATTCATAACTTCAGTTAACATGTTTCCGCTATTGTTCTCTTCTGGCATCTTGGTTTCATTTAACAAACATTCATAACCAGTATTCTTTAACACAAAACTTTCTAACACATCTTTTACTGTGTCCAGTTCTGTGCGCCTCAGTTTAAAAAGGATGTTGACAACCTCGAGCGGGTGCAGAGGAGGGCGACTAGGATGGTTGAGGAGTCTGGAGGAAATGTCTTATGAAGAACGGCTTAGGGAACGGGGAATGTTTAGCCTATCAAAGAGAAGACTGAGAGGGGATATGATAGCTATGTTTAAATATTTGAAGGGATGTCATATTGAAGAGGGAACAGGTTTGTTTTCCATGGCTTCAGAGACTAGAACTCGGGGCAATGGTTTCAAACTACAGGAAAAGAGATTCCATTTGAACATTCGGAAGAACTTCATGACAGTTAGAGCTGTTCGGCAGTGGAATTTGCTGCCACGGAGGGTGGTAGAGTCTCCTTCTTTGACGGTATTTAAGCAGAGGCTGGATGGCCATCTGTCGGAAATATTGTGAAGGGGTTCCTGCTTGGCAGGGGGTTGGACTCGATGGCCCATGAGGTCTCTTCCAACTCTATAATTCTATGATTCTATGATTCCTCACTAACGGTAACTCTGCTTGGAGATGACCGATGGGGCTAGTTTGGTGTTTGCCCTGCCAGCACACTGAGTCTCACAGCAATCGTGTCTGGCTATGGGTTGTTGATCTTCCCAACCCCATCCAGGGATCCATCCCTTAGGTCCTGTTCCTGTGGGTGCCAGACTTACACCTCTGTCAACTAGGTTATGGTACTGAGGTGTTGCCAAAGGCAGGTTTCTCCGTTGAGTATATCTTTCATTAAAAAAGCAGTCTGCCCTCAGCATCAGTTGCTGGAGAACTTAAAGATAGGAGGATGTCCTGCTTGTGATCATGCTATAAGCATCTGGTTGACTGCTGTAGGACATGAACTAGGGAAGACCCTTGGCCTATTCCAGCATGCCTTGTTCTTATGGTCTTAACTCACAAGGCAGCCATTTTGTTATATAACTCATCAGGAAATTGGTTCCACAGTTGGTGCTTCAGATTCAGTATTTTCTGGGAAGCTTTTATACTAGTGCCTGAAGATTTGTATTTCATGCAGCTATCCCAGAAAGGAGATAGAACATCTGTGCTGCTCATAAACAGGAGGTGAGATAGTGATGCACTCTGGTGGCAGTTGCATAAGCACACCCATCTTTTATGGCTCAGTATGACAAGATACAATACTATGCAGCGTTTATCTAAAAGCCAACAAAGTGCCAATTGTTATGCTGTTGTATTTGTCTTCTCCAGAAAAAGTGAATGTTCTCCTTCATTTGAATGGAAGGGGCTGTAAATGCATTGCAGGTACAAGGCAGAATACACTTACTGCGCTGGCATTTTAAATGTGCTTGTTCTGGGAAGAGCACTTGGCTGCTATATTTATAATTACTATTCTACGTCAGGATTCTGTTCCTTGGCTTCTCTGTAAAACCCTTGCAGCTAACATTGCTGGTCTTATTTTTAAGCCCATTCTGCAAATTTGCATGCTGAAGGCTAGCATGTCTTATGTTTTCATGAAGGCCATATCTGACTGTTCCTTTTAGGTTCTCCTCCAATGTTTTTAACTATTTTCCTTTATCTTGCCTGTCTGCTGCCTGTGTGTATCGCTCTTTCTGTACTTCTGTCAATATTGGTCTTAAGCACTGCAGCTTCTTTGTCAGTGGCAGCTTGTGTCAGGCCTTGTCCAAATTCTTGACTTGTACAAGCAGTGCAACATCTTGCCATCTCCAAATTCAGGACTCAGATGACACAGGTGTATAAAAGGTCATGTGGTATCGCCTACAAAACTCACACAAAATGTATCTGTGTGCTGTAGCTACTAGCCCTAGGCAATACTGGCAAAACAAGACAGCTGTTTTTTCTTTCTTTCAAACTCCAAATAGCTGACTGAAGATATTTTGTGGAGAACCTTTTCCCATTGAATCCTATGTAGGCACATCAGCTGTCTTTACCTCCAAAGTTACTTTCCTGGTGTTAAGTTGAAGCATGACAATCAGCCGAACTAACTAAAGCCAGAGCCTCTTTATTTAAGGGACTGAAATAGGCTGAGGGAACCAGGCAGTTTAAAAAAAGAAGGAACCAGAGATATAAGGGACTCAAATGTTTGGATGGGTCAGGAAATCCTATGTTTCTCTTTTATAATCACACAGAATTGATTGTGGTATGACATCTTTCCTAATTGAACATCAGTCCCATAGAGGCATTTATATTAAGATAAAAGTTTGGCAGTATGCTGTCCTTGTCCCTTTTTAAAAAAAAAACAAAAACCTGTATTCCTACATATATGGCCGACTCCCTCTCTTGCTATCCACCCTGATTCTTTTTTTTTTTCCCTATAGGAAGGGTACTTGGAAATATATTATCTTTCGGACATTAGTAGGAAAGCTGGTACCCTCTTGTGGACAGTTTGAATGATCTGTTGAGATCCCTGTGTTGGCTTTCTTAACAGAATTGGAAGACCTTTGCTGAGAAGAGTTAAAAGAGGAATCTGATTTGTTGTTTTCTGCAGCCAATCTAACCAGTTGTTTTTGCCAAAACCTATAATTGCCTGGTTCAGGACTTTAATCTGCCAAGCTTACAATGCTTACTATATATTCTGTATTAGTTATTTTCCCCTATTTATTTCTTACGTGGCTTTGAAATTAAAATACTTTTGCAAAGCTTCTTGATATGAAGCTGGTTCCAAATGAGACCATCACTCATTCTGTTGGGCACTTGGCATTAAATGCTGTGTGATAAAGGCAGCAGATAACTGAAAAGGCAGTTAAGGGACAATGAGAAGAAACTTCATACATGATATAATGTCTGGTGTTTCAACAGGCAACAGATCTTCCCCCAGTGCCTTTGTCCCATAATGAAAATGAAAAACGGAATATATGGGGAGGGGAGAAAGAGCTGCTTAATGATACCTAACACTCTTATGCTCTTCTGTCTGCTTTGGCCCATTCTTACTAGCTCTTTGCCAGAGGAGAAAAGCAAGACCACCTCATCCTTTGATGCCTGCCCGAAGCCGAGTGAGAAACAGGATGCAGAGCAAGCTGAAATAGACCCTGAATACAAGCGTAGTCGTGCTCGGGAGCGCAGGCGAGAAGGTCGTTCCAAAACTTTTGACTGGGCGGAGTTCCGTCCCATACAGCAAGCACTGGCGCAGGAGCGAGCAAATGTTGCAGAGACTTCCAAGGACAGCACAGATCCCTTCCCCAAGGAACCGGGGACCTCAGATGCTGACTCTGGAGAACTTGAGAGAGAGCGGGCCCGACGGAGGGAGGAGAGGCGCAAACGCTTTGAGAGTCTGGATGCGACTGATGTCGGAGGCCCAGAAGACTTTTCCAGAATGGAGGTGGACAGGCCTCCAGGGATGTCCATCCCTTCAGAAACCAAGTCTCAGAATGTTCACGTGGAGATAGAGCAAAGGTGGCACCAGGTAGAGACGACCCCTCTGCGTGAGGAGAAGCAAGTTCCGATTGCCCCTCTGCACCTGGCACATTCCAACGACAGCAGTGAAACACCCCACAAGAAGCACCTCACCACACTCCTGGAAAAGGAGGTAAAGTGGGGGAGGGTGGCATGTGATGGGTGAGATACTTAGGTCATGGCAATTGTAGAGGCCTAATACTAGCCATGGAGGAAGCAGAAGGAGAGTCGGCTTTCAGAGTGTGGAAAAGAGCTGCTCGTTTACCTCAGTCAGGATTCAGACTGGAAGTCCCTTAGGGAAGAGGCCTGTTAAATTGCTATGCACTCTTGACTTAAGCAGATTACCATCGAGTTTCCACAAGACAGGTAGGTAGGTAGTATGACAGATTTATATGCTGCTTCCCCCCTCCGCCCTATATAAGACCCTATATCTCACACAGTCTTGGAGATCTGAAAAAACTCACTTTCTTAGGAGACCGTACAAAGATGCCGACTTATACAACCCAACTGTTGCATAAACGGGTGTGGTTTTATGCATTTACACTCCTTGCAAACTTCAGTAGTTGAGTTAGCCCTGATACTACCATGATAAAAAAGGGTCTCACCCTGCAGGTCAGCGGACCACGACTGAGGGGTCATCCAAAACAGCCTCGAAGATTACATGAAGTTGTCCTGGGTTCAGCCAGATCTAGGCTATGACTATGCCAAGTGAAGGGCCAAAATAAGAACAGCAGACTCTACCACCAAGTGGGACAAACACTAAGAAAAAGAAGACTATAATGATCAAAACTGTGTTTTGTTGCCCCTCTCTTGATGCTCTTGTAGCCTCTGTAATGAGTAAGCGAAAGGGAAAATCAGTAATAATTTTGCTCATTATCTCTGTGGAGGCTCCATGCCTTTGGGAAGAAACCTGAACTCCAAACAAGGTTCTCTCTAAGGCATGCCCTGTGGGCTCCCATGCACAGGGCTTTTCTACTCCTGTACACCCATCATGTCCATTTTTTGCTTTGCTCATGACCAAAACCACACAGGGAAGGTCTACATGTGCACATGTCAAGTGCACACACTCCAAATACACCTCCACATGGCAGGGATGAAAATTAGAGTGCATGTTGACTACAGCCCAACATATTTTGCTTCTTGTATAACTGTAATTATGTTAGCAAAGGTACCTGATGCTACTACAGAATGATTAGAATTATTTCAAGTTAGAAATAAAGTTTGGGAGGAATTCTAACTAAACTGCAAGCGTCTTTTTTGTGGCACAGAATCAGTTGATGTTTCTTTGTTTAATCAATGTAACTTTCTAACTTGTAGTTTTGGCTGTGTATTGAGTAGGTGAAGCTCTCATTTCCGCATTTTCTACTTGTCTCGTATTGCCTGAGCATAGGTGTGAATACTTCTTCAATTGTGTCTGTGTGGTCTTCTCCCTTCCCATCTTTTCTCTGTTTTCTCTGAATGGATTTCAGCTCGAGCAAAGCCAGAAGGCAGCTTCAGAACTCCTGGAACAGAATCGAATCCTGCAGGATCAGCTGAAAGTGGCCTTGGGCCGTGAGCAGACTGCCCGGGAAGGCTATGTCTTGCAGGTAGGAGAGTGAAAACAGCTTCACTGCCAGGTCATAAGGGCTCAGATGTGTACATCTTCAATTCACAGTGCTTATGAAAGTCTTGGAGAAAAGATTTGCAGCATCTTCTTTTGGCTGGCAGGAAGGGAAGAGGCTTTCAATATTAGCTGCAAGTATAGAACAAATTCTTTTTCTAACACTGACTGGAAACTCTCTATATCCTAGTTGCTCCTGAGTGCTCTCCATAGCTGCATTCTTGAGCTAAAACATCGTGTGAAATTATTTCCTTTGTATACATTACTAATCTCCCCACCTGCTTAGTGTTTTCACTGTGCATTGTTTGATTAGGATGGCGAATAAGGGAAAAGGAGGAAGGCAGCAGCCAAAGGAGTTGGAGAGAGCACAAAAGATGTCTGATGTCCTCTGAACAGAATTTACTGTATATAGACGATCAACCGCTTTTAGTAGCTTAAATGCACTAAATGGAAGGACCTTATGGAAGCATCCTTCCTTTTTATATTATTTTTATATTCCTTTTATATTATTTTCACCATTCTAGATCCTCCAAAACGGGAGTATTTTGCCAGGATTCATGAGGTTTTTGTGAGCAAACTTCTATGGCACCAGAAGAAAACTAGTGAATTCCTCTGGACAACTGATACGTCCTGCTGTAATTTCAATCCAGTAACTTGAATCCATGGCATGATATCCTGGATGGTGGCAATTGTTTATGTATCATTTTAATTGTGACAGGGGTTCTGTATGGATCTGTCTCAAAGAACTTTGAGGAACAGTGTTGTGGTGTGTAATCTTGACAAGCCTTCCTTAATAGTTCCCAGTTTATTATGGCTGTTTGAACAGACTACCATACAGATTTCTGGGGTCAGAATACAGGTACTAAATCTACCGATCTGCATCAGATTAATCAAAATGCCCCCTGCTATTTTAATATGGTGGTCCAGCTAACAATGTGAAGTTTGGCCACTAGTCAGACAACAGTAAGAAACAACAATTCTATTCCTTCAGGACAATTCTAGCTTATGGCAAATTTTTTCAGAGTTTTCTACTTATGGAGCACTCAGAAGTTGTTTATCATCTCCATGTTCTTGAGGGGACAATGGGTCTGTGTAGCTTGGCCAGGGCTTCACAGGCTAGCTCTTTACCCTGGAAGCAAAGTGTGGAATCATACTTCCAACCCTTGTCTCTGAAGCCAGAAACCTAAACCACTATTCTATCAAGCCAAAGATTAAATTACCAGACTGTTTATCTACCCCCTACATTTCCCATATTCTTCCTTGTTGCTTTTGTATTACCTAGTAGTGAAACAACTTATCCTTCTGAAAAGTTAATAGTTAACATTTTTCAAGGTGTATTTTGTCAGATTTCACTGGGTGAACTCTCAATAATTGGCCTTCCTCCTATTCCTCGTTCACAAATTAATTTTACAGATTTTCCTCTGCCAGGGCTCTGTATAGTTCCAGTTCTTGATAACATGCATGTTAAATTTGAGCCCCTTGTTGATCTCTTGACCTTTCCTATGTGTATCTTCTGACCAACTATACTGCAGTTTGAATTCCTCAAGCCTAATGAATGCTAACAGAAGTTCAGCATGACTGTTTTCCTTTTTCAAAGTCACAAATTATGTCTTCTGGCTCTTTGGGTTGAGGGCGGGGCAGTCACTCTACTAATCTCTCTTGGGTATATAGATAATATTGCATGGGGGATTTTTAAAAATTATTTTGCTGTGGAAGCATGTTATCTGACTTAATGTTCCTGAGTGTCACATCTGTGGGCTGTCCCTGCCGTGTATCTGAGTGCAGAAGGCAGGCCAAATTATCAGGTTTAACACTATGCTTCTCTTGCCTTTTTCTGTTTGTGTACTCTCCAAGTCACATGGTATCTTGTCCAACCTTTGCATGATTCTCTTAAGTTCTCTGTGCCTGCATCATGACTTTGGTTTGAATTTCTCCAGTTCCTTGTTCTGTTATGTTGCCATCATACCTTTCTGTCCCCTCTGCTTGTCTTGGTTTATTTTTTTTTAAAAAAAACCCAGCCAATTTAGGATGGCCATATTTGAAACTTCATTTACACTCTTGGCTTGTCTTAGGTTTGTCTATTTTTTAATAAGAAGAAAACTAAAGAAGGTTCATTTCATAGTTCTGTCAGAAATGAGTTTACCGAGTAGCTGCCATTGCTTAGAATGTGGAGAAAGCAGTTGGGTTGCTTCTTGGTCTTCTTTCGTTTTTCCAGAACTTTTGTTGTCTGAGGCTTTCCATTATTTGCTTGGAAAATATAAAATAACAACAGAGACCAAACTAAAATTCCAGAATAACAGGATTAAAATGTAATGTTAATTCCACTAGCTTCCCCTTTCTTGCTAAAATAATTCTGAGCCAAAAAGGCTCAACCTAACACAACAGGCTTTTGGATATTACCAAAGAGTTTTCTTAGTGTACTGCTGATCCCTACCCTTTCCTTGCAATTTCCTTTCCTTTTCAAATCTTTCTTCTACTTGTTATATGTCATTATTTCTCCTGTGGTGTCCCATCATTTTTATTTTGTTTGTTTTATTCAATGTTTCTCTCAGGCTCTCTGACATTAAAGCTTTTTTGGTGTTTATCATCCATCTTGTCTGTTAACTTGGAAGAAGTCTGCCCTGTTTCCCTGAACAAAAAGGGACCCAAAAGCAAAGCAAAACAAACTTGACACCATCCGAAATTGAAACAGATGGGTATTATGGTCAGGCCAATTCAAGGAGTTGTTCTGTGACCAGAGGTGTGACACTCAGAGCCGGGAACCAAGAGTGCTACTAACCTCCTCTTTAATCAATTTTTTTTAAAGACTGAGGTGGCCACTTCCTCATCGGGGGCTTGGCAGAGGCTCCATAAAGTCAATCGAGATCTCCAGACTGAGCTGGAAGCCCAGTGTCAGCGCCAGGAGCTGATCAATCAGCAGATCCAGTCACTGAAACGTAGTTATGGGGAGGCAAAGGATGTGATACGACACCATGAGGCAGAGATCCAGAGCCTGCAAGCAAGACTTAGCAATGCTGCTGCCGAGCTCTCCATCAAGGAGCAGACCCTGGCCAAGATGAAGAGTGACTTGAAAGCTGAGAAGAAGAAAGCTGAAGAGCAAATGGAAGAGTGGCAGCACAGTGAAACAGCCCTGAGTTCCCAGTTGAAAGCCAGTGAGCAGAAGCTCAAGAAGGCAGAAGCACTCCTGTTAGAAAAAACCCAAGAGTTAAGGGACCTGGAGACACAACAGGCTTTACAAAGGGACTACCAAAAAGAAGTACAGCGCCTACAGGATCGGATTGCTGATCTCAGCCGGCAGTTGAGTGCCAGTGAGCAGTCTCGAATGTCAATGGAAGAGAAACTCCAGAAGAATTACGAGGCTTTGTTAGAAAGTTGTGAGAGAGAAAAGCAGGTTTTGATACAGAGCTTGAAGGAAGTGGAGGATAAAGCCAGTGAATATGAAAATCAGCTTCAGAATAATGAGCAGCAGATGGAAATTTTGCAGAAAGAGAAGCTGACTGCCAAGTTTGAGAGCAGTGAAATTGTCCACCAGCTGGAAGAACAGCTGGAAATGAAAGAAGCAAGTATTCAGAAGCTTGTTGAGCACATAAAGAGTCTTGAGGAGGAAAGGGATCAGATTAAGTGCCGGTTCCAGGAGCTAATGAACCAAGTTGCTGAGTCAGATAATGAAGTTGCTAAGCTGCAAGCCAAGCTCCAGCTGGAGGAGAGCAACTATCATACTCTGGAACGTTCATATGAGGTAGTGTCAGGACAATTCCAGAACTTGCAGAAGGTTCTGAAAGAAAAGGAGGAAGAGCTCAGAGTGGTGAGGGAAGCACACATGAGAGTAGTTGAGAAGAAAGATCAGGACTTCAGTGAACCACTGTTGAAAAAGAATGTTATTAGTAGTGGACTGGAAGAAGGCGAAAGAAACAAGCAGGCTCAAGATTATTCTCACAAAGGTGTGTTGAAAACATTGCCTGATGATCTTTTGTTATCAGGTGCTGTAACAGACACTGCTGATTCTGGTCAAGTTGTACAGCCAGTGGGAAATGCACTTGCACCTGAAGGGTTTCCAATTTTAGACTGTATCCATGGCATGAATTATGATGAAAGTTCCAATATCAGTCAAATGCAGTCATGTGAACATACAATGATGAACAGAGAAGAGTGCAAGTCTCCATCAAAGTCTACTGACTTTCAAGGGAAGGAGATGTGTCAGAGTGACTCCTCAAAACCTGATGCAGAAGTTCCAGGAGCTAAAAGGCAAAGGATTCGTTTCTCCAGCATCCAGTGCCAAAAATATGTTCATCCTGATGGGTCAGAGAAGACATGGACCAGTAGCACTTCCTCAGACACCAGCCAGGACAGGTCACTTTCTGAAGACAGTATGTCATCAGAACCAGCTCCCTGTTACCCAGTTTCAGGTGATTCGGAAACTTACCTGTCTATCATTCACTCCCTAGAAACCAAACTTTATATCACAGAAGAGAAACTCAAGGATGTAACAATGAAACTTGAGAGTCAGCAGGGCCATAACCAAGACACTCTCATTGCACTTCATCACCAATGGGCCAGCACAGAAACACAACTTAGGGAACAGCTTCAAGACAGCTTGGCTCAAGTTAGTATCCTGGTTTCACAGTTGGAAGGTGAGAAGCAAGAAAAACTTGAGCTCACCAAAAACCACATTCAAGAGTTAGGTGGACTCCACAGAAGAAACAAGCAAGCATTAACAAGCTTAAAACAATGCAGAGAACAGCTAACAATTTTACCCAGATCTGACAAAGAAAAAGAGAGAGAGATGTATTTTGAAGCCTTATCCCGTATGGAAAGTATTCTGTCTGATGCAATCCAGATGTTAGAACAGACATTTTCTTTGCCTGGCAGCCTACAAGAGGAGAGCTTTGCCACTGAAGCCGTGCATACAGAAGGTGGCATTTTGGAGAAGGAAACTTCGCAGCTGCAGCAAAGGAAGGAAGAATTTTCTAGACAAAACCAGTTGAAGTTGCTTTCAAGAAGGGTGGCTTTTGAATCTTGCTTGATCAACCAGATAGCAGAATCTTTGACAGATGCAACCTCAAAAATTTCTTTAGCACTTAGAGAGATTCATGGTACTGTGGATGTGGTCTTATTAGAACCTTCAAATATTTCACATACTGCTGTGGCCTTGGCTGATGTCTTGTCTAAAAAGCTGGTGCTGGAAGACCAGTTTTGGAGTCAAATAGAGGAGTTAAGAAAACATCTAGGTGCTAAAGAAGATGATGGAAAGGCAGAAACAGAAGCCCTGAGTTCAAACGTCCCACAGTGCCTCATTCCATCAGTTGCGGACAGCACATTGATTAAAGCAGAGCTTGGTTTTGTTGCGCAGAAAATGAGAGAGTCCTTTCACCAGAGATTAAAGACCATTGAAGAAGACCTCCACAATACTAAAACAGCCCTTCAGCAACATAAGTGCATGCTGGAAGAAATAACTAAAGCATACAGAACTCCTGATTTTGATGCAGTTATGCATCAGATTTCCAAGGCTCTTGAAATCCAAGAGGGTGCTTCAGAAATAGTCCATTCAACCTGGGCTTCTAGCCTTCATGAAACAATACCAGGTGCCCACAGCTTACAGGATCTTAGCAGTCAAGCCCTAGCAGCTGTTCAGGATGAACTTGCACAGCAGCTCAAAGACAGAGCAAATGTCCTGAAAGAAATATCTACTGCTCTTCTGTCTCTGTCCCCTGAAGATGCCCTGAAAGACTGCCACAAACTCCTAAAGGTTTCTTGTGGTCCTCCTTATGACGTGTGCATGGGTGATCTTGAGCGCTACTCATCTCTGCTCGTTCAAGATGCAATTATCCAGGCCCAAGTTTGTTACGCAGCTTACAGAGCAAGATTGGAGTATGCTAAGGAAGCAACACTGTACAAGGAGTCTCTTCAGAATGTGGATGCTCTGTGTCAAGAGCGCATAAGGGCAGTCACTGCCCTAAGAGAAGAATATGAAGAATTGCTTCGGAAACAACAGAGTGAATATTCTGAGATGATTGCTGTGCTTGAACGAGAAAATGCAGAACTCAAAGCCAAAGTAGAGCAGCTTGACAATCAGCGGAAGCTCCTGGAAGAGGAAGAACGTAAGCAGAGCAGAAAACTAACAGAGCTTCAGGGCAGATATGAAGATGATGTCCAGAATATGGTTGAGCAACTGAACAGGACAAAAGACATGCTGAAAGCTGAGCAAACAGAGGGGCTCCACCAAGTAGATGCCCTTGTGCAAGATAAGCAGAACTTGGAAACATACCATCTGGAGCAAATGCAAACTCTAGAGGATGAGTTTCAAGTCAAGATGAAAGAACTGCAAAGCCTCCATAATGAGGAGCTGCAAACTTTGCAGGAGCACTACAACCAGAACCTTCAGTGCTTACAAGACTCTTTAGATGAGTACCAGAAGCAGCACCCCAAAACACTGTCAACAGCAGGATCCGGAACAGAAGAATTGTGGATTGCAGATGAAGTTGATGGTGGAATGCAAGTTACAGACAGTGAGCTTAATGCCATGCACGGGTTGAGAGAACGCATTCAAGAACTAGAAGCCCAAATGAACATCATGAGAGATGAACTGGAGAATAAGCACCTTGAAGGGAATGCATCTACCCTGAGGGAGAAATACCAGAAAGACTTTGAGAATCTTAAGGTTTATTTTCCGTGCATTTAATCTTGCTAAAGTCATGTGCAAATTCCCCTCCTGTCCAACCAAGACTTGTTTCTCTATCCACCCTACCCTACCCCTTTTAAAAATATTTTTAGGGGAAGCAGGCTTCTAGAACCAGATGGCCACTGGGTAGAACCAAAAACTTGCTGCATTAGTGTCAGACTTTTCTATACACTGTTTCGGAATGTAATCCATACTCCATGACAGTATGCATGCGATCCATTTTAAATCAAAGCCTTACAGTCCTTGGGATTGGTCTGTAAAAATTAAAATAGAAAATCATGTTGTAGTATAGACAGTAAGCAGCCCATCCTTTGAGTCCTGAAATTACTTTGTGAAGTTGACCTCCTGGAGCCCCAGGGATGTATGTCAATATAAATAAATATAAATATAAATGACTATAAATATAAAAGATAGTCTTGTTAAAGACTTCCAGATTTCCTACAACTGTCCCTCATATGTGACTTTATTGTGATTTCACCTTTCTTTCTAGCCTAACTCCCTTTTCGAAATAATAAAGGTAAATGTTCTTATGCAGATTTTACTTCAAAAGTAGCTGAAATATAAGATGAGTGGCTTTTACAGGATGAATTTTACTACAGTGCAGTAAGAAGTTTCTTAGACAATGGAATGATTATTAACAATCCTAAAAAGATGGAGGTAGAAGTTCCATTCTCAATATACTCTTATTTCTCAGTTACAACCAAATGAATTATCTTTCCTTGGCTGCAAAGGAGTGCTTTTAAAATTGAATCTTTAGCCCCTTCCCCAAGTTATCTGGCCTTTCACATATCTAGATAGGTTGATAAGATTTAAGTTGTTCAACAACCTAAAATACACCCTTCCTATAAAAGAATAGAACAGATTTCTTAAATCCTGTTTCCTGGGAGGTTTAGCAACATTCAAAACAAATTATTCCGCTTGAACACTATTTTGCTGTCCATCAGACATTATAAACAGAGTTCTTACTAGTCAACAAAGAAAAGGGTCATTGTAAGGAGACTGTATTAATTTCAGAACCGTACCACAATAACCTGACAATGCCAGAGTTGTTTTTGCTATTCTGCGCTGGCATCCAGATTAGTCAGGAGCAAATGTGTCCCTTGAGGTAAAAATGTTCTCCTATATTAATAAATTAATTATGTGAAACCCTGAGTTCCACAATGAACAAGCTACCACAGCCTTAGTAGTTTAACAGAGTTCTAATAAGAAGAGCCTTCCTGTTACTTAGCAAGACAGCATCTACAAGTCATAGGTCTTAGCTGTATAGAAAATTACTCCACAGGCTAGCCCCTACTAACAAGATTATTATAAAATTCCCTCATGAAGCAATAGCAAAATGATTCTTTCCCCTCGCTAACTTTGTGCTGCCTTAAATTTCACCTCAGTAAATCTCAGACTACTTATGTCAACTTCCTTGGCCAACATAGGTGACAGTAGCCCCCAAAAGTCATCAAACAGTACTGGGCCTCTGCAGGATAGCATTTTCAAGGTGACATAAAATCTGCCCATATCTGCTTTTAGAGCACCTGACGGCAGAACGTGTGCTGATTGATCTACTCTTTCAGCAAGCAAGCCAGCAAGCAGAGAGGCCCGCCAGGTATAAGAGTATGCTTGCCCTTTTCCTCCTCTATCAATACCCCTTGACAGCTTGATCCTAAGGAAGCCAAGCAGATGTCATTGAACTTTCCCGTCAACAAAATACAAGTCAGTTTGGACTTACTGTTATGAAACTGAAAGAAGAATGAAATATGTCCGTAGGTTTTAACCAAAAGTGAATCTATATGTATCTTGCAGTAGTCTTATCATACTAGACCATGAGTGAGGTGATCACCAGAATTCAGGACTGTAAAATGACTTTCCTTTCGGGGGCAAGTAATTAATGTAAGCTCAAAGATTCCACTGAAACCCCTTGTACAGTATATCAGGAATAAAAATTCCATATTAAAGCCAGTTCCCTGGTCGTGGTGAAAATACATATAAAATAAAAGATAAGGTAAGGTAAGATAAATCTTTATTAATCCCACATCGGGGAAATTTTTTTGTTACGCAGCTCCTAATATAAACAACAAGCAAGAAGGGTAAGTGCACAAAAAGTGTAGAGTGAAAGGGGAAAAAGTAGAGATTAAATAAAAAAAACATCCAATATAGAAGTGTACACTATAAAATTTGGATATAAAAACATTAAATGTAAAAAAAAACCTGAAAAATCTACACTATACCCCTATATAAATAGCAGGTTAGACTGTAGAGTTATAGAATCTAACAGCAGTGGGAACAAAAGACCTGCAATGGTGCCATATATTAATTTCATTATTAGAATGTCTGTTTATCAAGAGTGCAAGGATATGATGGCTTTGCAGTAAGGAATACTCGGTCTGAGAAGAGCTACATGTTCCCTTCTACTTGGCAAACAGCCTTTGTATTTTGCACTCAGGAAAAACTGGTTGCATGGGAACCAGCTCTTAATGAAAGCGATTACAAAGTAGGATATAATTTTTGTGGCCAAATTAAGGGTGAAAAGGAAGCTGTTGAGTACATTAGTGGTGCAGATTACTTCTGTACTTCTGGCAGGATGCAGCTGATGGCTCCATTGAGTCTACCTCATAGATGTTACACTTTGATGTGCGCAACACAGAACTTTTGACAACTACTCTGCAGCGCACATGTGCTGAGCTAGTTTGGTTGTCTCCATTTTCATCAACATAGCCCTCAGTACCCAATGACCGGAGTGCTCTTTGGAAGTTTAAACTCTTTAATTAAGAAGTACCCATTTTAAGTGAGTTAGAAATGACACTGTCTTTAATCAGCTTTCAGACAGTTTCCCTACTGGAGCAGTCCCAGGCTAGCTATGAAATCGTTAATCCCTCTGTGCTTGTTTGTTCCTCAGCACTGTGATTTACTCTTCTCCGTCTGTGTTCTTGTCCGTCCTTTCGTCCAAACACTTACAAAACCACCTGTATATGTTAAGGTTGGATTACTGAGATATAACAAGTATCACCTATTCTTCCTCTTTTCCTAGGCAACTTGTGAACGAGGTTTTGCTGCCATGGAAGAGACTCATCAAAAGAAGATAGAGGACTTGCAGAGGCAGCATCAACGAGAACTAGAGAAGCTGCGTGAAGAGAAAGACCGGTTGCTTGCAGAGGAAACTGCTGCCACAATCTCAGGTAGAGCAGAGGGAAGGGACACCAAAATACAACTGGCAGAAGATGATGACCAAAAGACCAGGATGTTTTATTTTTACACGTTATGTGTAATCCTTCCGTTCCTTTTCCTGTGCAGCAATAGAAGCCATGAAAAATGCTCACCGGGAAGAGCTTGAGCGAGAGCTGGAAAAGACCCAACGATCCCAGATTAGCAGCATCAACTCAGACATTGAAGCTTTACAGAGGCAATACTTGTACGCATTTCTTTTCATGTATTATAGTTCACCACCGTGGCAAAAGTAGATGTCCTTGATGTCTGGGTTGCATTTGATAAAACAGCTTGCTGTTCTGCATAGCTGCTGTTTTTATTTATTGAGGAAAGAAGGGTGCTGCTTCTGAGCATAAAACAGCTGCTTCAGGGTCTGGACTAGCTTTGTACAAGTACCAAAAGAAAGAGGATGCAAACGGAAGACTGTGGCAGGCTTCCCCAAATCCTTTGGATTCTCATGCCTTTTGAAAATCTGTACAAGTGGTAGAAAAAACAGAGGGTCTCTTTTCTGCTTCAAAAGCAAGCTTACCTTTGATTTGGCCAAGCCTCCCTCATGTTCAGGAAAAACACACACACACACACAAAAAGGATCATTAAAAAAAACTGCATTCAGTAATTGATTCTTCTGGATGCGGTTAATTTTAATCTATTTATTTTTCTTGTTCTCTTCTTGTTTTTGTTGAATCTTAGACCTATAGCTCTGAATCTCCATATTGTTGACTTTATTTTGTTATGCGGAGCCATGTGTGGTTTTAAATTTTAACCTGAAAACTGCCCATAGCTTGCACTGCTGGGGCAACATATAAACCAAATTAAGTAAATAAATACTCTTTGTATTTATCATTCAAGGAGAATAATTATAGTGGGTGGAACTCAATGGAGAACCCCACACAAGGGGTTGTATTTCCTGAGGCCCTGTACACTTTTATAAATGAATTATAATCCTGATCTCAAATACACGCATTTTGGACTTGCATTTTTAGGCATTTTTGTTGTTCTGTGTTGTCTTAGGGAGGAGCTGCAGTCTGTCCAGCGTGAACTTGAAGTCCTCTCAGAGCAGTACTCTCAGAAATGCCTGGAGAATGCTCACTTGGCCCAGGCCCTGGAGGCAGAAAGGCAGGCCCTACGCCAGTGCCAGAGAGAAAATCAGGAGCTCAACGCACACAACCAGGTGAAGTACATTATGCTGAAGTGAAGAAATATGAAGGGTGAAGAAATATGAAGAGTGATAATTTAGTAATGACTAATGTTTCAGTTTTGATGCATAGACAATAAATGTTCAGAGTTGACTCACTTATTGTAGTTAGCAAGCCTTGTAAAAGAGCCTGCTTAGTAGTAATATGTTATAACATTAAAGACGTATAAAAATTATTCTACTCGATTCCTTTTAGAGGAATGGGGCTTCCATGAACTAAAAATAAACTGGTTCATTTCTGACCATCTCAAGCCATTAGTTTATGATGAATGCTTCAAATAGGTTTCTAGAATTCCATAGGGCTAGTGGCCTTTGTGAATTTTAGGTCCATCTAGGGGGAACATGAACATTTGTCATACTCTAATTCTGTTACTGAAATTGTGGAAGACGAGATAGGCAAGAATGACTAAAAGATCCATAAGCAAGACTTGGCGGGATGGTGTTGTTTGGAAAATATCAACTCCTGTGAGTGCTTCAAAAAGGCATTTAATTTGCTAGGACTGGGGATCACTCAACTGTAAGTTTTATTTACATCTGCAATCTGTTGTGATTTCCACAGGAGTTGAACAACCGCCTGGCTGCAGAGATTACCCGGTTACGAACCCTGCTGACTGGAGAGGGTGGGGTAGAGACTGCAGGCTCACCACTCACCCAAGGGAAGGATGCCTATGAGCTAGAAGTAAGTGGGCATTGCCTCCTTTTAAAACAAGAGACACATCTGACATATTCAAGGGATATCCTAGTGCAAGATGGACTCGTGTTCTTTACTGTTTGCATTATAGAATCAAATATGTTTTCATTTCACTCACTGCTTCTATTTCCCTAACACAAAACACGTTTGCCTGGGTCTTCCCTTCTTGCAGGTCCTGTTGAGAGTCAAGGAATCAGAAATCCAGTACTTGAAGCAGGAGATCAGCTCCTTGAAAGATGAATTGCAAACAGCACTGAGGGTAATAGTCCAGGAACAGGCATGCATCTGTTTCATTATAAAACTATAAGCCATCATTTGAGATTTTCCTTTATTTTTTCTCAGCAGTTTTCAATTTTTATGGGAGTGTAATGGCCAAGTAACACTAGTACATTGAATCACCATAAGGGCTAAGCCACCTTTAAGTGGCCTTTATTTTTAGGAATTAGCAATAGGAGGCTCCTGGAATAGCAACTTCTCTAACCCATAGTCAGATCTGTGTGTGTGCAGAGTCAGTGGCTGGGGCAACCAAGCTAGGTGACAGCCCATTCTGTGGCCCTTGAGAAGTCGTGCTTTATTTCATTTATATCCCACTTTCCCCCTTGTGGAATATAAGGTGATGTAATATTCTATCCTCAAAGACACCCAAGCAGATCTGCTTAGTTTCAGCTGGGTTACCACATCCTGATCCTTCAATGCTAGAACAAAGTATGACACTGCTCCCAATGTCAACTCACATCCATGGCAATAACAGGCTCTTGATTTGGAGAGTTCCCAGTGTTTTTTCTTGAAGAAATCCTGCCTATCTTTGAATGAAGGCCCACCATGCCAATTCATAAATTATTAGGGTAATACTATACAATTGTTTCCTAAACATGTCCATTGGTGGTTTTTCTTCCACTTTTCACAAATTTGACCTATTTTCACTGACTGCAAGAAACCAGATAATTAAGTAATGAGAAATCAAGGAAAAGCTCCCAAGTATAGAATACATATTGTGCTAATTGCTGACAGTTATTAGGGCCAGCAATTGTGACTTTGTGTTTTGCTGATATCTGTCCATTGATGTCATGTTGCGCTCATATTCTGGACCATATAGGTCTCTTCAACTGAAACTGCTGTTGTCTTTTTCCAAGGACAAGAAATATGCCAGTGATAAATACAAAGACATCTACACAGAACTCAGCATTGTGAAAGCCAAAGCAGACTGCGACATTAGCAGGCTGAAGGAGCAGCTCAAGGCAGCCACTGAAGCTCTTGGTGAAAAATCTCCTGACAACAGCACAGTATCTGGATATGGTCAGTTCTGCTAGGTTTGGTTTATTTCTTGGGCATGCGAAAAAATGAAAATAGATCCAATTCTGGCAGATCAGTGAGGTGTTTTTTGAAAAAAGATTCTAGCACAGGCACCATACTTCATAAAAATTACAAGGAATACTGTATAAGGCTTCCTTCATTTGGTGTCTAAGTTACTTGTACCTTGCTGGTTCAAGGCCTAAGGACAACCTCCAGGTTGGAGAGGTAGGCAGGATAGCTCTCAATACCATTTGCAGGGAATCGTAAGCAAGTTAAGACATCTGCTTGGGAATACCCTAAAGCAAATGGTGAGCCACTGTGTGAGACCGAATGCTGGACTGGATGGGCTGTGATGGCCTGTTCCAGCAAGGCTGTTCTTATGTAAGGATTTAAAACGTATCAATTGCAGTAAAATTCTTACAGAGACTATAAACATTCTAGATTGCCTGGAAGCAGCTTGGGTCTTCCTGAAAGCCTTCTGGTTGTGTCTTTCCCTGATCTCTAATAGAAGAAGAGGCATTGTGCTTGGACCAATTCCAGCAATAAAATAAAGAGAATCCTTTTTCTCCCTGGTGTAGATATCATGAAATCCAAAAGTAATCCTGATTTCTTGAAGAAAGACAGGACCAGTGTTGGCCGCCAACTAAGAAATATCAGGTCAAAGGTAAGTATCTGTTACCTTTCCATCCTTTTAAAAATGGATAGAAGTGGGCACTATGGCACACTGACAGCTTCATACAAAAGTATGGGCCCACTATGCCATCTGGTCAGTAAGGAGGGTCGAACAAGTGCCACCTGGCACTTGTTTCATGAAGGGCTATCTCTAAACATGGCCAATAATATGTGGGGCACCACAGATGACCAGTGATGCATTATAAGCTATCAGCATCCCAGTTGCCCAGGCTTCGCACTTGGTGTCTCCAGGCTGGGGATACAAGTGGTTTTTTTGTTGTTGTTTGCAAAACAGGCTTCTTGCTTTACAGTGTGCTTTGAAATGTTGCTATGAGTTTGTCACAGGAGCTTCATATTGGGTCCACTGTGCTGGTAAATTAGAAAGAATGATAGTACTTAAGTCCAGTTATAGTGCTTTTGAAGATAAAATTAGATTACAACTACACAGTAAATTTCCCTTGCCTAAATAAAAACAGCCTGAAAGTACAGATATCCTTGTGAGAAATGAGCCACGCAAGGGAGCATAACTGGAGACAAAAATCTTCCACTGACCCAGTTATATGTCATTTAAAGCAAATGTGTAGTTTGGCGCCCCCCTTGGGGGGGGGGGGAGTTTCTCTGAGCTGGTCTGGTAAGCATCACCAGCAAAATAAAAAGAAAACATTATTACATCAGATGCAACCCTGTTTGTTTTTATGTCACATTTGTTTGTGTGTGTGCTAGCTCCTCTTCTGTACATGAAGCACCAGTTATTCAATGCACCATAGCTGAGTTAATGGCCAAGTGGTATGTTTACATTTGTGCCTTCATTTACAAACTGAGCAAGGAAGCAAATATATTCAGTCTTGCAGTTGAGGCCTGCCTCTGTCTTTGTCCCCAAGTAACAAACTTGCTTCTTCTTGGCAGAACGGGAGGGAAATTTATTGGGACTGTGGAGCCCGCCTACAAAGCAATTAGGATTTATGTTTTTCTTGTTTTTGTCTGTCTTTGCTTCCAATAACAGTCCGTTATTGAGCAGGTCTCATGGGATAACTGAAATGCATCAGATTCCAGTCATGTAGGTAATCCATCCAACATCTACCAAGCAATCCTGCTTCTCTGAGTGACAGTCCACCTAATGCATGTCCTGCTCACATCTCTGTGGCTAATGAGAATCTCTCCTCCACCCTTGAGTATTACATGGAGGTTGGGTGGGAAGAGCAAGCCAGAATTTATAACTTTTACCACACCAGATGAATGGCTGTGTCTATGGCTCACCCATCCTTCTGCCTTTCCTCACCCTAACTGACATCCATTGCTGGAGGGTTTCTGCACCTTCTAAGTTGCACGAAAGGGTGTTGTACCGAGGGCATGGAACAAAGAATGCATGCTGGATGAAATGTGCATGCCCCAGAATTAAGGTTCCACAACAGGCAAAGCTTACAAAAAGGACATTTAATTGGTTGGCTCTGTAGTCAGGATCAGGTGAGTCTCAACAAATTTGAGAAAAAACAGCTTCAGTATTAATATGAGTAAGGAAAAAAAATACTGGCGACTTAGAGAAGGGGAATTCCCAGTGTGGTGTAGAAGATAGAGTGATGGACTAGGTTTCTAGAGGACAGGGTTGGAATTCCCACTTGGCCATAGAAACTTACAGGAGAAATGGAATTGGTAAAACCACTCTTCAAATATCTCACTTACCTTGAAGCCCTGTTAGGATTGCTATAAATCATTTTAACTTAAACACAGTGTGTACATAGATATAGAATGGCTGCTTATCAAAATAGAATTTTACCCTGAATGAAGTCTTTATTATGTAAGCCCCCATGAGTCCTTTTTTGGGGAAAGGTGGAATATATATATATATATATATATATTCCAAAGTAACCAGATTTCTACACGGGAAGAAACCCGAATCCACCCTAACATGCATACCTATACCCGTGAATATCTATATATATATATATATATAGTGAACTGTGAATCACCTGTCCAAGAAGACATCCTTTAATTTTATGCACTGTAGTGACACAGGAGACAACTCTGCACATCTCTCACTGGGTTAGAACTACATTTAGTCAACAAATTCAGTTTGCAGAATTGAGGTGAAAATCAATTCCTATTGCCCCATTCAACCCAGGAAGGGACGGGGCATGTAATATCAAGACTTGTGTCATCTAGTCTGACCCTGTTGCTCCTCCTCCATTTCTTTTCTCCGCATATGCCTGTGTATTTGTGCCAGTATCCATTTGCTGCCTTGGTACAGATGGATGGACACAAACACTGTATTTTTGTCTCACTGGTTTGTGATGAGGTTTCTTTGTAAGAACTCCATTCCAATATAAAATAGCCAGGGCATGTTCTTATACTGTACATTTCTTCCCAAATCATAAAGAAAAAAGGGATGAATTGTATCATTCAGAGGCAGGAACCTGCTATATATATATATATATAACCAATCACGTATCCTATACAATCCTGTGTTTATACCCTTAAGATTGTATTCCAACTATTTCTAGATAGCATACAGTGAGAGTGCCAGAACTGTCCAGGAACAGCCAAATATTACAGGCAGCCAAACCTTTATGGATAGATATTTTTGTTGAAATCATGTGCCCTAAATGTAGCCTTAATGGCTGGGAAACATTTAATTTGAAAGTTGCATGCTCTTTTGGTTAACCTGATGGTATCAGATCTCCACATATAAGAGATATGCTAATGTCATTCATCAAGACTGGATTCAACATTTCCTTGCAGACTTCAATATCATAAAAACAACTGCAAAACTATTTCCCCCTTGCTGAGGTTAACAGTTATATTGCGATACAGTATTGTTTGCTGAATGAATCCCTCAGCTGCAACTGTTGTCCATGTGTTACAGCTGTGTAGCCCTGGAATTACAACAGAACAAGATATTGGAATACAGTTGTAGCTGCATCAGAATCCAGGACATCGATATGCCAGTCAAGTTAGCTGTGCCTGTGGTCATCCAGTTCACCTGCAGTCTATCCATCTTGGGCTGATTCACTAATAACGCCACCTCACAATGGTGCATTTTCTGAAGCATGTTCTTTTAATCTTATTTAGGATGCCATCTCTTGCCTTTTCTTTGCCTAAGAATACATGCCATCCCTCTGATTTGGATGCCCCCCCCCCAGAATGTCATTTTCATGGCTTGTTTCTCTTTCCTCCTTTTCACGCCCTCCCTGTGCAGAGTCTGAAGGAAGGCCTGACGGTGCAGGAGCGCCTCAAGCTCTTTGAAGCCAAGGACTTGAAGAAAGACTAGTTCTCTCCTTCCTATTTGGCTTGACCACATGCACCTCCACGCTTGCAGAATCAGATAACAAGCTCCCTCGTTTTTTGTTCTTTCGGATTATCATTGCTGATATTATTTTGTACGGATGTTTCAGCAGAAAAGACTGAAAAGCCTTGACATTTCTGCTGCCCACCATCAGATAGATTCCCTGACTCTTTGCCCTGAGGAGTTTTGACAAGAACAAGGAGATATTGGGCACATGCCCCTTTTTGACTCTCTACACAAAGTCTTTCCTACTGTATACCCATTACACTAAGTGTCAGTATTAAGGCTTTGCAGCCTACCAATAAGCTAGCTCTGTTTTACTGAATGCATTGGTACAACAACAGAGCCCTCTGATGGGATAGCTCTGCCACTTCTAAGAGCAACCCAGCATTTGGGTGCATGCTTTGAACCAAATTTTGCACCTCTGAAACACAAATATGGTTTTGGCACAGCAAGTTTCCTTGGATAGGATTGATAGTTTTTGCAGCAGCAGCAGCAACAACAACAACAACAACAACAACAACAACAACAACAACAACAACAACAACAACAACAACATAAACACTGGCTTCCTCTTGTGGGAAAAAGACAAGCCTGGTTTGTATCTTGCATAGTTCCATTGTGTGGTGTATTATGAGATTTATATCCCTAGTTCTTTTACTGAAAAGAAAGCTTTGCTAATTTGGCTTGCAGGCAAATCACTATATTGACATGTGAACTCCCTGAAATATAAACTCTCTAGTTGTTAAAGTATACTGTGAGATCACCAGCAGCCACTGTCAAAACCCAGCAGTGCTTCTGAGTTAAGGCTGTGCCAAAAGCCGCACCTTCTCTTCCAGCTTCAGTGGCCTCCCTGAACCTGTATAGTAGAGGTGGCCCAGAATTATCTTCCACCTGTGAACTTAGAATTTGTCTTCTGTCCAGAGGTTCAGGGACTATTTTTCTTCTTAAAGATGGCCTCTGAAGAATTTACTTCTGCTTAATAGGTTGTCTAGCATATATTCATGCCAGCTTCTGCTCAGCAGCTAGGTGGAATGGTACAAAACCGCAGGGAGCAGGGCTCTTTGCACAGACGAGAGGGCTGAGTTCAAGTCTTCAGAAGTAGAGAAAGAAATGGCAGCTTGCCCTTGGTTTTAGCTTAACATATCTTAAAACAATTTCCAGAAAGAGTTCTTGTCTGTCCATGCATGCCGGTAGTATTTGTATGTTGATAAGTCAGTTGCATGATGGCAGTAGAGAGAGGGAGAAGTTTAAATAGCAGGGGGATGACAACTCACAAGATAACCCTATTAAAGTTGGTATCTTAGAAACAGGTTTAAGTTAAGGAAATGTCTGTTAGTACTTGAGCCCATTACTTATGTAAAACAAAATCACATGGATCCACTGAGAACAATGTTTTTATGCTGGGTTCAGTGACATAAACACTGAATATATTGTATATTACTGATTTCTAGCACATTTGGTCCTTCTTGAGCAAGACAGCATACAAAGGCACTGATCAATTCATGTACATTTCTTTCCAAAACCAGTTGAGACTTGCTCTTTTGAACTTATTGTGGCTTTAGTATTGACAAATAATTTTGCAAGCCTTAAGGGGATGTTTTTGTACCTTAAGGCATTTTATCTGCATTCACTACTAACTGTGTATAGTGGCAGGTTATCTGGGCTGGATTACTGCTTTTCACACTATCCACACAAAATGCTTTGAGGGTTGGTTTTTTGGGGGGGCGGGGCGGGGGGAAAGACAGATCTATTAAGAAGTTTTACAGTAATCAACTACTGAAGATCAATTCATCCACTTGTATCTTGATTCTGTTCTTAATGCTTAATTGGATAATTATACTTACACCCCCTAAAAGCAAACATATACATGAGGTATGTTAGGGTAACTGAGTCTAGGCAGTTTTCTTCTTGCTGCTAGCTATTTTTAAATGGGCCACCATGTTACTAGTCTGTGGATCTTGGTACCAATGAATGGCTAAAGCAAAACAGCTCGTCAAAATTTCTTCGCTGTGTAATATTCATGGGTTCCTGTGGTTTTGGACCCATTTGACCACCATAGCAGAAATACACTTCATGCTTTCTTGCTGTTTCCGGCTGTTGCTTTTAAAATTGGATATAAAAGGAATAAGGGTTGGTTGGCTCACTGAAGTTTTTGGCAGTTTTCCTGTCCCCTCAAATTGCAGTTAACAGTTAGTGAATATTAGAATAAGCAGCATGTCTTAGCTACTAGTGTCAAGGAGGAACTGCATGGTAACTGTCCCTTAAAATGCTGTCGTTTTTCTTTTTCTCTTAGCACTGACTAGGCTTTTAAAACAACCGAAACTTATTTTTTCCATTCATTTGTACCTGCACCTTGTGTGAATCCTGCCAGAACAACAAATTCTGTCTTGCAAAACTCATTTTAGATGTGCATATTTGATTTATATATGTTTAAAAAACAAAAACGCCACCTCTCTTCTAAGCCAGTGTTTCTTAAACACTGAAACTGGAGTTAAAACAGACAAGCAACCCAACTTCTATTTTGCGCAAGATAGGACTGTTATGACCAAGGTGCTCTCTGTATACAAGTAAAGCAACATGGTATCCTGAGAACTGTGTTTTGTGAATGGCTCTTAAAGGACACAATATATACGTGTGCGTGTTTGAACAAATAGGTATATTCTGCTGCAACCTGCTACATTTTACACAAACTTACACTACAAAAATAACCAGAATGTGTGATCTAAGTGCAAGTTCAAAATAGATGGCTATACAATTATAAATACACCTGCATAATAGGTTCCTAAATCTTGTCTGTTGCAGACTGTGTTTTTTTCTTCCTTTCTGGCTTTCTGAAACATAATTAAGTCCTCTGTTAATGTAACTTGTTTTCCTTTATCATGTTAAGAAATGGAAGAGGAGAATTGCTTGAGCTGATCTGCAAAATCCAAGCAGGCTGTTTTTCCTGTGATAGAGGCTGCCTGCAAATAGCCCTATGTGTTGTTTTTAAAAAGTGTTGCTTTTTGTAATGACAACATACTTGACTAGAATCCCACTGGACTTTTTGCATTTTGGTGGTTCATATGCAGTACTTTGTTGTGAACACTTTAAGCACATGCACGCTCAGTGTAGCTTATCTTTCCTTTGTAATTTTTCCCATTTTTTAAAAGCTTTGTTATTCTCTTTAAAAATAATTTAAAAACCTGTATAGTATTCAAAGCACGCAATGTAAATATTTATTACTCAAAAACTAGTGGAGGGTTTTTTGGGGTGAGTTTTTTAAAATCTTGTTCTAATACAGATGTCCTTTTGACTTGGAAAAGGAAATTAGTGTAACCTGATAAACCTGCTCTGTGTTCCCATACAGAATGTTTGTTGGTTTGTTCGAATGTTACAAATATATTTTTAAACTTCTCTGATACCTGTTTAGTTTTGGCAATGTCCAAAGAACATGTACAGTATTTCAACACTTTAAACGTGCTTACCTATACACTGAATTTCTTCCCCATTCAGTTTAATAATAATATAGCTGGCAGTGGCATAAACAACTCTTGGGTGTGCAGATATATAGTAGGGTGGTGGTAGCAACTCCCACTAAATATACAATATTCTTGCATGGCAACTTAACACTTGTAGAATAAAGGATTTCTCCAAAAGAACAAAGTAGATCTGATTTGTGAAATCCCCATGTCACTTTCATGTTGTATAACAAATTTTAATAGCATGACAGCACAATATGGTATCTGCCCATTTATAATTATATTTTGTTACAATGTAGTTCCAATGAAGTTCAAGTGTTGAGGTCATCCTTAAAATCAGAATCTGACAAAAATTCTCAGAAAAGACAAGAATCCAGTACAGACTGCATAATTTGGAAAGTGGTTATGTGGCACATAAACAAATATTTTGAGTTTGACAGTTATGTTCATCAATCCAGAAGGCATGCCTAGAAATCTACTAGACACCAAATAAAATGGGGGCGGCGGCGGCGGCGGCGGCGTTCACAGCAGAACCCAATATAGTGACAAGGGAACTAACAAATATGCTAAGGTATCACTTCTCATTCTGCCACAACAACACTAATTTGAATCAACTTAAAAAGCAACAATCATGCATTTGGATGAAACTTGTTTGTGGCTAAAAGGGTGAGTAACCACTGTACATTCATAATATAAGCCTGTCCTTGTGCACGCTCATCTCCAGCTTCTTCACAGAAAATACAGGGAGGTGCCCCAGCATCCGAACTGCCCACAAACAACTACGTTGTACAGAAGCATAACTACAAGTCAAGCATGAAGATATCTACTGCAGAGCTGCATTTAGAACATGGCCATGCAAGAGTTCGGGGGGTGGGGGGCGCTTTGTGATGCTTGGAAAGAAAGGCTGAACTGTCACATAGCATAGAAAATCCTACTTAAAGTAGGCTTGCTGAATTATGAAATTTAGAGCATATCCACACAGATTCAGTGGGCCTACTCTAGTTGCACCTTACTATGCTAAGCAACAGGGTTTCAGTCAGTGACACATATGCAAGGGAGGCATGTTTCTGGCAAATCAAACCAACTCACTGGAGGACTAAACAGACGTTACTGCAAACACGCCTACTGAGTGACATGTTCAGCATCCCCTTCTTGTCACAAATAATGTATCCAGATGCTTTCTGTCAAATTTGAAATATTAAATTATCCTGTTTAATTTTCATGCTTTAAAAAAAAGCTATATACTTCTTCGGCTGTTCACTGTAATAAAATATCACTTAATGTCACAATATTTATTCCTTAAAAACTTTGTGTGACATGCTAGGGTTCCCATGGATGTAGCTGATGATTACTTTGTAAATATAATTACTTAACTATACATAAAACGATATCATAATAAACTTTTTGCACCACCCTTGACATGCTGCGGAGGTTTTTGTTGACTCTTTTACAGTCACAGGCTAGCCACCTCCTTGAGCAAGTAAAGCAAGTAAAATAGCAAGTAAAATATTAGGGATCAATATCTACCATTAATAAAATGGAAGGCTGTAATCCACAATGCTCTGTCCCAGAATAACTAATAGCACAAATATTTATTTATTTATTTATTTTTACAACTTATATGCCGCCCACTACCCAAAGGTCTCTTGGGTAGTGGGCGGCATATAGTTTCCAAGCCTCTTGTATCTCAGAAGTATAAAGATGAAACAAAGCAAAAGGAACTCTTCAAATGATAACAATTCAATGATTTTTATAGGATTTGTCCCTTTGTGTGTCTAGAAAGGATTGTGGCAAGTCATCTCTTGTGTCTGTACCTTTCAACTGAAGTTCCAAGACATTAAAGGCACTTGTATTTTACAAATATGAGTTGAAAGGCTATAAAGTTACTCAGCATCAAAAATATCTGTATTAGAACCTGAAGATCAGTACATATACTCATCATCTACAAGAATGGCTGAGAAATCAAGTTTAATGACAAATGGAGAAAAGGACTATTATTAATGTTGTTATGCTGATTATAGCAAAGGCCAGAACTTGCTGCTGAAAAGTCAAACACTGCAAAATAAAATAGCATTTCCCCCAACAGATATACTGTACAATGATGAAAACAAAGTACTGCTAGAGTTTGCATATTAAACCAATACCTTCCTAAAAATCTAACGACCTTAGAGACATACACAAAAAGTAAACATTAAAGACAAGGACAAACAGCCATGTCATAGATACAGTACAGTGAAATTTTTGCTATCCCAAAAATACTGTGACACTACACTTTCTCTCTGAAATCACAGCTTTAGTAGTTAAGGAGCCCAAAACTCAAGTCTGAAGTAAAGCTCGTTCCATTATCGATTACTAGAATGGCTAATGGGAAACTTCAGTTTCTGCAGAAGCTTGTTACAAGGTGAAAAGGGCCTAGGTGCTACTTTCACAAATCTGTGAGCAAAGTAGGATAGAAGTAAGTATGTATTTAAGTTACAATCTAACACACACTTAAGCTGTTAAAATAAATAAGCTTAATCGTGCCAAACTGTCCTATAAGAAATCACCAGCTCTCCTTGAAGTATGATATAAATACTTCAGAGCAGGTATCAAGGTCAACATATTTTATGCACTTCAACCATTTACTTCTGAAACTGATTCAGTTTATAAAATAATTAGATGTTTATAGTCAAATGTTGCCCTTGATTACAATTTACATACCTAATCTAATGAATGTTGTGTGGTGTTTCTGTTGATTAATCAATTAGAAGCAAAAGGACAAAAAAGTTTTTAGGTATGCCACTCTTTTTTAGGACAAGTCAAATGAATTAATTCTGCATTTTAACCTGTTCATCAGTAAATAAAGCATGTATTTTACTATTCCATTTATCAAGGGAAATCCTATTCCTGAACAATATGCTGTACTAGTTGTTCATCATCTTTAATTTTTAGTTAACTTTAAAATCAGTGTACTGTATTCAAATAAGTGCTAGTACAATGCAATCTTTCTCTCATTTGTTAACCTCTAGTTTTGCCCCCGTTATAGCTTTATCTTTCAGTACCTGCTTTTCTTCTTTTGGGAAAAATGTGTACTTAGCTGGATTGTAATCGTCCCAAATCTTTTCAAATTCTTCCAGGAAAATATTCACACAATCTTTGTCCTCCACAATCAGCAGATTCTCTCTGTTACACTGGATCGCTTGAGTAGTCCAATTCAAAGAGCCAGTGATCAGGACCTTTTTGTCAATGATTGCAAACTTGTGGTGCATGTAGCCACTCTCCTGATCATGACGCACCTGAATTCCTACAAAACCAGAAGAGTACATTCAGACCATAATTCTGATTTTGTCTTCCTATCAAATTTGTCAAATGCTTTACTATACAGCAGGGGTGCCCAAACTTTTTGTAAGGAGGGCCAGATTTGGTGGCTGAGAATGTGTTAGGGGCCAGTTGTTCCCCTACCCTGCCACCCCACTGCAAGCCCCACCCACTGACCCCTTGCAACCCCACCTGCATGAAGGAAGGTGGGGACCAAGGGAGGGAGGGAGGTAGAAACCAAGAGAGGAAGGAAGGAAGGTGGGAAACAAGGAAGTGAGGGAGGAAAGAAGGAAGGTGGGGACCAAAGGAAGCACAGGGAGTCGTGGCCACCGCAAGGGAATGTGTGGATGAAGGAGGGGGAGGGAGGGGCAGGCCAGCCAGCTGCGGGCCACTCATAATGGCCTGATGGGCCAGATTTGGCCCCCGGGCTGGACTTTGGGCAGGCCTGCTATAGTGTCTCAATCATGCAAAACAAACGTACTTCCAAGGAAAGCAATACGAAGAACTGCTGGTGCTACATGTTATCAATTCACTTCTGACTCCCAGTGACCTACTATAGCAGTGATGGCAAACCTTTTAGACATCAAGTGATCGAACTGTGATTCAAAACCCACTAATTTTTTGCAAAGTGCCAATACAGCAATTTAACCTGAATACAGGCGGCTGTGAGGGGCAATGTCAGGGGCCCATAGAAAGGGCTCCAGGTGCCACCTTTGGCACCTGTGCCATAGGTTCGCCAACACTGTACTATAGGGTTGGCAAACTAGGTAAAATGTTCAAATAGATGTTTACTATTGCCTTTCCTTAGTTTCTAAGCCTGAGCAGAGATCACAACCCAAGTTTCCTGAGTCTAGTCTCACACACTATACTTGCAGTGTACGGGCTCTCTTGTAAAAAACTACTGCCAACAAATCCCTAGAGCAACACAAGTCAAAACCCTGCATGCAACCCCATACACTCAAGAACCAATGAGTATTTGCTATGAAACTGATATTTAATTCAATCTTTCATTTTGTTGCCATATTATGTTTTAATTCATGAAAGTATACATTAAAATATAATAGTTTTAAGGTGCCACATGTTCTTGTCTTCTTCTTCTTTTTTTTAGATAAATCCCTACAAACCCAAGAAAACAGAAAATGTAAATTTCTCCAACTCAGTTACACAGGCCATCCTATGCAAAATGGTCTTTATTTCAAACAGGGGAACTGGTTTAACCTTGAAGCAAGCAAAGTGCAAGATTCAAAACTAAGCAGAGCAATTAATAATTGTGTGCCAACAAGTCAATTCTGACTAATGGTGACCTTTTTCAAGGGTTTCCAGGTAAAGAATACTCAGAAGTGGTTTACAATTCCCTTTATTGGGGGCTTACCCAAAGAGCTATACTATTGAGCTTACCCAGAGCTATACAGGCTGGCTCTATTCACAGGAGTCAAACTCGCCCCCCCCCCCCAATCTCTGGTTCCACAGCCAGACATTTAAACTGAGCTAGCTAGCAGAGCAATTCATCATTGGCATCCTTCAGTCTCGAAAGACTATGGTATCATGCCTGGAGTAGAGATCCTAAAAACAACACCTAGTGTGACTAAATAGACCAATTCGGGAATGGCAGTCTCTACCGCACTGGGGGCAGATGTATTCTGTTTCTTGCCTGGTCCTCGAGTTTCGTTCTTTCCGTGCCTGCCTCTTTTCCTCTGCCTGTTGGACAAATTCCTCTTCAAATTTATGTAGACCATGCTGTATCTCTTGCCTCCAGACAGTGCGATCGGAGGTCAGGGTTTCCCAACTGTTGAGGTCCATTCCCAAGGCCTTCAGGTCCCTCTTACAGATATCCTTATACTGCAGCTGTGGTCTCCCTCTGGGGCGCTTTCCCTTCATTAGTTCTCCATATAGAAGATCTTTTGGGATCCGACCGTCATCCATTCTCACGTGTCCAAGCCAGCGTAGGCGTCGCTGTTTCAATAAAGTGTACATGCTAGGGATTCCAGCTCGATTCAGGACTATGCTATTTGGAACTTTGCCGTGCCAGATAATGTTGAATATTCGCCTAAGACAGCGCATATGGAAGGTATTAAGCTTTCTTTCCTGTCGAGCATAGATAGTCCAAGACTCGCTGCAATACAAAAGTGTGCTCAGTACGCAAGCTTTATAGATCTGTATCTTTGTATGTTCTGTCAGCTTCTTATTGAGCCATACTCTCTTTGTTAGTCTGGAAAACATAGTTGCTGCTTTACCTATACGTTTATTCAGCTCAGACTCTAGTGAGAGTGTATCTGAGATAGTTGAGCCAAGATACACAAAGTCATTGACAACTTCCAGTTCTTTTGCAGAAATTGTAATGCGAGGAGGAGAGTCCACATTCTGGCCCATTATTTGTGTTTTTTTCAGGCTGATTTCTAGCCCAAAATCTTTGCAAGCTTTACTAAAATGGTCCATGGTGCAGAGCAATTAGGATTCTTTAAAATAAAGTATGAACTGAAGCCAACGACATACAATGCAGATAGTATGGGTAGTTTTTCGGGAGACTGTAGCTGACAAGGGATAGATTAAATCCCACTCCATTCTCCATCTTCACATAAAGGGTGAGACCAAGTGTGTATTACATGTATGAGTATCAAGTCAATTTCAATATAGGATTTTCTAAGTACAAAGCATTCAGAATTACAGTATCTTCAAGTAGCGGCTCCCAGCTGTTTTTGAGTCATTATCCCTTTTTATGATAGCCCAGTAACCTGCAACACCCTGCCACTTTGGCATAAAAAGGAATTTTGAATGGCATAAAGCCATCCATTCTGAGGCTTTCTCTCCCAAAGGGCCTGTTTCTCATATACGCACATACAAACGTTTCTCACATACGCACACACAAAGCTTTCAAGTGTAAATCACCGTTTTTCAAAGCAGGTCCCAGAAGTTTAGACATGGTAAAAGATGTGCTTTACCAGGAGGTAAAGCACTCGAAAGTTTGCAATGTTCTTTGTTTTTGTTTTTATTAGTGGCCTATAAAGGTATCGCCTGTAACCTATTTTTACAATTGACATTATTTTATATTGGTTGATTTTTTATGGTTGATCCCTTTGTTAATGTTAATGACCTGTGGTATTTTTTTTTTGGGGGGGGAGGGAGGCTCAAACCCCTTTTTGCGTTGATAAAACAGTGTCAAGGCACACTGGGAGTAGAATCATAGACTCATAGAGTTGGAAGAGACCTCAAGGGCCATCTAGTAGTCCAACCCCCTGCCCTGCAGGGACCCCTTCACAATATTTCCGACAGACGGACATCCAGCCTCTGCTTAACAAGCTCCAAAGGAGGAGACTCCACCACCATCCTTTGTGGCAGCATATTCCACTGCCAAACAGCTCTAACCGTCATGAAGTTCTTCCGAATGTTCAAATGGAATCTCTTTTCCTGTAGTTTGAAACCATTGCCCTGAGTCCTGGTCTCTGAAGCCATGGAAAACAAACCTGTTCCCTCTTCAAGATGACATCCTTTCAAATATTTAAACATAGCTATCATATCCCCCCTCAGCCTTCTTTTTGTAAGTGTAGACATTCCCAGCTCCCTAAGCCGTTCCTCATATGACATTTCTTCCAGACCCTCAGTCATCCTGGTCTCCTTCCTCTGGACCCGCTCGAGGTTGTCAACATCCTTTTTAAATGGAGGCGCACAGAACTGGACACAGGACTCCAGGTGGGGGGGGTCTGACCAGAGTGGTAGCCTTGCCCCTCCCCCACCCCTTAGGGGAGAAAGGCGGCCGTTAAATCAATAAAAACAATAATAATCCATGTCAGGGCTTTAATTAGCTCCTGGGGAGGGGAAGGGCCCATGGCCATCCCTTTGCCTCACAACACCTCCACCCCCCCACCACCACCCCCTTCTCCTCCTCACCGGCTCTCCTCAGGAGCCCGATCTGGGAGCCGGCGAGGACCATGTAGTCGGTGTCGGTGACGACGCGGACGCGGACGCCGCGCCGGTGCAGGAGGAGGACGGCCTGGCCGAGCGGCGGGCTGGAGAAGGCGAAGAGGCACAGCTCGAGGGACCGACGCGACGACAGGAGGCGGCCCAGGAGGCGGCCGAGCGCGCTCTCGCCGTGGGGCAGCGGGCACGCGCACGGGCCTCGGGAGGAGGAGGAGGAGGAGGAAGCCCCCGCCGCCACCTCCACCTCCGGCCCCGCTTCTTCCAGCAGCTCCTTGACGCACGTCACCCGCGACGGGAAGAAAAGGACCTCGCGGACCGGCGGCGGCGACGCTTTCGCGGCTCGGCGGAGAAGCCACCCGGCCAACGCCTCGAAGGCCGCGCCCAGCCCCGCCGCCAGCAGGAGCCGCCCGGCCGCGCCCCACACCATGGCCGCCTCACGGGGCCGTTTGCCGCCTTCGCCGCCGCGCATGCGCCTTTCCCTCAGGGAAAAACCGCCTTTTTCGGCGCGGATCCGCCGCGCATGCGTGGCCGCGCCTCCTACTCCTCAGCTCCGTGCGCTTCCCGCTTTGTTTCTCCCGAGCCCCGCCTCGAAGGCGCCGGGACGCATGCGCCGTCTCACCACCGCGCGAACGCTTCTCCTCAAAAGCCACCGAGGGATGCGTTGGACAGACGCGGGGCACTAGTGCGCATGCGCACACGGGAACTTTCAAATTCCTCAACTGCCAACCTTCGTTGCTTTTTTTGTCTTACCTCAGAGCTGCTTCTCCTCTTGCATTTAGCTTTTTAAAAATTCTATTATAATAAATTAGTCTTCATTTAAGTAAAAACATGTCAGGGTTGGTTTATTTTCTTTTTACACACATGACCTTGGTCTTGTCCCTCATACCTGTGATACACATTTCAAAACGAAACTTCAAGAAAGCTTTAGCATAGAGAAGTCCAAATATTTTCTATCAGCTTTTAGAAGGCTCTTCCAGAAATTGTCCTTTCATGATACAGTATTGACTTAAGAGTGGCATTATTTAAAACAAGAAAAGTGCTATTACCAAACAGCCAATATTTTACTGATTAGCCAAACCATATTCTTGTAAAATCTGTTGTTTATCCAATTCACAAAAAATATACAAAGGGAGAAGAAAGATTTATTGGTTTGCAAGCTGAATCATAAATTAAATGTTCTCTACTATAGATATACTAAAATTTACCACTTGGAAAGGAGACAAATTCATTCAGATACTTATCTAGGTAGATTAAAATATTTTACATATATATCCCACACAGAAATAAAAATGGTATGATAAATCAGTTATTATAAAGCAAAAAGTGAATCACTCGCACTTTCATTTTTTAAAGCTCTTATGCCTTTCCCCACATTAAATTACAACAAAATATTTTCATGGGCCTTTTCCCCCAGCAAGAGATTAGTGAGTTTGCCTATAATAAATTATGGAATGAGCAATGAAAGAGAACTATAAGGAGGGGGATTTGCTGAATGTCAGCTTCTTCAGAAAAATATTACCAGATAATAAGAATGCAATGTACTTCTATAGACAATTTGACATTTACTTCATCTCTTTCTGATACTGACAAAGAGACTGGTTTTGTTTAACGTCTGAAGTATCAGCACTTCAAATAAAATGGATATTTATAGTTGCTTTCCAGTAGAATCCAGTAATATGACTTTGCAGGCCAATTCTCCATGTTTTTTATTTTAAAAAAATCTCAATTATTAATTAGAAGAATCATGGTCCAATCCTGTTCTTCCTTGTAGAGCCTCCATGGGTATCTCCAGCCCAGTAACAACTAAGCTAGTCCTAATGTTAAAAGTCACTAAAATTTGAGTTTATCCTCATACAGCTACTGCAGGAAGGGTACTAAAAGCACATTTCAAAAAAAAAAATGCTAAGCCAGCCTCAAATTAATTTGGGGACAAATTCATACAATGTGCATGATCATCTACTAAAAAGATATTCCCTCAACATCAGTGTGTAATGGACGTACACCAGTATCAATGAAGGGTACTGCTAAGTGGTCTGCTTGCCCAGGTTAGGTTCAAAGGAGGAAAGATCAGCAATGTGAATTATGCCTTCAGGTTTCCCTAAAAAGCATTAAAACAATATATACCAAAAATCTCCCATTAGTGGCCATAAATCAAAATATGTAAATTTCAAGGGGAACTACTGGACATCTTTCCTGATTATCAGCAGGAACTTACTAAGCCCCCAACCAAATAAAAACCAGTTAGTAATCGAGAACATTAAGCCTTCCATGCAGAAAACAATGAACCCAAGAGGATTTCATTTCTCTTGGTATCGCAGTCCTGCTCATTTTTCATTAATACTCAAGTAGGAGAATGTCCATGCTGTTCCATCCCATGTTAAAGCACACAGAGGCAGAGTTCAAGAAATAAATTATCCGAGGGCAGCCAAAGATTTCCAGGCTAGTTTCGAGACTCGGAAGAAGTCGGGCTCCGAACTGTTGACATTAGATGCGACTTGTATGTTTTGCTCAGGCCTGTCATCCAGAATTTCAGGAGCTTCACATTGTCCTCTTCAGCTGCTCCCAAAATACTCAGCAACTTCTGAGTGTCTTCTTTGGGCCTGCTATCCACTTTCGTGAATTTGAAGAGGACCTTGACTTTACTGTAGCAGACAAAAATAAATATACGACAAGTCACACAAACAGCAGTTTCCTCCAAAGGGGACCAATGCCAGGCTTGGCAGCAACCATCCTTAAGGAAAAGCAATAGGCGCGAACACACGCAATGGAACTTTGCTCATCTCTGAATCAAAACTGAAAATGGTCTAGACTTCTAAAATTGGGGGGGGGGGGAATAATACAACCTGTCAACCTTGTGTTATTTAAAGATCATACTGTTCAAGGCACTGGGGGTGTTTGGGGGGGGGCGTTGTCCGAGCCTGCTATTTTGATGCTTTAAATAACAGAAATTATGCCACCACTTACTTCATCCACTCTTCCTTTAGGCAGACAAGACATTGGTCCACCACCTCCACAGATAGGTTCTGATTTGACAGTGCAGCTTCAATCTTGTTCAGGATACTGGGTCCAACTGCAAAGAGAGAAACAGAAGGCACAGCTATTATGCTCCGGCATTTATCCCGCTGGTGTTTGATGAACTTGTAATGTGGTATTTATAAAATATATATATTTACATAGCCCATTAGGTCTCTGTGTTTCATATAACAAAATACAGTTCTTGTCCTGGGCCTGTTATCAAGAAACAGAACTAACCTAATCCCCAACTATATCAAAGGTAAAAATCCAAACCCGTGTGCGAGTGTAGAAAAGAGGAGATGTTATAGATTTAAGCTTTCAATGGCCCTCCACCTTAGCTTTCATTGGTTTTAATAAGAAAGCTGCTTGTCTTTTTAAACTATAAACATGACACTGCCTGGGTGTGTACTGAAGAAAGCAACACAGTACGAACCTCTCTCATTGATCACAATGTGTTCTTTGACAATATTTCAGACCCTTGCTTCCCTACCAAACCATAAACGGGTCCAATATGATGGGGTACGTGACTAACCTCTGTCTGCTGCCACAGGGCTCCCACTGGTGACCACAAATTCATATTTGCTTAGAGCCTGCTCTTCATCAAATAAGACAGGGTAGAGGCTGGACCGCGTAGCAGCACGGACTTCCACAAGGACAGCAAATTCTACAAGAAAGAAGCATCCATATCAGTATTCCAGTTTTTCAGGAACACTGGCATTTCATTTAGTACTGCTTGGGTCCACTTAAGCATCTTGAGTCCTGAAGAGCGTTTTCACTACGATCATACTGTTGTGCCAATGAAAAAGAAAGAAAGCAAACTCAGAGATAAATTACTTGCCAAATACAATTCAGCATTAGTAAAGAGTTAATTAATGTTAATTAATTAGAAAGAGTTCAGGAAATAAAGGCATCATAAACCAACACAAGAGATCAACAGTGTCTAGGTTGAGAAGGAAGGATATAAATTTGACTCTCCTTCTTCGGGGCGCCCTCGTCTCGGTACAATGCCCCCCTCCCTAGTCTGGGGGGTATTTCCCTTCAGCCTACAGACAGGGCCAGGAATCTGGGCGTGGTCCTGGACTCGGCCCTCTCCCTGGAAGCCCAGGTGATGGCCGCCTCCAAGGCCGCTTTTTTCCATCTCCGCATGATCACCCAGATCCGCCAGTACCTTGATGAGTCCTCCCTGAGGACAGTTGTGCAGGCCCTGGTGATCTCTAGGATCGACTATTGCAATGCCCTCTACGTGGGGTTGCCCTTGACCCTGGTCCGGAGGTTACAGCGGGTGCAAAATGCGGCGACCAGGCTGGTGGTGGGTGCCCGCAGATACGAGCACATCACCCCAGTCCTGGTCCGCCTGCATTGGCTCCCTGTTGTCTTCCGGATCAGGTTCAAGGTCTTGGTTTTGATTTTCAAAGCCCTCCACGGCTTGGGACCAGAGTACCTGGCGGAGCGGATCTCCCAGAGGGCATCCGGATCCAGACCCACGAGATCATCGCAGGCGCGCTCACTGAGAGTGGCCACACCCAGAGAGGCGCGAAAAGCGCGCACGCGGAACCACGCCTTCTCTGTGGTGGGGCCCTCTCTCTGGAATCATCTGCCCAGTGAGCTGCGCCTGCTGGAGTCCCTGCCTGCCTTTAAGAAGGCCTTGAAGACCTTCCTCTTTAAAGAGGCCTTTGGTGACCTCATTAGTTAGGTTTTTTTTTTTTCCTTCCTTCCCCCCTTTTCTACTCCTCTCGCCGCCATCTTGCCCTCCACCGCTTGACCACTTGGAGGTTTTCTTTAATAATTTTATGTGTTTTTAACATTGTTAGCCACCCAGAGTTCACGCCAGGGAAGATGGGCGGGATATAAGCTTTACAAATAAATAAATAAATAAACATAAGCTCTGAAAACGATACCGATTGTGTAAGTACAGCATTCATGTAGGTCAGGCATGTCCAAGCTTCGGCCCTCCAGATGTTTTGGACCACAACTCCCACAGTCCTTTGCCATTGGAAATATAGGCTTGGAATTCTGGAAGTTGTGGTCCAAAACATCAGGAGGGCCAAAGTTTGGACATGCCTGATGTAGGTATAAAGATTGGAGTTAAGACAAAGGGTATTCTTACCTGACGACAAAATGTGAGATGGGACTTGCACGTGGGGGCTGAGACCTAGGAAGTTGCACCGATAAGCCTCCTCATATTTGTCACTGTAAGCAATGATTCGAACGCAGCCCACAGGCAGCATGGTCTGGTAAAAGAAATGGGAATAGATGGGATTCCAGGTGGAAGAACGGGATTCACTCAACAACAAGGACTGTCCAAGACAGTTCTCAGACTAGAAAAGGACAAGAGTTTCACCTGCCCCCAGCCTGGCTCAGAAGATATCACGGCAGTCTGGCCAATCGCTGCCAGAGACCTCTCTCCCCTTGCTCCCGTTCCTCATATGTTATAATATATAAAAGAAAGGATATCAGTTGTTCTTACCCGAAGGACATCAAAAGCTGACTGGACCAGGTCTGGATCCCGTGCTTTCCAGATGACCTGGTTTCCCATGAGCACATGCCATGCCAACATACGGAAAGCTGATGGACCCAGGACCTGAAGGGAAAGAACAGAACAGTGTGAAAAATCATTCCTTTCCTCCCACTTTTTAATTGCCTTCTCCTGCCAATTCCAACCTGTCTCGTGCAACAGGCTCCCACCCGTCCCGCCAAAGTTCTAGAAACGCAAGCCCTTGTTGCTTAGGGCAGTTCTATGTCACAGTGTCCTACGTGCACTAAGATCTGAACAGAAGAAAGCCACCCTAAACATGTTAGGGAGGGAAAAGCCAAACCATCCCTTCCACGTTTGGCTTTAGGTTTCTTAAGGAGGCCCCTTTGTCACAGGCCTTCTGATGCTGTGGCTCTCAACCTCTGGTTCTTCTGACACTGTTGGGACTTCAAATCCCCAACATCCCAGTAAGCCTGGCCTATGTTCAGGTTTTCGGGGCGTCCAAATCTAAAGTAGCTGGAGGGTCAAAGGTTGGGAACCCCTGATCTGATGGACCTTCTCATGACAGCTCCTCCTCCTCCAGTATATTTCCAAAACAGAGAGGCAAGTGTAGAGGGACAGGAATACAGCTGTGTTAATGGTATTGCAAACCACAAACAAATAATGCTGCCAAGTTAAAAAGCCTCAACGCAGTCACTCCAACCCTTACCTGTCTCAAGTGCCGGAGCGATCGGAAAACAGACTGATTTCTGGATTGTACACTCCAGCTCCCACCGTCCACCATAAGAGAGGAATCTGTTGGACTCTTGACCAGTTCGCGGCCATCTTGTGTATCTGTTTGGCTTGGAGACTTACCCTCTCCCTCCTCCTCAGAGTTATCCCAGCCTTCTGATTCTTCCTCAAGATCTCAGGAGGAAAAGAAGAGACAGAGACCTGAATGAGCAAGGCAGTGGTTCCACGCTTCAATTGCAGCTGGGCATCTGCCTCAAAACACATGGCCACTGAGGGCAGAGACTAACAGGACACAGCAACTGAGGGTCACGTGTACAAATGCACATACCAACAAGGGAAAGAAAACACTGGATCAGACCCAGTCTCTGCCATGTCCAGCATTCGGTTCATACACTGACTGGGATGCGAGGGAGGAAACAACACATTCTTTGCTCCTTATTAGTTCCGTAACGACCTCAACTTCCACAGTCATGAAGCAAGTTTGACAGCAACTCAAGAGATCTGAATCTAGATCAGTGGTTCTCAATCTGTGGGTCCCCAAATGTTCCTGGACTGCAACTCCCAGAAGTCTTCATCAGCAGCTGAGTTGGCCAGGATTTCTGGGAGTTGCAGTCCAGGAACATTTGGAGCCCCACAGGTTGAGAACCACTGATCTAGATCCTCTTTATCTTAAGCTCTAAAACCCAGATTCATGTCACCCTCAGCCTCATCCTTCTCTCTACACACTCACAATCCCCAAAACGAGTAGGTCTGTTGGATCAATGGAATTCACAGAAGAGATGACTTACTCAGTCCCCACTAATTCGGCGGCTCTACTCTTGTTGAAGCTTACTACTGGATTTCAGCCACCGTTGCTTGCAGATCTCTGTTGATTTTTCCCATGGGTGGACTGTGTTTTCTTGGAACACGACTCCCCATGCTGACTTACCTGCTAGTTTTTCCATCTGAACCAGAGTGTCCTCTGTCGGTGCTCCTTCCAGCAGCTTCTCTGTCAGTCTGCTCCCACAGGCCTTCAGAAGCCTGAGGAAATGAGAGAGAGAGAGGGAGGGAGGGAGGGAGAGAGGTATAAAGTATCACCAAATCCAGAGGTTCACTGAAGAACATTGTAAAGTAACTACGCAGGAGTATCAGTACTGTATTTGAAAACATTTGCTTCCCTTAAAATCAGCAATTGCTTTAGAACTCTAGCCTGGATTTTCAATGTTTCACACTAATGCCAAAATGTCTTTGGACTCTGCACGCAGTCTGTAACAGACAGTTATATCCCTACAAGGGCTCAACACCTAATTGATTAAAGTCAGTAGACTAACAAACAAATACTTTAATTGCATAACCAGACAAGGCCCAATTTTTTACAGGTAGTGCCAACCGTTGAGTTTGTACTTCGTTAATATGGAGTGACTTTTGCTTTTGTTTTATTACTGTCCTAAGGAAAAAGCAGAAAGGCCTTTCTCTGCAGGCACAGAGAACAAATATAAATAAAGAAGCTGGCTGTCCATCTATGACAGACTGAACAACAGAAAGTGGCACTTAATATTTTTGTTGTTGCTATTCAGTACCTCAATCAATGCACAGATTAATAGGCAGTTTATTAGTCTTGGGAACTGATAGTCCTCATTTATTCCCATTATTCCAGCTCTAGAACAACACAAAGCACTGCCTCACCAAGCAAAGGACGTATGCAGACAAGCCCAAAGGTTCTCATCGTTGGTCAAGGAAGTGAGAGAACGAGCCGCATTTCCATTCCGCTGGTGCAAAAAAGGGGTGAAGGCTGTGTTCATCCGTTGGGCCCGCTGCGGGCACCCGTACTGTTCTGCTTCAAAGACCTGTGGGAGAAGCCGCAATAAAAATAAAGCTGACAGAAAGGGCTTCAAGACATCTTACTTGGTCGGAAGCCTATTCTCTCTCCTTCACTGGAACGGAAGGTAACAGCTGCTGTTCTATAGACAAACAACAGCAGAACGTCCTGGAGCATCTCAAACAGAAAGAGGCCAAGGTGATATACACCTTGAAATGCAAAAAGAAAAAACACACAAAGCTATATACCACCCCATAACATTTAAAATACTCTCTGGGTGGTTTACAAATAATTATGCAGGATACACATGCCCCCCCCCGCCCCACCACCACCCCAGCAAGCTGGGTACTCATTATACCAATCTTGGAAAGATGGAAGGCTGAATGAACCTTGAGCCTGTTACCTGGAACTGAACCCCAGGTCATGAGCACAATTACAGCTGCAGTAGAGCAGGTTAGCCATGGCACCACGAGTCTGCTATAAGGATGATGTGAAAGCATCCTGGATACCCAAAAGCACTCCAGTGTTTGATTATTCTGCACTCAACATTTCTATTGGCATTACCCCAATGGAAGAGCTCACAGCCTTAATCAACTGTCAAAGATGGGTACCTTTGAATAGAACACAATTTTCCCAACCTCTCAGAATCCTACACCAGGGCTTCCAAAGAAGTGAGAGAGGCTGGGGGGGGGGGGACTGCAATTTCCAGAAAGTTTTGGCCATTAAAGTCACTGGTCATGCTGCTTGGGGTGAATTCTGAGAACTGGTAGTCCCCCCCAAAAAAGTAACTCCCCTCTCCACAGATCTTTGTTTTTTCAAACCACGGCTCACCAAGGCAATATTGAAGAAAAATGCTCACCTGTGGCCTACTTAAAAATAGCTCCCAAGCCATCAGCTAGGGTCCCCATAAGCTGTTCTGAAGCCCCCAAAGACTACCAAATGTTCCTGTGGGCTAGTAACTGCAGCAGACCGAGCTGCACTGGCGGGTAGGTGATCGCCTGGTTGACTGTCATGCCAGTTGTTCAGCAGCACCATGTGGGATCCAGCCACGGGTAAATGGAAAACAATCGCCACCTACCAACACCAGCAACAGGCTCAAGAAGACTCCCGACTGCAGTCCCCCCCACCCCAAAAAGAATTTTTTCCAAGTTTTCCCTAAACCACATCACGGCCACACCTTGAGGGCTTTTCCCTGCAGTTCGTCAATGATGCCTCTGATCTTCCCCAGGAGGAAAGGCCACGAGTTGATGAGGTAGATGCGGTCCATCATAATAGTGATGATGCTGTACCAGCGCTGAAAGCCGCGGGCCAAACTGTCCTTGATGAAGAACGTGTGGCTGAACACAAAGCCATGCTGTTCATCCCCAAAGAAGATGGGGCCTTCTCGTCCGGGGCAAACCTGGCAAAAGGGTTAAAAGGAACATCTACTAAATCTCTGAAGCCAAAGGGTGCCACTAAAGGAGGTGTCTCATTGGGCAACAGAGTGAGGCTTCAGGGTCCCACTGCATCGCTATGAAAAGTACAGTAAAGTAAAGTAGATGCCACAAAAGCACTTTTCCTGAAAAGACACCAATGAATAAAAGCATGCAAATTAATGTCGACAGCCATGCACTACAGACCCAAAACAGCTTGGCAAAGGGTTAAGAAACACGCATCATGGAATTTTCCTTATGAGTTTTGATGCATGGCACAGTTGAAGATGCCGGCTGCAATCCACCAGATAGCTTGGTGGTTTAGATATCTAGCCCCAGTTCCAGAGGTCTGGAGTTCGATTCGATTGCCTCCACGGGGGTAGGACTTACTTCGACAAAGATCTTTCCTTCCTTTCTTTTTTTATGATCGGGCTTCCTATAAAAAGGGTGGCTTACCTCACAGCTGAGGCTGCGGACGCAGGCCTGGCGTACGATACTGAAGAGCTGTGGGTGGTTGGGATGCTGGTGGCTGACGTATTTGATGGAGGTCTCTTTGTCATGGCTGACATAGCCGGGGTGTCCAGCGGGGAGAGAACGACACCCCTAGCCCCACCAAGAGAAGTAGACAAAAGGGTTTAGCAGAGAAATGGCAGGGACTCCATCACAGGAACAGCAAGGCAGACAGACTACGAATGAACAGACAGATAATAAAGAGGAATATGCTTACCTCGCACATATCGGACTTCTTCAGCCCGGGGCTGCTGCTGGAGTCGGCACTGGCCCCTTCTGCTGGGCTGTGAGAGCGGATCCGGCTGCTCATCTGAATCCCTCCTTCTTCCTCTTCCGCCTGCTCGCTTTGCCCCGGGCTGTCTCCGCATCCAGCCCCTTGGGGAAGGGGCGCGTGTAAGACCTCCGTGCAGAAAAGTGTGCGAGGCCCGTGCAACTCACAGAAGTGGCAGAGGACGACGATAGCATTCATGCTGGCCCCTTCTCTGCCAAACTCACTGGAATCTTCAAAACAAAAACAGCAAACGCCTTGAGAACAGACCCATCTCCCAGTTTGGGGCACTCTTTAGGTCAAGGCAGCTGATCTCATCCCCCGGGGTTGTTTCTGGAGTAGAAGGAGGGCAAACACTTTCCACTCCCCTGCGAGAAAAGGGCAAATACTCTGCACGTAGTCCACATGTCCACGGAGATCTCTGAAATAACATTTGCACTCCTGTTTTCTGCAAGAAGTTAGGGGTGTCATGGCTCAGTGGACTAAGGCTTCTGAAAACTGTCGACTGAAAAGTCAGCAGCTCGGCGGTTCGAATCCCGGGTGCCACGCAGCAGAGGGAGCTCCTGCTGATAGACCCAGCTCCTGCCAACCTAGCAGTCTGAAAGCATGTCAATGCAAGTAGATATATAGGTACCACCATAAAAAGCAGGAAGGTAAAAACAGTGCTTCCTTGCAGCCATGCCAGCCACGTAACCATGGAATTGCACAACACTGTCTCTTCGGCTTGAATACGGAGATGAGGACTGCCGCTAGAGTCGGATACAACTAGCACGCATGTGTGTGTGGGGGGGGGGACCTTTTTACCTTTCTGCAAGAAACATGTCAAGGCAGCTGACAAAACTATACCATAAAACGAGAGAAGATCCAAAAGAAAATGAGATGAGATCAAGGAGTGGTACATTACAATCCCACCCTTAATAAAAGGATCTCCAGTTTTCCAAGCCAAGTTGTGTTGGGCTTGGAGGAAAACAATGAGAACCAAGAGGAAGGCAGCATCATTCAACTAATCAAGGGGGAAAGCCCATTAAACACCAGAATCATGATGCAATACACGCCATCTCTTTGCTAGGAAGCGACAATTGAGTGGGATTCTCAAACATCCTTTCCGTGACAGGCCTACCCACCCCCCAAACCAGACTTCAGAAAATTTATATATGCGTCTATTTATTCATTCGGATCCCAAGAACGGTCTCTGGATAATCCGGCCAACAGCCAGTTTTGCCCGTTTACAATCCCTACCCCAAAACTTGCAAGGGGCGGACTTCTCCCTCTGCCAAAGAATCTTACAAAGTTCTACAACAACCGATCGTCCTGTTGAACTGCAACCTGACATACAGGGTTAGGGTTTACTGCTGACCGTGGGACGGTTTTAGTGCCTTAATGAAGAAACGGGCATGAACCTCGTAAAAGGAAACGCTGGAAACAGTGGGGCACGCTCCCCATTCTGATGGGAGAAGGGACCAGATCCTGCCTCTTTACATTTGTAGGCATGGACCGTCTTTCCTACCAGAAGGATTTCCTGGGTTCACACGCAGTGCCCCAGCCGTGTGCTGACCCCACGACCCTTCCGCCCTCCGCGCGGTCCCGCAAAGACCCGACCTTGAGTGCCAAGCCAAGCTCCTAGTCCGGGTTGAGGACGCTCCTGGCTCCAAAAGGGGCTCTAAGACTTCCCCGTCTCCTCTCCGCGCATGCGCACTCCTTTCCAGCCTTGTGATCCAGCCCAAAGCGCCTGATGCAGGGTGGGCGGAAGGAACCATTTAGCGCCTTCTCCGGGGGGAGGGAGAAATAAACGAACCCTGGTCGGTTTTACAAAGCTTCTGGAGGCACCAAAGAACGAAGCACATCTTCAAAAACCTGATATTTCTCCAGGCGTGGAAGCAACTCAGTCCCTAAGCTTCAGCCTTTCTTTGCCTGTCCTTTAATGGCCTCCCCCATAAGCAACAATGGTGCATTCCAGGGGTAGGCAGACTTTCATGGAAGGGAGTTCTCGATCCACTTAAGGAGGGGGGGGGGGTTTCACCCAGTAAGTAAGGAATACCAAGCTGGTATTCGTGCCCGTCTCGGGCCGTTATTCCGAAAAGGAACGCCGTTGAGTAGTTTGGACCGGGAAGGAGACCTGGAGGCGGTAGCGTTCACTTTGTCGCCGCTCCCCAAAGGAGATGGTAGGGTCCACCGTGTGTCTTATGACCATCATGTGACAAAAACAGAAAGCATGCTTTGTTTTTTATTTTTTTGAGTTATCGCCTGTAACCTATTTTTTGCAATTGTGTTTTGTGACGGCCACGCGGCTCAAACACCTTTTTGATTGGAAGAAACTATTTGGAAGAGAAAGGAGATTTGCGGGGGGGGGGAGATGGAGCCTGAGCTACTGGGATTTATTTATTTATTTTATTTTTACCCCGCCTTTCTCCTTGGAAAAGGAACTGGTGGCTGTTTTGTAGGAGGTTGCATCCTCGTCGCTCTTGCCCGTATAGTAGACCCATACAGACCTATAGCAGGGAGATAAGTCTCTGCCTGGAGGAGCTGGCCATGACATCATGGACTACTACCAGGTGTCTTTTATATGAATCCATAGGCTCACCTAGACTTTGTGTTTATAACTACTTACAACCTTGTAGCTTTAATGTCATGTTGTCTATCAGTGCTGTAAGATGTCCCTCAATTCCTTGTTCTCAAATAATTGAACATGTCTTAATTGTACTGGACTGTATATTCTCCAGTACATTACTGTAAGCCGCCTTGGGTCCTCCCATCAGAAAGGTGGGGTAAAAATACACTAAAATAAAATAAAAAATAAGTAACCATCCCAGAGAGCAGGGGAAGGGGTGAACATTGGAAGCAGGGCAAAATGGGGTGGGTGGGTGTGAATTTCCTCCCCGTGAACAATCACATTCAATCGACGATTTGGACTTGTCCAAGGAAGCTGGCAATAAAAAATTTGTTAAATCTTGAAGTTGCCGCCAGGTTTTGGTCAGTGTTTTTAATTTTTCATTCCTCTTTTGCTTTTACTTTATACTTAATTCAAGAGTTATATATAATACTTAGATTACTCACACACCCAGGTCAGGTTGGAGGACAAGGAGTGTAAAAAGAGCCAGGGTCATGTTAGGAAAAATCAACCTTTGATGGAAGACACCCCAAGGGGTGACCACACACACCTCCAGAAAGGCCAACTGGAAATATAATGAAGGAAGATTAGAAGTGCCTTATGGTTTAAAAAATAAGTATTCCCTTAGGAGGGTGTTAAATTGTCAGGGGCAAGGAGGTAATTAAAAGCAGTCCTGGATTCTATGAACATCAAGTCCTAATTTTTCTTATGTGAAAAGGAAAAAAAGGGGGGGGATTAGAGGTCTGAAGGTTGCAAAAACAGGCCATACCAAGCCCCGGAAGTTGGTGTTGTGCAGGCCAGTATTAAAAAGTAGCCTATAACGCAGGATAATCAAGATAGTATGGTAGCTGTCAAAGAGGCAGAATAACAACAGGCCCCATCAGGTAGTACTACACCGCACTGGGCACACTAGGTGAGTACCCAGTTTTTAGTTTTAATATCCTTACTAATGTTTTTTTTTTAAATCAATAATTTTCCTGTCATTTCTCTGAGACAGGTTCCACTTATATTGCTTGGTCCAATATCTCTTGCAGCCTGATGAATCAGATGTCCACAACAAACTTGGACGTAGGTATGTTTGCCAGTCTTTTATTTTGTCACTAAAGAGTACATTGAAGAGAAATTCCTTAGGATCTGACCTTGCCAGAACAGCCATGCAAAAATCCCACACCGCTTCTATTATATACAAATAGTACATGTAACAAGCACATGCATGCACACACACACACACACACACCAAAGATGACTGCATCTGTACTCGTTTTTAAAGGAGAGAAGAACCTTTTCAATGAATGGACACAAATATAATACAGGAGACTGTACACATCTTAGGCAGGATCCATGCTGGAGGGGGGCGCAGGGGTCCAGTCCTTTCAGTTTCAGGAGTCAAGAAACGTAAAGGTTTTAGCTTTTATTTCCGTTCTAAATATAGTACTGATCCACATCAACTGATTACTGTTGTGGATGGATATAGCTGCATATCGACTCTGCTGCGCCATCATTTAAAGCTACAATTAACTGTGGAATTAGGAAAAACAATTCAGGAAGGTTTTTTAAAAAATAAACCAAGACCCCAATTGTCGACTCTAGACTCAGGATATGTTCTGTGCCAGATTGTCGGTTCAAAGTGTGACTGTTCTACAGGCTGGTGCCAGGGTAGCAAAAAGGATCTAAAACAACCAGGATATCAGCATTCATGGCACTTTTGGCCCACATATCGTAACCAAAATTCCTTGGTATGCCAGAATTTGTGAACAGCATGTTAGGAAGTAGCTCTATACTAAGTCAGATTGATTTCTCTAGTCCCGGTACTAGATGAGTGGTGAAACGGAACCCTGGAGGTGACCTGGTAAGAGATCCACTCTTCCCAAGTTTAACAACCATCCTCAGCATCCCTTTATCAGGTGATTTGCAAGGTTTTTTTAATTTCCGTTGGCATAATGGGTGTAGGGATTATAACAATCAACTGACTGATTGACAACTGACAGGTGAGGTCCAAATGATCTATGTTAAGTGACAGTCAAGAACCTTCTACGTGTGTGTATTATCTTGCTGGATCACATAACCCAGCTTTCCCCAAACCCTACGAGGTACCAGGCACCGTTCCCCCACAACATCAGCTCTAGAAACACATTACAGGATGTCATCTTGCCCTCACTCTCAACTGCAGCAGCTTGAAAAAGCTGCTTTTCCTACAAGTAACCCTCTCCAGAACCCCTCAGCCAGCATTACAAACTGATATGGCTATTAAAATAAATAAATAAATAAATAAATAAATAAAAGCCAAGAAGCACATGAACCCTGTGGCTTAACAAGACTGCCTACATGACATTCAGAGCAGATTAAAGCCTAAGGAGAAATTGTAATGATAGCCATCTCATACGCTGTGTTCAAATGTTAAATACTACATTAGCTTCCTTATTTGGAGGCATAAAGTGCCACAAGACATTCGATCAGTGCAAAAAGATGTTCGGGCACAGTCTAGATAGAGTTTGGATTCCCACTGGTGGATAATTTATCTAAAAAACACTGACACACACACATCGCCCCTTGCAGAAGAGACAACAAGAGCTTCTATTGCCAAAGGTTACTGTGGACTTCAAGGTCTACACCAGTGACTCAACCTATGGGTCCCCAGATGTTCCTGGACTGCAACTCCCAGAAGCCTCCACCACTCGCTGTGCTGGAAGGGGTTTCTGGGAGTTGCAGTCCAGGAACATCCGGGGACCCACAGGTTGAGAACCACTGGTCTACACCATGCTTTACCAGCCTCTGGGAATTCCCATAGGATTGCGCCCAGGAGTCTACCCCATGGGCCCACCAGCATCACCAGACAAGACAGGAGCTGAACAGACCCTCGCCAGCCCTCTACGGAAGTAAACTATGATATGGGGAAGCTGTCGCGCCCTGGAATCAGTTCACTCTGAACTTCCACAGCCAAGCAGACTGCTGGCTCACAGTGATCTGCTAGGACCGTATGGGCCGTTTATAAAGAGGGAACTAGGATCAATTCGGAGTGTGTTTCTTAGGAAGTTTTGAAGAACAGGGAAGAGCCACACTTTTGAACTTAAAAAGGGGTTACTTTGTGTCCTCCTCTCTGCTTCCCAAAAACATTGGGTGCTGCTCAGAAGGGTGGCAGTGGTTACGGGAGTGCTGCAAGGAAGGGAAGGAGGTGAATTTTGTACACCCAGGACAGCTGGCCCACAGGTTCCCGCATGAAAACGGTCTCAAGTAATGTCCCGTGTTCCATTTCAGGAGAGCGAGCGAGCACAGCAACAGTCATGGGGCAGTGGTGGATTGAAATTCTTCACCCATCCATTTGCCAGGGAAAGGTGGCAGGCCTCTAATTTAGCATCACCCCCCAAGTAAAAGCATGGGGCAATTCAATGGGTTCCCCAAGCAGGATCTTCTCTCAGTGTGAGCTATTTGGTTCACTCAAAACCCTCGGAAGACAAAATCGTGCAAAAGAAACAAAAACGCCTACGCAGCATTTTGTGTTTTCATCCTTCCAACAGAGCACTAACCTGAAAGTTTTTGAATTTTTCATGGGGAAGGGAGGAGGAAGGAGCCACTTCAGAAACAGTATCATTCAAGTCACATAAAACAAAAAGTAAATTATTTAATGCATTAATGATGTTAAATCCCAAGGGAAATCCACAACAGAATGAGACTTGTTTTTTCCTTTCTTTGCAAAGCAGAGTTTTAAAACAGTACAGTACTGAGAAGACACCATTTAATTTAGTTCAATGTCCAAGTGAAATGGTCAATTCTCCACTTTGTGGTGGTGGGTTTTCGCTTTTTTTTAACATTCTGATCCTAATGGTGGTACTTGTTTTTAGCTTTTTGGCTCTACAACACAACACAAATGTGGCCTTCACGAATAGCTGGATGGTTTGCTTCCTGATTCATCTTCTTGAGAACCCATACTCTGATAAGGGAAAAAGTAAGAGTTGTTTAGTTTTTGTTTCTTAGCAGAGAGAGTAACATACTGAGTCACACCTTCCTAAACTCAGGTTCTTCTACGGATTAAACAACGTAGTTGCACATGATGAAAAACCAAGCAAGGTAACGTAAACAGCCACCGAGGCAACATTCTCCCAACCACGTGTCATTTTTAGATGGTGAACAAGGCTGGAGACATTCCTGCCGTAGAAATGACCTTACGGTTGTTTTGAAGAGCCAATGAACAGAAAGGAATTGCTGTATTTGGAACTGGGGAGAGAACAGTCAGCTCCACAGACCACAAAGATTCCTAGTATGCATCCCTAGACAGAAAAGACCCTAATCCCTGTCTCATAAGGAGCAAGTGATCTTGGATGCTTAAAAAAATAAAATAAAAAAAGACAAGGGCCAGGAGATGCGAGAGGCTGTTTTTATACCCAAGGTCAATGTTGTGGTGTTATAAAAGGTAAGCTATTACCACCCATGTTTCAAGCCAAAACAACCCTCTTAGGCCCTTCCAGCTTTTTTTGGAGGGGGGTGTCTTTGTTTCTTTGTCTTTTTTGGGGGGTGGGGAGCATTTGAATGGGTTGTGCTGCCAAAGAATCCCGGGGGCAATTTGTTGCCTCTCCTTGTCCAGCCAAAGTTGCCCTCCGCAAATGTCTATTGTTAGATGGATACAGCCGCGCTCGGTTTCATTTTTCATTTGGATGCAAAACTAGACACCTCTCCTGGTACAGAGTATTTTGTGCGTACAACAGAGTACAAATTGAGGGCTGGGAGAGTAAGAACAGACAAAAGAAAATATTTTTTCACCCAATGTGTTGTTAGTCTGTGGAACTCCCTGCCACAGGAGGTAGTGATGGCATCTGGCCTGGATGCCTTCAAAAAGGGACTGGACAGATTCCTGGAGGAAAAGTCCATCACGGGTTACAAACCATGATGGAGATGTGTCATCTCCAGGTTTAAAACTGGGGTACTTCAAGGGCCAGATGCAGGGGAGTGGTATCAGGAGACAGATATCTAGTCTCATGCACTCCCAGACGCATCTGGTGGGGCCACTGTGAGATACAGGAAGCTGGACTAGATGGGCCTTTGGCCTGATCCAGCAGGGCTCTTCTTATGTTCTTAAGACAAACGGCCTTTTGGAAAGGACACATGGGAGCAGACACAGCCAGACTGTGAGACATACCTTCTGCACAAACTGAGGATTCACAGTGATCTCCTGGTCCATGGCTTTCAGTCTCTCGTCAAGCTCTATACATTTCAGCATCTAAAAAGAGTTGCATGGTTCAGAACGGCCACTGCCTTCAGTTTCAACACCCGCACCAAACCAAACCATACAGCAGCAGACCCCAACGTTGGGTGCCCCAGAACTTCTTGGACTACAACTCCAAGGAATCCCAGCTAACCCTCCCCTCTTATTCACAGGGACCATGGCCAAGCCAAACAGGAAAGGTTACTTACCTCCTGATCAATGTTGTGAAGCATAGCCGGATTGTTGTATTTCTCAGGATTATCGTGGAAACAGACCATCCCGTCTTTCTGGTTAATGCTTGCAAAAATTTCACCGTCTTCTATCTGAAGAAAAAAAAATACTCAAAAGTGTCTTTAAGTCCTTCGGGTGTAAGTTTGAACCTCTCTCCTTGCTTCTTTATTATCTGCTACATTTATATCCAGCCTTTGCGACAGTGAGCTGAAGGCAGCGCATATGATTCTTCTGACCATTAGTTTTATTTTCACAACAGTCCTGTGAGGTGGGCCAGGCTCAAGCACGACGACTGGTCCTGAGACAACTGGTGAGTTTCACGTCTAAGTGAAGACGTCAGCCTGGATTTTTCAAGACCCTGCCTGACCCCTGCATCAGTCTGGCTTTCAAGGGCTTTGATAACGTCACTGACAACCTCAACCAGGTATCACAGGAATTTTGAGCTATTCCTCTTTCACCTGGTGTTTAGCACCAGTCCCAGAGGAATCCAACCCAGGCATCCCATAGCCGTACGTTCCTAGCTAAGACTGAGGATCATGCTGTACCAGAAGCTGTACTTCGGAGACAATTCCTCTGTTAAGCATTCAAGTTTGCATCTTCGCCACCGCACAATCTATTCTGGTTTTGCTACTCAAAAGGAAGCACATGGAATTATGGCAGGGGCTGAAGGCCTAACCCTTTACTTAAAGGGAATAGTAAGAACAAGCCAGAGACCCCCCCAAATTATTTTAGGGGGGGGGAGTGGAAGCTCACAAGTTGCTCAAAGCCTGACTCTCAAAGATAGCCAAGGAGCACTGGACTGAAAGCACAGAAGGCCACACTGGTTGAGAGTGAAAACCCAAGGTTTAAAAAAAAAAAAAACAACCTGGTTTAGTTGGAAATCTGAATGGGGTCACTGTCAGTGTCTTCGTTACTGGCTGTAAACCTTTCTGCATGTTGCGTGTCCAGGAAAGAAGCATTTAAATAAACCTGAACTGACTTCATTTCATTGTGATTTTACTTTTTCTCAACTGTTCCCACCAAAAAGCTTACCATATGCAGGACGTACTTTTCCGCTTCCTGAGGCCCTGATAGCTGCACTCTACTTGCCATGTCTTGTAACGACAGTGTTAAAAACGTCTGAAATACAGAAGCAGAGCGGGACCACAAGATGGGTAAAAACATGTTAGCTTTGTGTCAATCTAGGGCTCTGAAACACTGAAAAATTCTGGTACGTCCCACAAGAAGCCCTGCCTCGCAGAACGAAACACAGTGGGCCCTCATATAACAAGTGGTTTGTTTAACAGAAAATCTGCTTTTAAGGAAAAAGTTTCTCGAGATAGAGGGAAATCGCTTAACAGATTCGCCTATGGGACGAATCCGTATCACAGAAAAACAGTCGCAATTAGGGATTAATCCATTTTCAGTGCATTCCTATGGGAAATTTGCACAAAGAAAATTTTGCTTAACAGAATTTGATTTGGAACGAATTAATCCCTTTATACAAGTTACCACTTGTACAAATAATTCACCACCGCCCATAACAGTAGGATCCCAGTATCCGCTGGGGATTGGTTCCAAGCCTTCCTGTGGATAATGAAAACCGTGGATAAAAGAGAACACCAAAATGTCCCCAAAACTGCTGTTTTGTTATAGTAACTTGCTTTACAGCTGCTGTTTGTGACAGTAGCTTGCTTTACAGCTGCTGTTTGTGACAGTAGCTTGCTTTATATGGCTGCTGTTTTATGACAGTAGGTTGCTTTACAGCTGCTCTTTGTGACTGTATCTTGCTTTGCGGCTGCTGAATTATTTATTTATTTTTTGGTCTGCCAACCGTGGATAACTGAATCAGTGGATAATGAATCAGTGGATATGGGAGTCCTACTGTATTCTCATAAGGAAGAAAAGGAGGAGCCATGGTCTCTCTCTAGAGGCCAGTTCTAGTAACCTCATGGTTAGAAATATCTATTTCTGGGATTTTCCTTTTAATATTTTTAGATTATAGAATAAGTGAACCAGTGGGAACAGATCCTGTGCGTAAGGCAGCTCTACTCTTCCCTGTTGTGCTCAGAAAACACCTGGGAGAGAGCTCTTGCCATCTGAAAGGAGCTCTTCAAGCAGGACATTACCTGCACACAATCGCCAGGAATGCCTATGAAAAATGCTCAGAAGGGTGGCAAAAAGCCGGAAGTAGCAGCCTTACCTTCGTTAACCTCTGAATGTTCTTCTTGTAGAGAGATGACAAGCACTGTTTCACTAGCCCCATATTGTTATCCCGGGTGAATGTCTCGCTGTGCTTGTTCACCAGGTTCCGCAGCTCCGAGGGCTTATTGGTTGCATACACTTGTGCCAATTCATGGTAAGCGTTGCTAAGTGGCTGCAACGAGAGAGTCGGGTGGATTCTAATGAAGGTCAGTTCGACAGCAAAGCAGCCACCCACATCCTCCAGATTTCAGAAGCTGCCTCTGATACACAAAAGTACTGGTCCACCAAAGCTTGTAAGGACGACCCTGATTGGCAACAGACCTCCTACATTTCATCCCTACCACTACCACTAGCCCTGCTTTACCCCTGTTCCGTTTGAGCTGGAGATTCCAGCCAACAGACCCAGACCCAGACCCATGCCTGCTGCCACCTTGTTCCAGCTTCCCACCCTAACTGACTGGAGGGATTTTAACGGGTCTCATCCTCCCTGGGTCCAGCTCAGGTCTCTATTTTTCTTCTGTCCAAGGTGGACCAGAAAACTCTTGCTTTTCTCCCCCGCATATGTTGTGCCAGCTTCCCCTTCCCCTTGGTGTCTTAATTGCACCACCTGAAATTATTTCTGAGACTTACCTTTATGAATCTACCCACTATCTGGGAAGTGTACTTCGGAAGTTGCTGCACTTTGCCAAGGAGTATTAATGAAACTAGGATATACTTTTTATAAGATTCCAACATAATGTGGCTGACTGCCATGGCAGGAGTCGTGATAGCCTGAGAAAAGGAAAAGAGAAAAACATAATGAATTAAAATGCATTTTAATATGTCAATTAAAATATAACTGAATAATTAGAAGCATTTAATCATTTAAAACCACCTTAACACTACAAGGGAATTTGGGGAGTTAGGGGACAAATCTGACAGAGCATGACACAACACTGGAAGCTAGAAGGGTCCATGGCCAGAAGCAGGCTCGTCAAACATTTAATGCATAAAATTTATGTTGACAGTTTTAAGAGTCAACCCTAGGCTGGCGAGATGAAGGAATTCTGTAGAGGGGACAGGACAATTCTTTGCTTCTGATGTGTTACAAATAACTTTCATTTATATGTTGGGGGCAGATACCACAGTCATAGAATCATAGAATTGGAAGGGGTCTCTAAAAGACCATCAAGTCCAACCCCCACCCCACCCCCACTCAAAGCAAGAATCCAAGTGAAATCTGATCTGACAGACAGTTGTCCAATTTTCTCTCTAAGCACCACCTCCTGAGGTCATGGGTTCCATGCCCATCCTGCTCTAAGTTACATTTCTCCTGACAGTAATTTCTTCATTGTTTTAACAGGCCTTTAATAATCTAAAGCTGCCCCACCCCCACCCCTGCTCCCCAAGGTGCGCAGTATTCCCTTTTGGAATACGGAGGAGGGAAAGTTACCTGTTCGTAGAAGTAGAGTGCCCGCTCAAAGTTCTTGAGCCCAGTGTATATCATTCCACCATAGTAGTAGTAACATAGAAAGTGCTTTGCATCGTATGCTCCATTCTCTTTACAAATATCCATCATGTCCACATCTAGATATGGGAGGGCAGGTTTAAAGCATTTTGCTAACAAACAGAGCTAAAACGAAACAGACCAGAGTTACAAAACAAATTTAAAATAAAGCTGGGATAAAAGCACAGGGATAACAGCAAGAACTTTAATTGCACATTATGGCAAAATGCAAACTCCATTAGAAATCAAACGCCACGGAACAGAACACTGGCAGGACCTGTGTCCTTGTTGCCTTAAGGCAGGCATGTCCAAACTTCGGCCCTCCAGATGTTTTGGATGACAACTCCCACAGTCCTTTGCCACTGGAAATACAGGCTTGGAATTCTGGGAGGTGTGGTCCAAAACATCAGGAGGGCTGAAGTTTGGTCATGCCTGCTTAAGGCAAAGCAGCTTTCATTAGGGTTCCTTGGAAAGGCAGACCAGCTTAGTGGCAATGGAGAACTCTGAAAGGAATTGCAGGGGATGAACTTGCATTTCTAAAACATGCTATCACCACTGAAATATTTTCCCAAAGAATGAAATGACCTGATCTAGACTACACCAGTGGTTCTCAACCTGTGGGTCGCTAGATGTTCCTGGACTGCAGCTCCCAGAAGTCTTCATCACTAGCTGAGCTGACCAGGATTTCTGGGAGTTGCAGTCCAGGAACATCTGGTGACCCACAGATTGAGAACCAAGGATACAGACTATCCTAGGCCCTATATGTAATTACAAAGCTCCAAGTTTACTATTCATACCTTTCTGCACATATCTGACCTCTGCTTTTATAAAAACACATCTTTTTAAAGAATGTAACTCTTTCCCCCTATGGCTGGTTTAACTGTTTGATGGAAGCAAAGCTCGTGAGGCAGGCCGCTGGGGCTACCATTTTTTAAACTGCCATTTCAAATCACTTAGAAGCGCACACACCCCAAACCAGTAGAAATACACATGCAAGCATCTCATAGCATCCCAACTGATTCCCAAATCATTTAAAAGCTTGTTCCTCCACTCACCCACCCATAGCACTACCCAGGAAAAGAGAAGAAGGCACAGGAGTGCAAAAGGGAATTACCTGGCATAGATCTGCATGTATTGAGGTCAGCTGGTTGGTATTCATTTGCATCTTGTCTATGGCTTGCCTGAGAATGCCTATGCCTCGTAGGGGCTGCCAGAAACAGAAGCAGCCTTTTGTCAGGTAAGTTTACACACCCCTGCTGGTGTTAACAGTGACAAGTGAATCACTACCCCCACTGACCCTGTGCCTTGAGGCCTGAAAATGCCTAGGTTGTAATTTGACCCTCCCTTGGCCTAAGGATTACTGGCCAAGAAGCATCCCCTACCAGAAGCGAAGGGTAGAAAGGGAGGCAGTAGCGAGGACAGGTTTACATCCCAGAAAGCTACTCTCCCAGTGTTCTAAGACAGTGTTCCCCAACCCCCGGGCCGCGGACCGGTGCCGGTCCGTGGGTCAATCGGCACCGGGCCGCCTGAGGAAACCAGGGGAAGCCTCGCCGCCGCGGGGAAAGTGAGCCCGCCCCTGCCGAGGGAGGGAGGGAAGGAGGGGGCGGGGCTTCCAAAGCCGGAAAGGGAACTTCTGCACTACGCCAGGGGTCCTCAACCTACGGCCCCCGGGAGCAACAGCATACCCCCCCGCAATCGCCCCCGCCCCGCCGCCGCCACCGTGAAAACCCGCCATCTCCGCCGCCGCCGCCGCGACCCCCTGCAATCGCCATCGCCGCCCATCGGAGGAGGAGGAGGAGGAACCGGAGCAGGCGGCGGCTCTTCATGGACGTCGGTGCCGCGAGGGCGCTTCCCAGCGCGGCCGGGCGGGTGCTGCGCGCGGGGCTCCGGGGCCGGGAGCCGCGTGCGGATCTCGCTCCTGGCGCCCCGCTCACTTTCCCCGGCGGAGGAGGAGGCTCACGGCGGCGGCGGCAGCAGGAGCAGGAGCAAGCGGGGCGCCAGCAGCGAGACCCGTGTGCGGCTCCCAGCCCCGGCGCTGGAGGAGGCGGCCCGCCTGCCCAGGAGTCCCGGGTTCCCCCCCACCCCGCCCGTGTGTGTGGGGGGGGGAGTGGCACGCCCGACGCCCCCAGCCGGTGAGTGCCGCCGCCGCTGCTGCCGCTCTCGTGCCTCCCCCTCCTCCTTCCCTCCCATCCTTTGCTTTCACACACACCCCCTTTTGCCTCCCCGCCAGACCCCCCTTTCGCATTCCTTTATCTCTCCCCCCAGCTTCGGGCCACAGAAAAATTACCAAAAATTTACCGGTCCGCGGGGATAAAAAGGTTGGGGAGCACTGCTCTAAGAAATCTAAACGAATGACATTATTTAATCTCCTGTACTTGGTCTGGTTTACCTGCTTCCGTTCCACAAGGGCACTGGTTAACTGATGACACAGACCAGCAACTAGAAGCAACGGGGAGAAAGGTAAGACGTGAGAATCCTCCCAGAGAGGACGTGTCCCATGTAACCCAACAGCGGCAGGACAGTGGGACAAACTCACAAGTGTCTGTGGCGTATCGGATGTGTTCTCCATTACAAGTGCTGATAAAAAGCTGGACCTGCGAGAACAACGTTTCAAAGTCGGGGACGCTGGGCATAGAGAACTTCACAAACCTAAAAACAAGACAAAGGAGAGAGAGAGAGACCCTTCGTGGGCTTTCATTCTTCTTAGCAGCTCTCGGGGTTTAAGCCAGCTAGAAGACAGGTTCCAAACTACAGAAACTTTGGGCTCTGCAGAAGTGTCTGACAGATGGAAACATACAGAGATGGGGCAGGATTGGTTCTCAATCATCCCAGAGTGCAGAGCAAGTAATAATGGGCTCAAGTGACATGAAGCCAAATTTAGGCTGACTATCAGAAAAAAAGTCTTAACTGCTGGAGCACTATGACAACGGAACCCATGACTTCAGAGGGAAGTGGTGGGCTTTCCCACACTAGAGGCACTGAAGAGATAAACTGGACCGCCGTCATTTTGATTGGGTTTGATTTTGCTTCTGGCCTTCAGCAGGAGGTTGGACCAATGGCCTTAGCTTCCAACTCCATGATTCTATGACTCTATGAATTCATTTTTGTGATACAGAGATTAATTATAGGCAGCCACAAGTCAGTAGGTAAAATCTACTTGAACACAGACAACAAGATTGTGGAGGAGAAAATGAATACAACATATCTTCCTGTGCTGGCAAAAAAAATGGGCTGAGAAAATGCCTAGTACTGTTACAATTTTCCAGCTCTATAATCTCATAATTATTATCTCCCACATGTATATTTTGCCTTCCCGCTACCAAGCACAATCCCAGGTGGTTTCATCATTCTAATAAGACACAACACAGTAAAAACCGATTCAATCATGAAATCATCAAAATAATAAAAGCCATTAAAAATAAAAAGGCATTTAAGACGAGCCCAATAAATGAAACACAAACATGGGTCAGCTTTAGAAAGAACAGCTTCCACATCCTCCCTAAAGCAACAAGGATGGAAGCTGTTTGCAGTTCTTGGTGGCTTCATATAAGAGGCCTGAAGCACATAAACAACCAGCCACAGGATCACACAGCACTCGTGCAAATGTTTCTTTTTGCAGAAAACCTTGTGGAAGCAAAGTGTCACTTACAGAACAGCAAGAACTCCTAGGGAGTGTTCTTGTACATCCAAGGCACCAAGGACTGTGTCCAGGTGAGAGAGATTCTTTGCTAGCAGCTCCCCACTTTTGTTGATCAGCTCACAAAGCTGGGTCATTTGCCCTGGAAAAACAAAAGAAAGCAGGCTGGTATTTTATATTGCTGTTCCCCAGCTAAAATGTAGCATCTCTCATAAACAGCGTTGTAAACCAACAGACATTTAATCTCCCTTCGTGCTTGCCATGTTTAAAGGAAGACAAAGATGGTCTCCAACCCTACCAATACAATTGAAAGCATGAGTAGGACAACCAGCAAAACATAATGCAGTTCAAACTTGGAAGCTTCAAGCATCTGTTTTATTTCAAAAGGAAAGCTTGACTCCATCAAGGTCTTTAAAAACCTGATACAATTGCTTGCACATCTAGTGGAGTCTGAGGATGGAAAATCTAGAAAACTGTTCAGGAAATCAGCCTACCAAGCCTATTATTTTTTAAAATTGTGTTATAAAAATATTAAATGTTGCATACTTTTGGAGTGTTGAAATTAAGAACCAAAATGAAAAGCAGTGCTTTAAGTTCTAGAAATATTTATATGGTAATTTTGGTGAGTTTTATCTCATCCTGAGTCGTAATTCCATACACTAGAAATAAAACTTTTAGCTAGAAGCGTGAGTCCACTTTCAAAGTGATCACTTCCCAAACCCCACAACACTGCCAGAAGCTACTACTACACAAAATCTCTTAAACATATTTCAAACCATAGCAAAATATTAGGAACCTATATAGACCAGGTGTATTAACCAGGTAAAATTTCAGATAAACCTGGGGAAAATAAGCATCTCTGTTGAAATTCAGGCAAGATCACCAGAGCTATTCCAAATATCAGGGCCCAAAACCATAATAACATGACACCACTATGGCATCACATCATAATTAGAATGCTAAGAGGTTGTAAAAACAAAACAAAACAGGGAAGATAGATTTTTACTTGCAAAGAAATCCAGACAATCAAGGCAAGGACAAAAGGCAGGGAAGCACACAGAGGATAACATTATGCTACATTTACAATAAGCAGAGTCCCAAGAGCTTGCCAAGAGGGAAAGGAGGGTGGGTAGCCAAATAAAAATAAAGAAAACAAAACAGGTGCAGACATGAAGGGGGGGAGGGCAAATAACATATACTGTACAGTATTTTTAAAAAATCCCAGGGAATATCCCCCCACATGCAAACAGAGCCGCCTTGCACGTGTAGAGAACCGCCTCCCTTCAGGATCTTATATATATATATATTTTAAGAGTAACTTTGCCCCACCTTTCTCCTTGGAAAAGGATCCAGGGCAGCTTACAGTAAGGAGGGAGAATATACAGTCCAGTGCAGTGAAGACATATTCAAGTTTAAGAACAGGGAATTGGAGGCTATCTTACAGCATTAGAAAACAACGTTAAAGCTAAAAGAGAGCACGAGCAGTTACGAAAAGCGTATAAATCCCATGTAAATCATGTACGGTAGACCCTCTAAAAGCTAGGAGGGATGGGAACTAACAGCTGCTAACATCGTGTCGATGCAAGGAGAGATCTAAACACAAAAGTTGCAAGTGGAGGAGAAAGACGTGACTGGCCTTCCTTCCAGAGGGCCAGACCCCCACCCCCACCCGCCTCCGCCACATTCACCGACTCCCCACCACCAGGCCAGGCCTCCCCGCTCAAACACGCGGGTCAAGGGAGGCCGGAGCGCCTTTGCACGTGTGAATGCAACCCGGGGGGGGGGGAGGGAGGGAGGGAAGGCGAGGTGGAAACGGGGCCGGCCTCCCCGTCGGGACCCCCTCCTCGAGCCCAGCTTGTTCCCCCCACCTCCCTTCTCCCCAAAGCCCGGCCAGCGGTCACCTTGGGCCGAGAGCTGCCTGACGCTGTTGACGAACTGCTCCAGGGCGGACGCCATCTTGGCGGCTGCCGCCTCCCGCTCCTTCGGCCGGGCTCCTTTTCCGACCCCGTGACGTCACGCCCGCGCCCGGACCAACCAGGCGCCGGCCTGGCCGGGGAAGCCGCGCGCCTCCCTGCCGTCACTTCCGGCTGCCCGCGGGGAACCCGGGACCGTTGTTACGGCAACCGGCCTTCCTCCTCAGGCCCTCCAAGCCGGAAGGGCGCCTTGGGCGATGTAAACAGAGGCCGTGTGTCCTCTTTTTCTGCTTTCTCTTTCTCCTCTCCTCAAGCGTTGCCTTCGTTCTCGCCCCCTTGAAGGGCGGGGGAGCTGGACAGAGCTCCAAAGTTCCTCCTTGGTGGTTTTTTTTTGACTACATGGCCCAGACTCCCCCAGTCTAAGAGTATGGGCGTTGTAGTCCACCCCCCCCCCAAATACAGGAAACTTCTCCAACCTCAGAGGGTTTTGATAGGGAAGGCTTAGTTTGCAGCAACCCATCCCCGTTTGCCTTAGGTATTGGTATGAACAGTAATACTATTCATTGCAATTAATAGTATTACAAAAAATAGGATCAATAAAGGCACTGAAGTGAATAAAGAAAGAGCTGTGCTGTGGCGCCTCAGAGATTCGCCCTTCTAAAAAGCTATTGCATCTGCACTCATGTTGAAACTCAGCTTGCCCGCCAGCTGTTGGGTTGGTGCACTGCCATCAGCACTCGCAACTTCGGGAAATCGTAACGTCGGAGCGAAGTATTTCAAAGCCCCGGTTGCAAAAGCACCCCCTTTCTGACGCAGCTTCTGCTTCCCGGCGCTGCCCCTTGAGCAATGGAGACGGGTCAAGGCAGCAGCAGCAGCAGCAGCAGCAGCAGCGCAGACATTGCTACCCTCTCTTTTTTCCAAGATCTGAGCAGCTGTCCGGATTGGATCATCGTCCCCGTGTGGATCAACACACCTTGTGGACCTAACTCTGGAAGACCATTTCACACTTTTCTAAAGGACCATCCCGGGCTTCTGATCTCCGCAACTTACATGCCCGGCGCCTCAAAAGGGAAGCTCCCCCCCCCCAAATAAAAAACCACGCCGCTCTCTCGATCCGTGTTGGCTTTTTGCGCACGTGTGCGCGCGTGCATCCTCGCCACCCAAGAAATCGGTCCAACACCAACACCCTCCGCACTCTCTAGCTCTGAACCTGTATCGGGGTGGCCCTGGGGCTGTGCCAGCTACAGGAAAGAGGGCGCGCGCTTGCGGGTTCCCCTTGCGGCTGTGGCGCGCGCCCGGGGTTGGTTGGCGGGCTTCCTCTTCCTCCTCTTCCTCTTCCCATGCCTATATTAAGGCAAAAAGCCGGGCAGGGAGCCGCCTGCCATTGACAGCCCCGCCGGCGAAACTGACAGGCACACACCCACACCCTCGTCTCAGTCTGCCAGACCCGGCGATCCTGGGGAGGGGGGGAGGACGCCGCCTCCGCCTGTGCAAGCGCCCGGGGCTTGCTGCCCTCTCGCCCCTTGCCTCCGTGCAAGAGATCCCCCCCTACAACAAGCCCTCTCTTCTCCTTGCACCCAGTTTGTGTCCCCCCCTCGTCCTTGACACCCCCTCCCCAATGTATTTATTTTCCTAGCCCAGCGTGGCACCAGATGCCCGGGGTTCCCTCCCGTTCCTCCTGCACCGCCCCTTCTAGGCAGAGGTAAGCCCCATTTGAGTCGGATGGGGCTTACTCCCAGGTAAGCGTGGAGGACTGCAGCCGTCTTGCTTTGATGCAAAGAAATAGGGGGAAGCAAACCCGCAGCAGCAGCAAAATAACAACAACAACAACAAAATCCCTGGACCGGGTTGACCTCTTCCCGCGCGCAATCTCCTGCATTGCAGGGGAAAAGGGCTCCGCGATGCAGCCAGCGGAAAGGCGGCGGGTGGGGGCTTGGCCGGCTTGCAATCGGGGGCGGCCGGCCACCGCGGATCGCGCCCCTCTCCGCCTCTCCTAGGGGGGTTGGGGGGTCCCCATCTCCTGCCTTCCTCCCCCCCTTCCCCTCCCCACCCATCGCCATGCTGCCCGTGGGCCGCGGCGCCTTGCCGCCGCCCTTGCTGGCCCTGGGCGCCGGGTGCCTCGGAGGGGGCCAGCGGGAAAGCAGTGGCTTCCCCCCCGCCTCCTCGGCCCCCCGCCGCCGCCTCCGGGTCTTGGTGGACATGGACGGGGTGCTGGCGGACTTCGAAGGCGGCTTCCTGAAGAAGTTCCGAGCCCGGTACCCGGAGAAGCCCTACATCGCCCTGGAGGATCGCCGGGGCTTTTGGGTCTCCGAGCAATACGGGCGGCTGGAGCCTGGGCTGAGCGTGAGTCGAACTCTTTTTTTGGCGCTTCCCTTCCCAACAGGGCTCTGCCCCGAGGAGCATGCACACCCACACACATACACAGGATACGCAGGGAGGCACATGGGGGGGGGGGTCCCTTGGAATAGTTTCCTTCCTGGGTGCTGCTCTTTTCAGGGCAACCCGTTGCTTTTGCATTCCTGGCGTTTATCTTCCCGCATGCTGCAATTGACATCTCTCTCTCCTGTTACCT
>JAHTLZ010000054.1:13739517-13754825 GCA_023846285.1 Phrynocephalus versicolor
ATAATAATAATAATAATAATAATAATAATAATAATAATAATAATAATTTATTGTCATTGTGTGTATATACACAGTATACACGTACAACGAAATTCAGACACCCAGAGACCAGATTCAACACACACACACACACAAATCCCCACACACTCTCACACACATTAAAAAACCCTTCAACACACAAACATAAAAAATCCCCGAACACTCCCCCACCCACCCACCCCCCTAAAAACACAAGCATCTACACAACAGGCTAGGTAATCCTGTCCAAGTGCTCACTGCGGGTGGTCCTTGAGTTCATTATTAAGTGCAATTATTGCTCTGGGATAAAAACTGTTCAGAAGACGTGTGGTCTGAGTTTTAATTGTTCTGTATCTTCTGCCAGAAGGCAACAGTTCGAAGAAATTGTGAGCAGGATGAGTAGAGTCTCCCAGAATGTTGTGTGACTTCCTCAAACAGTGAGATGTGAAGATGTCATCTGTTGTGATTGTTCTTTTCTTTTCGCCTAATACAGGCACCAGGCCAGCCTGTCCTCTTAAGAAGTCACAAGTCCAGCATCGAACCACTGCACTCTCCCCGTATGAAACCCCGAATAATCCAGATGCTTTGTTTGCTCTGCCTTCCAGGAGCTGAGAAGAGGCCTAGCTGGGAGCACGTGCTGTTCACGGCCTGCCACAACAAGCACCTGGAACTCACGCCTCCTCGGCGCCGGCTGGGCTCCTGGGCCGATAACTGGAGAGCGCTTTTGGACAGCAAGCGGGCATCATAGCGCCGGCCTTAGGGATGGGCGTCCTCCGCAGAAAAGCAGCCGCGGGGCATAACTCAGGGCCAAACCTATACTTAGACTCCCAAGCAGAATAGGGAAGGGGCTTGGGTTTGGCTCCGGGGCCAGAAATGAAGGCCAACAACAGACACACACACACACATACACACACACACACCAAGACCTAAGACAGAGTGTAACCTGATTCAACGGCCCTTGGTCTGCTGACAGTTACAAAGCTGCTCACACAAGGAGCAAGGGATCCAGGCCACCTCAGGACTGGTTGCCACACTCTCTTCTTGTGCCTGGCCGTTCTGGCCCAAACGGCATCTTCTCCTCTGGACAGACCAGTGAGGGTTTCTCCCGGCCACCGCTCAGCTTTTCCACTGTCTCCCCAAAAGATAGTGGCCTGCCATTGCCTCTAGTACTAACAGACAAGATGATTGTGTTTCTAGCACTCAGATCTCCTTTCCCCCCCGCAAGGCATCTTGGAAATATCCTGGGGCACAAGAGCCCTTGAAAATTGCTACCAATGGGCCCCCCTGCCCTTCCTGGCCAAAATCCAAATTCCTAGTCCAAGTTGTGTCCTTGGAAACGTGTTGTGGGATGTTACTTCAGATTGTTAATGTTCAGACGTAGACACCTAAGTTGATTTCAGGGCCTAGATCCAACTCAGTTGCATTTTAGCTTTTGCAGTTGGGTTTTTTCTCTGTGCAAAACTTTGCACTGCCCTAGCTCTGTCTGTTTCCAGAACTGGCAATGTTGTTATGGATGAATAAATTGGAACTGAGAAATCAGATCAAGATTCGTGAGCAGATTCCAGGCTGAAATAATTTGCAGCTAAAATAATCCGCGTTCGTTTTGCTGGACATTTAAGCTCCCCCGCTTGAACTCAGTGGGGCTTACATGTACTTCTGAGTAGGCACGTACAAGATCATGCCGTGTGGGTCCCTCGGATTCGTTTTGTGTCTGACCTTTTAGAGGGTTGTTTTTATTTATTTATTTATTTGATTTATATATACCGCAACCATCTAGCAAAAAAGCTACTCTGGGCGGTTTACAAACATATACAAAATATAAAAACAGATTAAACAGCTTAAAATAGTAAATGAAAGCTAATCAATCAAATCAAATAATCAAATCATCATAATAAAAAGAACAAATAAACAAATAAGCACAAATACAATAAATCAAAATGGTTTGACAATTCAAAATAAGAACAAATGGGGAAAAATAACTAATAGAAACATATTCCATGGAACATTCCAATAGAACATTCCATGGAAGACTGACACAGGATAAGGAGACTGAGGGTTGTAGACAGAGGCTGGAAAGTTACTTTTAAAAAGCTACTCCTTCTCACTACACTGCGATAAGTGACAGTTGTCACACACAACAATTTTGAAAAAGTAATTTGTTAACATTATTTCTTGTACTGCTGATTCATGATTAATAACAGACCTGTAATAATGTGCACGTTTGCTGCCAACCATCTCTAAAAATGCCTTTAAATGCCCTCTAAAAGTATTTCAAAAAAGTAATTAGCACAGTGGATAGCACCAGCAATGTAGTCACATACTGTGCTGCTTTTGAAATGCGCCACGTACAGTAAGATCCTGAAAGCTGCTTGATCAATATCCGCTGATTCAATTATTCACGGTGTGAAAATACTTAAAATGTTAAAAGAAAAATCTTAGAAATACAGTATTTCCAAATATGAAGTTACCAGTACCAGAAGTGGCCACTAGAGGGAAGCAGATACCATGCTATGTATAAGCTTGAAAATAGCACTCACTATAATCTGCATTTTTCAGCATGGGTGTGTGTGAAGGGGCTCTGAACAGATCACCTATGGATGCATGGATCCCACTGTACTTGTGTGGTATGGCCAGGGATAAATGCTTGGGTTTGCCATCTCCTGCATTTAATCCAGCAACAGATAGCAACAAAGCCAGATTGGTTCTGATTTCAAACCACTGAAAGTCCCTGTAACATCCTAGAAGATAGTCATGGAGGCCAGAAGGACTAGCAGCGCACACGTGCAGCATCATGGCAAGAATGTCTGATTTTTTTAAAAAAAAAATCTAGCCAGGTGATGGTACCATAGGCGTAAGACCTGCCCGGGACATGTTGCTATCTGCAGGAAAAGATGTGACGTGGCGTCTCCTTGTGGTTCAGGCAAAAAGCCATCAGAGTGGCAGCACTGGCTGTAAGAGAGCCTCTCCCCACTCAACGCTGGATGTTCTGCACATAATAAAACTGCAATTCCAGATCCCAGGTTACAAGGGGCCTGTAAATAGAAAACATTTATGACACTGCAGGTGGTGGGTGCTGTTGGTTCAGTTATGATGTGCAGTGACCCTGGATTTTCTCTCGAGCTAAAGTTGGTGTTCCTGAGTCCCTCCAGTTGGTGGTGCTGTGAGACTCGGCCAAGGTTCTACAGATGGCAGAGCACACATCTACCAGAAGCACTCCCGTGATCTTGGGCCGGCGTCTTCCAGGAGGCGCTACAGAAGTCCAAACACTGAGCCCCTGGCTGTCTTGCCAGGCAACCCAGCTCACTGAGCTGCAGCCGTTTCAAGTAGTGCATGGTTAAAAACTCCTTGTGTTATATATCCTTGATTTCTTTTCGTTCTTTTTGAAAGATTCCAGACAGAATGTCTTGATCCAGCCACCAGAGGATGCTCCCCGCCAAGAGATCCTTTCTGCTGACTCCAAGCCAGGTGCTGGGGCCGACCCTGTGTTGTTTTGACATCATTGGTCCCTCTTTCCACCTCTGGCCCTGCTTTCAAAACATGGAGAAAGCCCAAATTCCCAGGCTGTGCTTTGCATGGCGAATGCCGGGAGAGAAGGAGATGGTTTCCTAGAAAAGTTTTATCGGGAGAGAAGGAGATGGTTTCCTAGAAAAGTTTTATCGGGAGACTACCTAGACGAGCTTTGGAAGACGGGGAAGCAGGAATCAGCTTCTCGGTTGATATCACAAGAGAAGCAACATTTCATGTTTCTACTCCCTCTGCTGCTACAACATGCTCCCATGAACGATTCCTTGCCTCCAGAAGGCTCCGAGGGCCCCCATTCAGTTTTGAATTTGTTCTGAAGAACTTGGCAGGACCACTTCTGAGCAAGCATGCACACACTCAGGCTGAAGTGGCTTTTTCAGAAAGGGGAGATGGCTCCAGATGGCAGCCCTCATGGAGCCACAGAAGAATGAGCTTGGGAGGGTCCTTGGGGGCCATCTGGCCCAACGTCCTGTTCAAGGCAGGTATCCATGTCAAAGCATGCTGGTTGGGAAGATGCCCTAAGAGGCGATAGGATTGAGACGTACAAAACAACGCAAAGCATGAGTCAAGTGGATAGAGGGACGCTCTTCTCCCTCTCACAAAATACCAGAACTAGGGGACATCCACTCAAAATGAGGGCTGGGAGAGTGAGAACAGACAAAATGAATTTTTTTTTACCCAGCGTGTTGTTAGTCTGCGGAACTCCCTGCCACAGGATGTGGTGATGGCATCCGGCCTGGAGGCTTTCAAAAGGGGATTGGACAGATTACTGGAGGAAAAGTCCATCACAGGTGACAAACCATGATGGAGATGTGTCATCTCCAGGTTTAAAACCGGGGTACTTCAAAGACCAGATGCAGGGGAGTGATATCACGAAACAGATATCTAGTCTTGTGTGCTCCCAGACACATCTGGTGGTGCAACTGTGAGATACAGGAAGCCGGACTAGATGGGCCTTTGGCCTGATCCAGCAGAGCTCTTCTTAGGTTCTTGTGGTTAAGCGCTGCTCGCCACCTCCCGTGGCCATGAGTTCTGTTATACTTCTAAAACAGTTAACACATTTTTCCTGATATTTAGCCTACATCGGGCTTCCTGTAACTCAAGCCCATTAATTACATGTCCCGAGCGCTGGGTTGATTGAAAGAAAATCCTGCCCCCTCTGTGTGACGACCGTTCAATATTTGACAAGTGTCTTCTTTTCTTGAGGCTAAACATGCCCAGGTATTTCTCTGTCTTTGCCTCCCAGGACTTGGTTTGCAGCCCTCCGATCATCCTTGCTGCCCCTCCTCTGAACTTGCTCCATTTTTGGTGGCCATCCTTCTTCGAGGGCAGCATCCGGAACTGGACACACAACCTCAAAAGACGAGTATTTATTGGGATGTGGAGACCTCAACTCTAGTAATGCATCCTAAAATAGCATTGGCTCCCCCACACACACACACCCGTTGGCTCAAGTTCAGCTTGCAATTGACAAACATTCCAAGATCCTTCTTGCCAAATCCTTCAGAAGGCTTTTTTTCTTCCTTCCATGTACGGGACTGCAGTTCCCCGCCAATCGAAGCAAGTCCCTTTGACGTCAAGAAGGGCTGGGTCAGCCCTGTGCCTTTTGCTGGGAGAACAGGAGCCAGGCTCTTGGCGTTTTCGAGCCCTTGGCTTGAAACCAGCAGGATCCCACAGTTCTAGCTGGAAAGAAAAGGTTTGTTTTCAGCCTTCCACTCCAGCCAGGGAGCGAGCTTCCACCGAGGTGGCCAACATCTCGGCACCGCTGCTAAAGCCATCATCAACAGCACCGAGAAGCAAACTGGGATACACAGCCGGAGATTCCCACGGCTGGATGTTCTGTTGATCAATGCAAAGTCTCTAAATCCCTTGACCTTAGTTTGGGAGCGTGGGGCTTTTACTAGGAATATCATCGGGCCAGCAAGAGAGGCTTACATGTTAGGGCTTTCTTAAATAACTTTGCGGGTAGGAACGGTGAACAAACGGACATCTCTGTACCTTCAAACACTCACATCAGGTATTTGGAATTCTGTGCCTTCTGTATACCCTCAAGCCTTATGAAGAATTCCACGTTGCTCAAAAGCGTCCATGTTTTGGTTGTGGACAGCAATGGTTGATGCCATTTGCATGATCTGGAGAAGGGGGTCTACTGCAAGGTGAGGTGCCTTTCATTTAGCCTAAGGGCTGGATTTAATTTCAAATCAGGTTTTATTTGAAAGTAACCAGAGAGAGTTATTTGAAAGTAACCAGAGAGAGGTGGGGGTAGGAACTGGCAAACCACCCCAGTATCCCTGCCAAGAAAATTCCATGGACAGAAACCAGAGAGAGAGAGAGAGAGAGAGGATCAAGACAGGAAAAACCAGGGACTTCATGCAAGACCTCATCAAACTATGGAACTCACTGCCACAACAATTAGAGAGGGCTTAGATTGCTGAGTCACAATGGAAATGAAAAACATAGAATTATAAAATTGGACAGGTTCCGGGGCTCCCCAAGGCCACTGATGTAAGCAGAACACAAGAAACCCAATTTAAAAAGACCAGTCCGTTCTAGAGATATTAGAAAAAACACCCTTGTGGCTTGCCTCGCAGCCAGGAGGCTCCGCTGTCAAGAAAAAGCCTCTGTAAGTTCACTTTTCACTCTCACTGCACCATGACCAGGTCTCTGACAATTCGGACTGGGCCAACCCTTATCTGGCCAGACAAATATTCATTTTCTGGACATTTAATACAGCCAGTCACATACCCTGGATATAACTCCCCTTGGGTCACAGTCTGCATCTTCTGTGTTCATAAACTCATGGGACGGCACTCATGGACGGCCATCCTTACACTCAGAGACACCCTCCACGTCTACGGCATAGTTATGGTTTTCATGCCAAGACAGGCCCCCGGGCCTAATCCCCCCTTCTCCCCCCCTTCTCTCTCTCTCTCTCTTTCTTTCTCTCCAACCCGCTCTCCCTGGGTGTGCTTCAAACGTGTTCCTGCGCTATCCTATGTCTTCTGGACCTACACCATCTTAGGCAAGGATTCATGGCAGGGGAAACAGGGCATCATGGCGACTCCACACAAAGGCTGCATCTCCCAGAAGTTGACTCCATTGCTCATACTTGGTTCCTGCACATCTCACCACAGCTGCACCCCCAGATTATCTTCAGCCAGAAGTGTCTCATTGTTTCAACTCCACACCTCTCGGGAACTGTCTGACAGCCTCAGGACTTATCTTATTGACTCTCTGGTTCCCCCATTGACTCACTGATTTCCCCCATTGATTTACTGATTCCCCCATGTTTACCCAGACCCTCGGACAATACCCAGTTTCCTCCTCGCCATTGTCGCACCCCTGATGGCCCATTAGAAGACGGATTTGGCCCAGTCACACCTGGCCAGGTGTCCAGTTCCGGATCATCAGGAATGCCCCGGGACCTCCCAGGACCACCCCTGGGCCAGCCCCTGGACTGCACCTATTGGACATTCCTGAAGACTGCCCCCTGCCCACCCCAAGGGAGGCGTGCACCTTGGAGGGAGGGAGAAGGGAAGGTATAAAATGGTTTCCATCTTTGTCTTCGGGGCGGAACATCTCTGCACTCTCCTGGTTGGGGTGTTCGCGTGCTGACTTTTATTGAGCTCAATAAAACCAGTATTTTTCCTTGGATCTCTCTCCTGCTGGACTCATTGGGAATTATGAGGCTCAGCAGCATACAGCAGGAATAGCCTGCTGTGGACTCAACAAGATGCCTTTGGAGAGGATAAAATCGATAAAAATCAAAGAGGAGAAGATGCCTCTTGGTGTCTTTGGGTCCTGAAAGCTCCACGGAACCTCCATGTTCAGGAACAGCACTCAAAGTGGTTTTAAAAACCAGGAAAAATTAGCTCACCACAATGATGGCATGCCCCAAGAATGAACCTGCTGCGTGGTGTGTTTCCAGCTGGCAGGGTCACCAGGTTTAAGCTGACAATCCAGGGCATGCTGCCATCCAGCACATAAAATGAATGAACAATGCACCCCTATAGATTTCTTTTTTAAAAAAACCAAATCTTATCTGTCAGGACTGTTATTTTCATCAGAGCGCACTTATTTTATCGTTCATCTTCCCCTGAACAGTGCCAAGTGTCAGGAGCAATTGAAGCGGGACTCCACCGGACGCCAGGAGCCCCTTCTACGTCATTCGCGACCAAGCTGGCGGAAGAATCGCAAGACCCTGAGTCAACGTGTATACAGGCCACAGAGTTTAGTTCAGATGTTATCTGCTGGCTGGCTCTCTTGCTTTCCCTGCTCGCTGTGCCCGCAAGCAGGGAGAATCCTGGCCCATCCATCAAGCCAACACTCCCCCTTGCTTTCCCATCCCATTCTCCAGAGCAGCGATTTCCCCATCTTGATTCCCAGATGTTCTTGGACCACAACTCCCAGAAATCCTGGCCAACACCGCCAGTTTGCCCCACTCTGGTCAATGGCCTGGTTGACCAAGAGGGCGACCAAGATGATTGAGGGCCTGGAAGAAATGTCTTACGAGGAACGGCTTAGGGAGCTGGGAATGTTTAGCCTTACAAAAAGAAGGCCGAGAGGGGATATGATAGCTATGTTTAACTATTTGAAATGATGTCACATTGAAGAAGGGACTGGTTTGTTTTTCATGACTTCAGAGACTAGGACGTGGGGTGATGGTCTCAAACTACAGGAAAAGAGATTCCATTTGAACCTTAGGAAGAACTTCATGATGGTTAGAGCTGTTCGGCAGTGGAATATGCTGCCACAGAGGAGGGTGGTGGAGTCTTCTTCTTGGGAGGTTTTTAAGCAGAGGCTGGATGGTCATCTGTCGGAAATATTGTGATGGGGGTTCCTGCATGGCAGGGGGTTAGACTGGATGGCCCTTGAGGCCTCTTCCAACTCCTTGATTCTATGTTTCTATGACCCGCCCTAGTGATGTCCCCCTGCAGACGTGACATGAGAAACCCTTCGGCTTGAATGAACCCACACTGACACCATCTGTTCCCTTCCCCGAACCCCTTCTGGTGGTGTTACCTGACTCTTGTGTCATATCCGTGTCATTAAGAGTGGCCTTTTAGGCCAGGTGGGCAGGGGATAAATATCATAAACAAATAAAATAAACAAATAATCCCCTTTCTGGGACATCTTGGAGGCAGAAAGCAGGGCATGCCTCTTCGAATCTAAGCCGACAAGCAAAATCCAGAAATAAAACTCCAACCAAGGGGCCACAAATGTAAGATTCAAACTCAGAAGGAAGAGTCATGGAAAGCCATGTCCCTTTGGCCTGGAAATCAGTCCAACCTCATTGTGAAAACCTTGTGGCAGGCCGGTATCTGAAGCCAAGGAGATGGAAACCTGTTCCAATATGATTGATGTGCATCTGTCTTTGCCCACTCCAACTCAAGGGCACATGACCTAGTTATCTCAGCTGGACTACCAGCACAGGTTGGAAGTTGTCCAGAGAAGAGGGGAGATTGAGAGTAAGAAGTCCACCCATTTCATACTCTTCCTGATCTTGCGTTTACAGCAGCTGCTTGGATGCAGGAGCACCCGGGCCATTGTCTTCATGCAACAATGCACTCATTATCCCCCTTGTCACTTGGGATGGCTGACCTGCCTGAATTCCATGGGACGTCCTACCCTAAACGAAGCAGAGCTTTGCTTGGTTGGTGCAGGGACGTGCCCAAATTGTGTGACGTCACGTTGCCGCACATACAGCCCCAGAGAGCTGGACGAGGTCGTATTTCCAAGAGAGAACTAGCCTGTTTTGATTTGCCGACAGGTAGAGGGCAAGGGGTTGGAATCATGCAAGGGTTGTTTGGAGATGGGACATTTCAGCTCATTTTTTTCCACTCTTGGGGCTCCCCAAATAAGAACCAGCAGCTGCACAGAGGTTGCTGGCATTGGAAAACACCCATGAGTTGGGCCTATTTATGGCAGAGAAAAAGTGACAGGTAATGCACCTATGATCTTCATAAATACTCCATTCAAGCAGCAACCCAGGAGAGAAAGAGGAATTTATGATTTTCAGGGCAAAGTTGAACCTGGCTTACTGGCATTCCAGCTTCTGGGGACACTTCCTGTTTTCTGGTCCCCTTGTCATTGATCATGCACATGAGTTATGTAAGGTTTTAAATGTCTAACTTGTCCTTTGTGATCCCTCTTCTGAATTATGAGTTCCACCACTTCCAAAGGAACTTGGAAGGTGGCAGGTTTTGAAGGCTGCTGTAGATCCACCTTCTTCTTCTTCTTCTTCTTCTTCTTCTTCTTCTTCTTCTTCTTCATGACAGATTCATGGTCAAGAATCGGCAACTCTGCTTGTTAAACAAAGCTCTGGGGAAAACTGCCCTTGATTCATGTTGTGTATTGACTGTAAAATGGCAAAGTTCTCACTCTGGTCCACCTCATTACATTCAGCCTCAATCCACCACCGCACAGTATTTTGGGGGAAGTCGTCTTTCCACTTTTTTGAACTGGCAATAACTACACCTGAGAGGATGCGTTTCCAAATATTCAAGAACTGGAAAAGATTTACCAATATTCCAAGGAGCATTGGGGATTGCTGTTCCTACCAAGGCTGGTTCCCCCTCTGGCGGGCAAAGATGTTTCAATTCTGGTTGGGGTTTGGTGATTGACAAGAGTGCCAAGGGCCATAGTAGACAAGATACTGATTATAGAAGGAGTGTTCGGAGAAACAGCAAAAGAGATCTGGTTGCAAAATTGGAGTCATCATTGTTTATTGAAAAGTAAATAGCGTCCTATCTCAATTTGGTTGCTTAGATGGACATAATAGAGGAAATCAGATCCCTTGAGGTCAAAATATTAGAAAAACAAAATGTGCTTTTCCGTAAACATTTGTCTTTACTCACCGAAAGGGTTTTTAAAGGTATGGGTCCTGTCTTTTTTCTTAATTTTTTTAAAAAATATCCTTTATATTTGAACATGCCTGCCTTGTTGAAACAAGGGGGCATACTGAAAATAGGAAATCGAGTTTCAGGTTCCTCAGGTGCTTCTGAACATGGTTGCAAACCTTTGAGTCCCCAAAACTGGGCACTCAAAGCCGGCCTCAGCAAGTTTGGGGCAGGCAGGAATCAGGTAACAGATAACAACAAAAATGTTCCCCCTGAGATTTATTTCACATTTTCCAGGAGCTGCAGTGCCTCAACGCTTCAGACCTGGTGGCTATCTTTGCGTGGTCTGAATTGCCCACCCCACGGCCCAAAGAGTGTCTGTCAAGCGTAAACCATAAGAGTTTAAGGCAGTGTTAAAGCACCTCCTGATGTCTAGAAGCTTAAGCGGACCTCCATTTCTTCAGCGAAGGTGTGTAGAATATTCGCCCACTCGCATTTTCAGGGGAAATCATCTCAGAGGATTTGAGATGGAGCAAGAGGGTAGGTTTCCGCTGTCACAGTGACCCCGTTTTACAGCCCTTTCCTATCTTGTAGGGAATTTTAAAAAAGAAGGAGAAGGAGAGGCCAACCAACGGTCATCCGAGTTCTTAGTCGTCAACTTTGCTGCACATACTCTTACTCAGTAATTGTGCTGTTCTCTGACATAACATCCCGAGCCCAGCTTGTGAAATGTGTACACAGGAGAGCCCTATAGCAGAAATAAAGATAAGAGCTGACCTGGACACAGCAATCAGGCTCCGTGATTGTTCCCTGCTCACCGCCACCGTCTCCCACCACAGGCATTTTTACAATCCCAGTCGGAACATACTGTGTTTAAAACGGAGTAAAGGTTAAAGTAATCCCTGCTCTCCGGGAAAGTTTAATGCTGAAAAATCACGGATGGTCAGAAAAGAAGCCTTCCGACTGGGAAAAGACCAGAGCCCGAATCCCTTTAAGATCGAGGGTCCACCACAGAGGATTCTGAAGGCAAGGAAAAAGACATTATAGATAGCCTCTCCTTGGATGAGAAAAATCCTTAATAGTAACGTCTCTCGTGCCCTGTATTAGCTTGTTTTGTTTTTCGATTTTCTTTAGGATTTAAGGACCGGGTCCCTTTGAAGGCTGACTTCTGAAACCCGAAAGGCCACCTCCGCCACGTCTCTCCGACACTGTCATGCTTCCAGCTCTGATGGCAGGGGATGGATGCAGAATCTGTCATGTCAGTCCCGATCACTGCGCAATCAACATGGCTGTGTTTTTGCGCTTGGAAGATTTGCGTGCCTGGAGGGATAACACGCAAGAGAAAGAAATTCACATGTGACGCCACATGTCACCTGATTTTAGTCTTTCAGAAATCAGGCTGCAGAGAAACCACAGGCTTCCGTCCTAAAGAAAAGAGAAATAAGGAAGCTCATTTGCAGATTCTGGGAAGTGACTGGAGTTCCTGCCATGACAATCACACGCTAGCAGCCCTCAAGGATTTCTTCAATTCTAATGGCTGACTACTTATAACATCTCCTTTAGTGGGCAGAAAGGAAGGAGAGCTCTCTGGTTTACGAAAGGGGGGGGGGGGGACACCATAAGAGCTTATCCGCCCTTCAACCATGGCCTTTATCAACATCCAAGAACCTTGAAGCCAGTGAGAATTGTTTGCATGCATAGCAGAAAAAGAAAAATAACAATGTTTGGCTTCCCACCACCCCCAGACCACTTTTCTGAAGGCTGTAGGTCTTGCGACACTCTTTCGCAAGGCCAACTGAGCTTGAGACAGGCAAAATAAATGCAGGGCTACCAACGTAGGGGCTGCGTAGGTGCACTACGAACACCAGCTTAAAAGAGAGGATCCGGCTTTCAGGCCTCTTCCTTTCTTCGGCCAAAGCTTTATCTGCCTTCTGCATCGTGACTGCACTACTTGGAGGCCTTGACCACGGAGCTGGAGAAACGCATGGTTGTGGGACAGGAATGGTGGCAGGCAGCATTTCCGGATGCAAGCAGGCAGACGGCAGGCCACGTAACTTATTTAGTCATTTTCACTGCAACCTGGATGGGTTGAGTTCAATTCAGGGACTGTGCAACCACAAGCAGCTCACCATCTACTCAGTGTTTTGATACATCTCCTTCCTTCTGGTTTTGTTTTCTCCCCCCCCCCACCCCAAAGGAATGGGCTTCATAGGCAGCTTTGGGATCCAGCTCAGAAAAGGCACACACCCTGGGGACACAGCCAGGAAAGAGGGAATGTCTCCGGCAGACTGGAGTTTATGCAAAAGCCAAATTTCGATCTCTCTCTTGGAGAAGGATCAGAGGTCTGGGGGGTTCCTGAGAGGTCATTTAGAGTAACCCTCCTGCTCAGTGCAGGAAGCCCGTAGTTGCAGCAGCAACGGACGACAGGGGTCCAACATCTGGTCCAACACCTTGCTCCCCTGAAGGATGGCTGACCTCCTCCCCAACCGTCTGCCCCACTAGCAAAATCCTTCTTCCTGCTTCTTCACCATGCTCAGCTCTCTGCAGTTTCCACCTGATGCTTCTAATCCGGCCATCAGGAGCAGCAGAAATCAACTCTATCTTCTGGATGATGACCCTTCTGACTGTTAAAGGGTCTCCCTTTAGTCTAATGTTAAACATAGCCAGCTCTGAACAAGGAGAACAAAAACAACAGTGCCAATTGTACCAGCCAGATCAGATCAAAAGACAGCTTGAAACTGTTATTTCTTCTTCTTTCTATGAGAGTATCAGAACCCTGAACCTGATCCGGGATGCAATGGGCCACTAGTGTAGCTCAGCCAGAACTGGAATAATACAATCAAACTTGCTCAGGCCAAGTGCTAGTCTGGCTTCTGCGTTTAGGACCCGTTGAAGTCTCCGGATCAGCCTCAGCGAAAGCCCCATGTAGAGAGCCTTGCAGTAGTCCATCTGGGAGATGCCCTGCCCTTCTCACTAACTGGGAGTTGTAATCCAGAAAAATGAAGAGGGAACATGTTCGTGCAGGGGCGGGCGGGGGCGGGGGGGGGCGGGAATGGGCATGGTTCCCACCCTTTGACCAGCCAGGGATGGGAAAACCACATGGTTTGTCCCTCCCCCTGTGGCCCTGGCGGAGCAGGCGGTGTGGTGTTATTCTGCACCTTCTGCCTCTGTTCCTTTAGTTCTTCTGAAGCTCACAGGCTGCCTCTGATAAGGAAAGAATGTTAGCACCCTGTCCTGGCCACCAGATTGGCGTTATCACTCAAGGCCCTTCGGAACAGCCAATATATCCACACAGCTGTCATTCTGTCTGGGAGCTTTGCGAGAAGAGCAAATGCCCTTCCCATCTGTGCCCCACAGAGCCAAGAAGGGGGGGTGTTGATTTAGTGGCTTTTTATTTATTTATTACCTTTACAAAAACAATGCAATGCCATTTCCTCTAAAAAAAAACACAAAACGCCTCTCCTTTTCCCTCACAACAACAGCTGTGAGAGAGGTTGAGCCACCCCACCCCTTATTTCAGTGCCACTAAACAGCACAAATCCACAGACTGAAAGCCTGTATTTTAATTTTCCACCTCAGGATTCCACCTCTTCGTTCTGCTGCAGATGTGTCTTCGCTCTTAACCAACCATGGGTTCTCACCTTTAAGAAGCCATTTGCTGTTGTTGTGAGGGGCCATCAAGTTCATCTCCGACTTTTGACCTTCTTGTGGATGAGCGGACCTTGAAATGCCCTCCAAAAAAACCCATTTACAAGGGCTTATTTTAATCAAAATTCAGCTGTGTTTTGAAATGACCGAACCTCGATTCCTTCTAGAATGTGTCTCTCCCTTTAGGTTATCACCTCAATAAAAATAATTAATAATCATAACGCGCACAGCGTGCTTTCAATCTGCTTTTATATGATTTTATTGTGCTCTCTGTCAAGAACCTGGGACACAAACAGGCTGAGACAGTAGGGGCGCTTTGTTAAAAAATAATGATAACCTTCTGCTATTATTTCCCAGAGAAATTTGGACCACCTTCTGGGACTGAAAAGCAGGCCTTTATTTTATATATATTTTTCCACAGCTTCTTCCTGAAAGCTCACGAGAGGATTGTTAAATGTTGTGGGGTTTTGGACATAATAAGGCACACTCTCCCACCTGGGGCAATTTGGTCCGTGGGTGTTTTGGTTCATCTGAGACCTTTGCATTTAAAAAACAAACAAACAAATACATATGCACATCTCTGATGTATGTTTACCAGTTGTGGATCGTGTTTCTTCTTCCAAAGAGACCAACTTTATTTACTGGGGCACCTCCCTTATGAGGAAAGGCTGCAGCATTTGGGGCCCTTTAGTCTGGGGGAAAAGGCACCTAAGGGGGGATAGGTCTGAGACGTACAAAATAATGCAGGGCATGAGTAAATTGGATAGAGGGACGCTCTTCTCCCTCTCACAAAACACCAGAACTTGGGGACATCCACACAAATTGAGGGTTAGGAGAGTGTGTTGTTAGTCTGTGGAACTCCCTGCCACAGGATGCGGTGATGGCACCTGTCCTGGATGCCTTCAATATGGGATTGGACAGATTCCTGGAGGAAAAGTCCATCCCAGGTTACAAACCATGATGGAGATGTGTAATGGAGAAGCGGTACTTCAAGGGCCAGATGCAGGGGAATGGTATCAGGAGACAGATATCTAGTCTTGTGCACTCCCAGAGACATCTGTTGGGGCCACTGTGAGATACAGGAAGCTGGACTAGATGGGCCTTTGGCCTGATCCAGCAGGGCTCTTCTTATGTTCTTCATATGTTCTTATTTACCACCAGCTTGTATAAAAACAAGACAGAAACAAGACCTGTCCCCTTAACATGGACGGCACAGACTCCTCTATTCTTGATTTTTTTTTGTCCATAACGTACACCACAACTCACCTGTACTCCCCCCCC
>JAHTLZ010000054.1:13754835-13766867 GCA_023846285.1 Phrynocephalus versicolor
TAATAATAATAATAATAATAATAATAATAATAATAATAATAATAATAATAATAATAATAATAATAATACAACCCAGGCAGAGGTGGTGTGGAGAAACGAAACCTGCGTCCTCCAGCTAATCAATCAGGAGACGGGCCGTCCCCGTTGTGAGTTGATTCGGGTCCTTTCTGCCCACCTGGGGAACCCATGTCGTAACCATCCGGAGCCTCTCAGTGGCTTAGTGTGTCCGCATTAGGTGTCTTGTAGAACTAGGTCACTGTGTAAATGTGTGGAATAACACCTCATTTCCGCTCGAGTGGGAAGGAAGAACATTTGGCCTTAATTGGGCTTTCGGAGTGATTCAGAGAACAAATGTAGGGCATCAAAGAAGCAAGAAGCTCCATCAAGCGCCGCTGCAATCAAGATGGCCCTCCAAGAGAGGAGTGCTTAACCATCCTGAGTTTTCTAGCAACCCAGATTTCGGAATGTGTATGCACCAGGTTTCAGAAGGTGCCTTGCGGATCATCACAAAAGTCCACCTGGCCATGGTTCTGTGGCCCTCCTTGATTGCCAGTGAGGCCTTTGGGTTTATTCCTGAAGGCTATGCCCCCACGGATTTCCCATAATGCTTCTGAAAGCTTTAACTAGATCTCCAATGTATTCTCGAAGGCTTTCACAGCGAGGATCCAATAGTTGTTATGAATTTTTTGGGCTGTTTGGCCGCGTTCTGGAAGTTTTTCTTCCTGACATTTCGCCAGACTCTGTGGCCGGCATCTTCAGAGGGCAAGGAGCCCAGGGAACTATGAACCTCTATACCCCAGAGTGCAGAGAGAACTCCTAGTTCCCTGAGCTCCTTGCCCTCTGAAGATGCCGGCCACAGAGTCTGGCGAAACGTCAGGAAGAAAAACTCCCAGAATGCAGCCAAGCAGGCCGAAAAACTCACAACAACTATTAGATCTCCAATGTCTTAATTAACTGGCAAGTAATGGCAGCTCGTGACTCCAGTTTTATGAATGTCCTGAGCCCACTCCAGGCTTTCCTCTTCACTTTTCAGTCTCTAGCTAGTTGCCTTAACCCTATTTGCCAAAGCAGCTCAGCACCTTGGATAGCTCTGGGGGGGGGGGAAACAGAGGCAAAAACCTGGCATGGATCCACGAGACCCCTGAACCTGGAGTCATCATTGATAGCCAAGAATGCCAAGCTAAACTGTGATCCATATTTTTGGTTCTGCCTACAACAGAAAGGAAACACAGAGACACACACACCTGTCTGAAATAGTTTGGATCTTGGTTCCCTACACTTGGTTTAGCTCAGTCTCTCTTACAAGGTGAAAGGTAGCATAGTCCTCTAGAGCAGCCATTCTTAACAGGGGCCATATTGCCCTTATTTTTGGGGGGTGGGGGCTGGGACACTTGAAGGGGGCCACAGACTGGAAACAATGCTTCACATACCACTTTATAAGGTTTGTTATGTGGTTATACAATCCTGATTCAACTTATACTGTATGTCTTTCATATCAAAGCAAAGTGTTCTGCTTATATACCGCCCCATACCACTTCAAGTAATCTCTGGGCCATTTTACAGTTTAATTACAGGATGCAGGCTACACATTGCCCCCCACCACACCTCAGCAAGCTGGGTACTCATTTTACCAACCTCGGAAGGATGGAAGGCTGAGTGAACCATGAGCCTGCTAACTGGGATTTCAACCCCAGGTCATGAGCACAGTTTTACCTGCAGTCCAGGCATTTAACCACTGCGCCATGAGGCTCCCACATGTTTACGGATGCTGCAGCAGAGAGAGAGAGAGAGAGAGAAATAGAGAGAGAGAGAGAGAGAGAGAAAACCCCATAGGCTCGGGTCCCAAACCCTGAAATTAGACTCAGCAAAAATTTACTTGTCATGTTGATTTTAGAGCCTTCCTGACTTTCTGTGAAGGGCTCTCCCAGGAGACGTTCAGGGCGCATCCCAGGGATTCAGGGTGTGTTCCCACACCGGGAAACCCCTGTGGGTCACATAGGGCCACACGATAAAAATAAAAGGGGAAACCATGGTTTTGCAGGAAAAAGCCAGCTTGTGGGGAGGGAACACTGAGGCCTGGACCAAAACCCCAGCTCCCGTTGCTTTTCTTGCAGTGGGGAAGGAGGTTCTGGGGGCAGATGTAGCACAATATCTATGTTTTACTCATTCCTCTGAATCCCAGCGGAGGTGGATACACAGCAACCTTCTGCTTCTTCAGGAACATCTTAAGAAAAAGGTCTTCTCTCTCTCTCTCTCTCTCTCTCTCTCTCTCTCTCTCTCTCTCTCTCTCCAAAGGCAAGGTTTGCACAAAGCAATGAGGAGGGATTAAAATCCAGATGCAATCCCCTGTTTCTTGGCACAGGCCTCCCGGCCAATTCCTTCAAAAGCAGAGCCGGCCTCCACAGCGTCACGCCGACCGAGGAGTACCGGCCACAACAAGAACTCTTCGGCTGTGTGCTGGATCCAGCTGGATGACTCCTGATTCCTGAACCTTCTTTGAACAACAAGTTAAAATACGAATAAAATAGAAGACAGCTTTTGAAAAAAACAGCAACAGCAAAAACCTTTCCCCAAGAACGAAGGCAATACCTTAATTAATGTGTGGTCGGTTGGTTTGCAGCTCCAGCCTGAAGTAGGAAAAGCTGTTTAAAATATCTGGGCCAAACCAGGGTGAGTTAGATTTAATGGTTCCTGCCAATTAACCTCTATTTCCATCATACCTTTGTCTCCACAGGATAAAAGGATAGCTGTTATGCATCTGTTTTCCAGAAGGTTTCAAAGAGCTTCTGTAAATCAGTCTGATCTGGGTCTACTCACAGCTCTTCAAAAACATCCTCTACCCTCTTCCATTTGCATTGGAGGTTGATTTTTTTTTATAAAGTCAACCTTATCACCATCAGGGCCCCCCTGTGCTAACTCAGCCCTTGGGTCTCCAGGTTTGAGAGAGGACATCTGGGTCCAGATGTGTAGTTCTGCAATATTTTCCCACTTGAAAGAAGGCGCCTCCATTTGGATCTGGGCCAGAAACTTGGAGAAGTTACTGTTGGTGGACTTCCAGCTCTCCACACCCCTCAGCCGACACGAGACCAGGATTCAGCTTCTAAATGTGAAGCAGGCCTCTAGTTTAGTCTCAGGTGGGATGCTGAATTTTCAAGGAGGATTTTCACCTTGGTTGGTTGGTTTGGTTGGCTGGCTGGTTGTTTGGTTGTTTGGTTGGCTTATTGTTTGTTTGTCTGTCTGTCTGTCTGTCTGTCTGTCTGTCTGTCTGTCTGTCTGTCTGTTTGTTTGTTTGGTTGGTTGGTTGGCTGGCTGGCTGGCTGGCTATCAGGCTGGTGGGTAGGCAGGCTGGGTGGTTGTTATTGAGCTATCAAGCATAATAAAGCAGATCTCTAATAGTCTGCTGCCCTTCGAGAACCCCCCACTCACTTCCCAAGATCTGCTGCTTGAGGTGGCTACCTTACCCTTCCTAACAGCAGGGCTGGCTCTGACTTCAACCCATAACTCTACCCAGTGGAGCTCCGTTTGCTGAGATGATGATACATTGCAGGAAAATTATATTTTTCTCACCAGTGACTCAAAGGATGCAGTTTTTAGACCTGGGAAAGGCAGTCGGTGAAGTGGACATGAATGCATCAGGAATAAAAAACAGCTCCCAGAAGCGGGTCCAGGGACTTCTGGCAATGTTCCCTCTTATCAAAACAGTGGTTATAAAAATGCCCAGACCTGTTCTCAACTGTGAAAATAGGAGGCTAGGGAGTTTTTATAACCCATGGTAGAGATTTGAGGGCATCGCAGATTTATGATTCCATGGGATCTGCCAAGAGAAGTTAGCGGGACAGCCGCAGTGTGCAATTGGGAGCCTAAACTGGATCTACCTTTCACCAGATGTGGAGTGTTGGACATGACTTTTATGGGGCCCTATTAGAATGCATAAGGCTTTAGGGCAGGATTAGACCATTCGGGGAGGGGGGAGAGAAGGGAGCTGGCATCAGGGCAACCCCCTTTCTTTTTTCCCTACCAAAATTGCACACAGCACAGCACAAATCGAGAGGAGAGCGGGGCAGTGTGCACCAAAGGTTAGAGTGAAGCAATGCCAGAAATCGCTTTCGTGCACTGAACAAATTTGCATATAACGATTACCTCGAGGAAACCTTTTAAGAAACCGCTGTTTCTTAAACGGAGGCCCGGTTAACATCACGTTCTGTACTTTCTCTGCCTCTCCAGTTTGTGCAACCTCTCCAAGGTTGGGTCAAGGGCAATTGGTGTTTTGTCTCCTTTCGGGATTGCCACACTTGGGCTGCTGATAACTAAAGAGGCCGACAGGAGGAAAGCAGATTGCCAGTCACAAGCGCACGGAAAGGGGAAGAGAAAAACCAACTCAAGCACCCTCTGGGGGAAAAAAATACCCAGCTGGACATTGGTTTCCATTCCACCTGTTCAAACAATTGCCCCAGAATCACGGTCAAGTTGGTGGTTGAAGGTGTTTCCTTGTTACTAAACATTGTTTTCCCCTGTGAGATGCCATTCCTTCAAAGCGCCACCAGCCTTGCCAGGGAAGCCTCGCATGGCCTCCTGACAGACACACTGCCGCAAGCAAGCTCAGAGGCAATCCAGTGCAAGGGCAGGCAGGGGCCTTTTACGTACTGAAAGAGCTTCATTTTTAAAGATGTCCGACTGCAACACTGAGCGTGGAGAAAGACGATTTGAAGAAACTGTGTGACCAAAATGCACTGCGCTCGAAATGATTTGTTTCTTTCAGTGCATAGAGTTTCCCCCCATCCGTCCTCCCCTTTTAATATAGCCAAGGGATGACCCGACCCAAGAGTTACTGGATAAGGAGACAAGGGGCTGTCCTTTAAGAACATAAGGACATAAGAACAGCCCTGCTGGATCAGGCTAAAGGCCCATCTAGTCCAGCTTCCTGGATCTCACAGCGGCCCCACCAGATGCGTTTGGGAGCGCATGAGACTAGATATCTATCTCCTGATACCACTCCCCTGCATCTGGCCCTGGAAGGACCCCAGTTTTAAGACTGGAGATTATCCATCTCCGTCATGGTTTGTAACCTGTGATGGACTTCTCCTCCAGGAATCGGTCCAATCCCCTTCTTTCTTTCGTTTGCATAAACTTTCTCGTTTTCCCCCTCACATTTTCATATGGTTTTATTGTTGTTGGTCTTATGGCTTGTGGAGAACCATCCAGGCCAGGTGCCATCACCACATCCTGTGGCAGAGAGTTCCACAGACTAACAACATGCTGGGTTAAAAAAAAAACTTTGGTCTGTTCACCTTTGTTTCTGCAAACCTCATCATTCTCCCTGTTCAAGCTTCCCTGCTAACCTCTGTCCTTCCTATGACAACCTAGCATCCCTCGGCTGGTTTGGAGACAGGCCACAACCTTTCTGACGACATGACTCCCGCCTGCAAACAATGCTTCTTCCTCACTAGGTTGGCTTCTGAGGTCAGGGATAGTGGAGGCAACTCATCTCTCTCTCTCTCTCTCTCACACACACACACACACACACACACACAGAGCAGTCCAGCCAGCAACAGATTGATATAAGCTTCAACAACATCACAACCATTCATTTAAGCCAAAATTATTAACAGTCATAAAGGAAAATCAGGTCTGGAATAACCAAAATGTCCAAGTAAGTCTCCAGGTGGCTTAAATTGTCAACTCTTTCTTTCTTTCTTTCTTTCTTTTGCATAAACTTTCTCTTTTCCCCCCTCACATTTTCATATGGTTTTATTGTTATTGGTCTCATTGCTTGTGGAGAACCAATAAATAAACAAACTGAATGCTTCCTCCTTCTTGATTATGCAACTTTCGTCTCCTCCTCACTTTCGTTTGCAAACCCAAATATTTGTGAACGGTCATCACATGGTGGGCGGTGTGTTTCCGTCATCACACAATTAATGCTTAACTCATGTTTTACATCGGCAAACCCACAGATCAGAACTCACTGTGAAATTTGCTCCCAGGAATCTCTGAAGATTGTGTGGGTGGGGTGAGGGGAAACAGTGCACCACAGCCCATAAATTTCCTCTTTTATCCTCAGAAACAAAGATATGGAACTGTCTTCCTTACACCGGCATTCTTTCAGAGGTAGATCATTGCTATCATGACTAGACTCCATATTCTTATTTTGTAGATGGCACAGCAGAACTGGAGGAAAAATCTAGCAAGGGGGAACGTCAACAAACTCAACCCACAGTGGAGCACTGGGCGGCAGGGGTTGATTTCTTAATTTGATTGCAGGATGTCCAAGTGGGAGCAGGACCAGGTGATGCATTTCCTCCAGTGCATGGCGCTGGGCTTCACACGGAGTCCCTCTGTATCGATTCGTTGTGCGCACTGACCCAACTGATACACACCAAAGCCCTACACGTGCAAGCATGCTCCACGCGAGCGGGCGGCTCCAACTTCATTTCCATCGGCAGCACCAAAATAGTTTGAGTTGCATTTAATTCTCCACACAATGACCAAGGCTGAGACAGCTAGAGAGTCTCTTTACACAATGCATCTGAATTTCTATGACTTATTTTTTAAAAGCACTGCCCTCCATTTGGGTTCTAATGTACTTTCTCCCACTGGCTTTGTCAACCCCATGTTAACCAGCTTACAGTAGAATTTCCAGAGACCTTGGGCTGCTCAAGACTGTCACAGCAAGGGACCCGAAGAGGAAGAAGATGAAGAAAAGAAAGAAAATCAATACAATTTCACGAGCCTTTTGAAAATACTCCTCCATAAAATGATTCGAGGTCTCGCTCCCAACCATGTTCACGTGGCACTTATTTCCACCTGCCCATTCTTTTTTATCAATTTTGCCAGCTCGATAAATACAGCCTCTTGATTCTTCCCGTATTTAGAGATTGCAGGGACTGATGGTGATGAGAAATTGCAACAGCCCAGAGGAAGCCGTGCCGAAAAACATCGGGAAGGTAACGCAGCATGCGGATGTTTCTGTGTTATCAGACATTCGTAGGTAAACACTGCCCCTTCCAGTCAGCACACACGGTTCAAACCCCCCCTTTCTATACCTTCTATTTATTCTTCTTCTTCTTTTTTGGCCTAGTTCATTTTATCACTTCCCAGCATGTGATATGTGGAGAGCAGTGAAAAAAAGCCAACTCAATGCTAGGAATCATTAGGAAGGGTATAGAAAAGTCAGCAAGTGTCACTTTGCCTCTTTATAAATCTATGGCGAGGCCCCATCTGGAGTATTGTGTACAGTTCTGGTCACCATACCTCCAGAAGTGGAAAAAATGGAAAAAGTGAAGAGGAGGACAACCAGAATGATTAGGGGACTGGAACACCTTCCTTCCCATCTGAGGCTGCAAGGGTTACAAGTACCAGAATCCACACTGATTAGGGATTGTGGGATCTGTAGTCCCCACCTCCACAAGTAATCTCCCCAAACTCGAAAAATCCAAAGGAGCAGATTATATGTGTCCCAGAGTTCAGTGGTGGTGGTGGTGAGCCATGCCCGAATGAGCATGCCAAGCATCTGCCGAGCTCTTGTAGAATATTCCAAGGGACTGCCGTACCAAGGTTTGACTTTTCTTTGCCCTTTGTCTCTCATGGTCCATCGCACAGTTGTGTGTTGACAGAGCCAAAGACGGAGCCTCAGTGTTCATCCAGTGACCCCATTCACCCCAGTTGGCATTTAACAGTGACAGGCATGGTGGCGGTTCATCATAAATAGAGGTTTAAGCATTAAGGTTTGATTGCATGCTATGGGAAAACACTGGGCCACTGCTGGGGGCAGGGTGGTGGTGGTGGTGGAGAAAGAGAATCGATTTTCAATCTCTCTGTAACGCTCAATTCAGGAAGAGGCAACTGATTACATCACTGGATTTTTTTTCAACCTGAGCTCCCCAAGCTGATAAAGGCTTGAGGGAAGCCCTCAGGGCAACGAGGTCAGATTTGGTGGTTGACGTTTCGAGTTTTCGTGTGTCGGAGCCGGCCCGTTTCGGCTCGTTTCCGTTTGTCGCGAAATTTCTCAAAAAATTTGTCATTTCGTTTGTCGTTTTTTCGTCTGTCGTTAGTACTGGTTTGGGGGGGTGCCTCCTCTGGCCCGCTACGAAGGGAAAGCGGGCTCCTGGAGGCACCTCTCTGGGGTGGGTGCCTCCTCTGGCCCGCTACAAAAGGGTACGCATAGCCAATTGGATATGCATACCAAGTTGCAGTGGCAGGCAGAGGCACCTCTTTTGGGCTCCTCTACTCTGACTCACTAAGAAGGACAGCATACTGGCATACTGCCCTCTGGGTGCTCTATGGCTCACCCAGAAGGGAAGTGTACTTGCGTGTAGTGCAATGCAAGTACACAGATCTGGCTTAGGGTTAGGGTTAGTGCAAGGGCTAGGCTTAGGGTTACGGGTAAAGTTAGGGTGAGTTCATGGGGTGCACCTCTGGGTGCCTCTCTGACCCACTAAGAAGGACAGTGTACTGGCGTATGGGTTAGGGTTAGGGTTCGGGTTCGGGTTCGGGTTTGGGTTAGTGGGCTTTTTATGCCCTACTGGCACATCCCAGAAGTCTCGGTCAAAACCTGGTCAAGTGGCCATGCAATTGGTGGAATGGCTCCAAAAATTTGCATGGTCCACTCCCATGGCCAGCCCATCATTGCGCAGGTGTAAAAAAATAAAAATAAAAATAAAAATAAAATAAAATCAATGGAGACAGACGTTTATTGCAAGAAAAACCCACTGCTGCTACTGTAAAAATTCAGGCAGTTAAAATACCTAATTTTTGCATGTTTCTGTGTGGTGCTTTGGTGGGTTTTTGGACCACGATTTCAAAAAAAAATATTGTGGTCGCCATTTTGGATCCCCCCGCACCGCATGGCATGGCGAGACGATGAGGATGCCCCCCACCAGAGCAGCCCAGGACAGGAGAGGGGGGAGGCCTGGGACCCCCCCCCCCCAGAAACCACCCCTCTGGTAGGTGCCCTCACTCAGGCAGGTATATTTTCGCCTGCTTTTTTGGCCAGGAATCGGGTTTTTTTTTAAAAAAAAACACAACTTTTTTTCTGTGCCGCTTGGCATCGCGTGATCGTCGCGATGCCATGAACGACAAGGACAAATCAGACCCAATTTATCATTTATCTGTTCGAGTTCGAGTTCTGACGGCTTAATTGTCGTTACCGTTTCCGTTGCGTAACGGAAACGAGGAACGGAAACGGAAACGAGAATTTCGCCAAGTCGTGCCCATGTCTAGATATGATGGTGCCCCTATGTGTGTTGTTTTCTTAATCCTGCTGGTGTCTAGTGCACTCTGAGGCAAACAGTGTAAGTCTAGTCTGGCTTCTCTCCAGAGTCCAGGGCAGGCAGACCAGAAGCCCCACAAGGAGAGTGTGAGAGATGATAATTGTTTAAGGTGGGTTCATGGGTGGATTATGAAGGAAGGCACCAAAGAAAGCATGGCCTGGTCCAAGATAATTTCCTGGTTAAAATTCTCTATATAAAAATCAGCTAGCTCTGCAGCTTGTCTTTGAGGTTTCTCCGATAGATAGTTCAACCAAGTCTCAGTCAGCCAACAACCTCCTTGAGAACGAATCCGATGTACTTTTCTCTCATTTCCCTGAAATAGTTTGCAGGATGACAGTGAGGAACTAAAATGATGGCTCCCTCCACACACATTTTCAAATACCCCAGCAGTAGCAGTGAATTTTTGACTTGGGTCACAATCTCAGCTTATGATGACACAGCAGGAAAGAAGTGGCATGTTCAGCTGTAAAGTCAGACCCAGAATTTGGGCCTGGGTAAATTTGTTTTCGGAGTCAGCAGAGATTGGAGGGTAAAATGCCAATCTGTTCTTATTAGCACTTTTGTTTGGGTGGCTCTATTACAGCTATCCAGATTTGCTGATGGCACAGTTATCACAGAGCTACCTGAAGAAGCTGGAAACAAAAGCAGGATGCCAATTTCCTCCTCACTCACTCTCCCTGCTCCCCTTTGGTCACTAGATGCTCCAGCTCACCAGCACTGGCACTAATGCTGAAAAAAGAGATTTGGAGACAAAGAGATGCTCAGTTGTAGTGAACAGATGTCCCCACTGGAGATGGGCACGAAACGATCAATTTTTCGTTTCTGTTTTAATTTTTTTGTTTCGTTACGCAATGAAACTACAAACAAATTTTATCTCTAAAATGAAACGAAACAAACAGAAACACCAGAAATTTTGTCATCCGTTTTGTTTTCGTTACAGCAATACATTGAACTGCTTTAAAAGCTTTAAAAAATTACAAAAATTGAAATAAATGGTAACAAAACAGTAACGAAATGAACGAAAACGAAAATGATTTTTTGCAAAACTTCATGAAAAACGGAAACGAACCGAAACGGACCCCCTAAACGACAAACGACAAACGAAATGCCATGTTTTTGGATTCGTGCCCATCTCTAGTCCCCACAAATAGCCTTTGGCTTCCTCTCTCGTCATCTTAAACAAAGAAGCTGCAAGAGCCAGCTTCTGGTCACCCATCATATCAGCTAAAGTGACCACACTGTCTGAACTGATGCAAAATATGTTCAATTTTAAACCAACCAACCAACCAACCCCTTACAGTTTCCATTCACATTATGATAAATTTAAGTTTCATCATGTATTTTTAGCTATAGGAGAAAACCTCATATACATTCCCATACTTTCATTAGCTCATTCTTCTTTCCTACAATTTCTTGTACTTTTAGTTCACATTCTGGATGTTCCTTAGCAATATTATGCACACTGCACCATGTTCCAGCTTACTTCCTGTCTGAAGAATTTCTCAGACAATCTACCATTTAAACATATTTTAGACTTTTTAAAATACTGTACAAGATTAATGTTATTGTGGGCATGATAAGGATCACTGGGAACAACCTTGTTGCATAATCAGAGCGCAGTCACATGGGGAAATGGACTGCATTTTGGACCACTTGTGGAGGGGCTCCGGTACAGTCTTTTCCGGGTGGTCCCATGGTGTACACGGCTAAGGGTTGAGCAGTTGGGCAGTTGGGCTCCAGCCCAGAGCCTGTCCATGCTGAAGCTGGACTATTTTGGTCCAGTTGTAGGGCTACTACTTTAAGCGGAGACTGGGCTGCAGTGATGGCCCCCAAAACAGAAATGTTGCTCTGAGGGGAATCACCAATCAGGCATGTGTTCTCCCAGCTGCATTTCTACTTCCTTAGACACCGGGATATATAGCTTGAAATAATTACTTGAAACTCACCGATAGCTTCCTGTCTACCACTCCTCCTTCAGATTCTGAGGATCTCAAATATTTATTTTGCCCTGGAGCCTCTCTGACCCACTAAGAAGGACAGTGTACTGGCGTATGGGTTAGGGTTCGGGTTCGGGTTCGGGTTCGGGTTAGTGGGCTTTTTATGCCCTACTGGCACATCCCAGAAGTCTCGGTCAAAACCTGGTCAAGTGGCCATGCAATTGGTGGAATGGCTCCAAAAATTTGCATGGTCCACTCCCATGGCCAGCCCGTCATTGCGCAGGTGTAAAAAAATAAAAATAAAAATAAAATAAAATAAAATCAATGGAGACGTTTTGTTGCAAGAAAAACCCACTGCTGCTACTGTAAAAATTCAGGCAGTTTCAAAATAGCTATTTTCGCATGTTTCTGTGGTGCTTTGGTGTGTTTTTGGACCACGATTTCAAAATAAATATGGCGGTCGCCCCATTTTGGATCCCCCGCCCGCACCGCATGGCATGGCGAGTTGGCGAGACGACGAGGATGCCCCCCACCAGAGCAGCCCAGGACAGAAGATCTGCAAGGTCCTTGGCTGTTCTCTGGTTCACTGTCCTCCTTGCTGAATCCCAACAAGACCAGGTTTGGTCAATTCTTGGATGAGAGATCACCAACAGATCTCTGGATCGGCTGCCTTGAACTATCTGTAAGAAAGGGGTGCTGTCATCTCATTTTCTGTAAAACAGACCTGTAGCCTTCGCTTTAGAAGCTCTCCAAGGTCACCATCAACTTGCCTCCAAAATAGAAAGAAAGAAAGAAAGAAAGAAAGAAAGAAAGAAAGAAAGAAAGA
>JAHTLZ010000054.1:13783126-13794594 GCA_023846285.1 Phrynocephalus versicolor
CCCGCAGCACCCGGGCCAGGAGGATTACTCCTTCCTCCCGCTGGTGCACGACGTCATTAAATGGTAAATCTACCCCAAGGGGGATGCTAGGGTGGGTATGGTGTGATCTGCCTTTGCAAGACCTGATTGTCCTTCCTGGGACAGGAGCAATCTATCTGCCAGCCATCCAGGCAGGCCAGTTCCCCTGCCTGGGGAGGGAGGGGAGGGGAGGGGTCTCCACCAAGCCAGTGGGGGCTCCAGGGATGGGAAAAAAGGTCTGGGTGGTGGAGGAGCCCCCCCCCCCCCGCTTTCTATGGGTCCGGAGGCGTGGGCCAAGGTTTTCTGGCCCAGGTGCCAGAAAAGTCCAAACAGGATCTCCAGAAGGACTAGAAGTCAGTTTCCAGATGTTTTTAAAAAGGTTTTGGGGGTGTTGCTATGAGGGCCATGTTCCGGGTTGGGGCTGGAAAGTGGTACACAAACACAGGAGGTGAACGGGCGTTCAAAGATCTAGTCAATTATTCGCACAACACCTGCTGTTGAAGATGGAGATGGCCAGGTGGGCCGGGATTAGGTGGTGGGTCTGTTTACGTGCCACCCAGCGGCTTCCAATTTAGGGTGACCCCTTCGGAATGGTGGTCTCCCAACCATGGCCTTAATTGACACCTCTTACAACCCCAGGACTGTGGGTTCCATTACCCTGTCAACCCTCTCATATCCTGGCTTTCTCTTTTCCAGCAGCCCCCCACTTTGCACTTGCTGGTGGCATCCCAAAACAGGGACTGCCATTGGTTGGCCCCTGGCGACCCTCTTAGTGCAGAGTCCAGCTATAACTAAGCACACACACCCCAACCAGGGAAAGCAGGCAACAGAGGGGTTTGTTGGCCCTAGACAACAACCTAAACTCCCATCCAGAAGAAGTGGTGACAGCTCTCAGCCTTGACAGCTTTATGAAAGGATTAGAAAAGTTCATGGAGAACAAGGGTCTCAATGGCTATCATGATGGATGCCTAAGGACAACCAGCAAGGGAATCAGAAGCAGGTGAAGACATCTGCTTGGGAGTACCCTGAAGCAAATGGTGAGCCGCTTTCTGAGACAGAATGCTGGACTGGAGGGGCTATGGCCTGGTCCAGCAAGGCTGTTCTTATGGGCTAGAGACAGACCGTTGGTTTGGATCCAGGAAAACATTGGTGCCTCCATCTTTTTTTCTTCCCTCCGCCTTGTCGTGTCCGATTTTCACCCCTCAGTTATCATGGGCACCGTGACAAGTCAGGCACTTTGAGCTCCGCTCCCTGCCATACCCACTTCCTTTGGGGACATTGGCCGGACGTGGCTTTGCTAAAAGTCTGTAGTAGCCAAGATAAGGTGGCGGTTAGAATTTCCCCACTACTATATATTTTTCGGCTTCCAAAGAGGACCGCGGAATATGCCCTATAAATGCATGATCTCCACAATGTTTTGTCAAGACAAGCTTCAGTTTTGACATTTTTGCTAAAAGAGAAAGGCCAGGCTTCGTTGCATCAAGGACCCACTGGTTCCTCTGTCTGGGGCGTTGGCCTAGCTCTCAAAATAGGTAGTAATTCCTTGGATAAAGAATGCCCTGGATAACAAATTTTTCGGATAACAAATGGAAATTTCCAGGTATAGGCCTGCCTCGGATAGCAAATGTTGCCTATGGGCTGCCTCGGATAACAAATGATTCATAGTGCCTTGCAAAAATGTGTACCTTGCATGCATTGCAGGATGCATAGTATATGGAGGGGTGGGAGGAGTTAGAGCGGTTTTTCCCCCCATGGTGTTTTGGAGCCATTCTGGACATGTTTTGCTGAGACATTTGGACCTTTCAAACTTGGTAAGATAGGGAGCTAGGTTTTATTAATATTTGCACTGCTTTTCTTTGCATATTTGGCTGGAAGAGGCTGGGGTAGTCTTGCTGGTGTCATTTCTCTTGTGTTTGCAGTCTTTTTACATTGCTATGCAGGCAAAAATGGGCTGGATTTTTTCTTCCTGCTTATCTTTGTTTGTTTGCATTTTTCCCCCTTGCACTTTGGGTGGGAACAGGCTGGGGTAGTCTTGCTGGTTTCTCTTGTCCATGTTTTGCATTGCACTGCAGGGGGATGTTCTGGAGGGTGTTCCAGCATTGCAGGCCTTAGAGTGCACTTTAATACAGAGGTCTGGACACCCCCTCCAGCTTTTTTGCCTTTTTTTGCACCTCCAGAACAGATTAATCAGTTTCCCATTCATTTCAATGGGAAACCACATTTCGGATAACAAATTTTTCAGATAACACATTGCCTCTGAGGACAAATTAAATTTGTTATCAGAGGTACCACTGTAGGTACAGTACTTCTTAACCAGAAAGCCAATGATTGGCACTTTTTGCATCCAAGAAACTGGATAATGAAAGCAAATGTTAACGAATAGGACACTGCTACCTCTGTCTAAATCTGAAGATGGATCAGAGGTGTCGCTAAAGTTGGGAGGTGCAGGCTTTAGTTTAACCCAAAGTGCTGAACTGTAAAAAAGTAAAGTCCCCCCCCCCCGCCCTCCCTGGAACATGCGTGCTAGTCATGTATGACTCTAGGGGTGGTGCTCATCTCCATATTCAAGCTGAAGAGCCAATGTTGTAAAAGTCTGTGGCCACATGACCTCAGGGAAACACTGTTTTACCTTCCCACTTATTTTTTTACAGTGATACTATTTATCTACTTGCATTGGCATGCTTTCGAACTGCTAGATTGGCAGGAGCTGGGGTTATCAGCGGGAGCTCGCTCCACTGCGTGGCACCCGGGATTCGAACTGCCGAGCTGCCGACTTTCCAGCCGACAGTTTTCAGAGCCTTAGTCCACTGAGCCACCACACCCAAAAGTTTGCTGCTCAAAGGGTGGAAAAATAAACTGGATGTTTTTGTTTGTTTGTTTATCTTTTACCTTTTCTCTTACCTTTTCCTCGAAAGCGGCATGCATCATTTTTTGCTTTATGTTTGCAAGCAACCCCATGTGGATTTCCATGTAGAAACTTGCCCCTGGTCATGCTTTGAAGGACGAGTGATTCGGTTTAAACAATTTTAAGCTGCTTTGTGATTGCTTTGGGAATGTCAGTGTTGGGAGGGGGGAGTGTAAAACCAGCAGGGATCATTGAGGGCAAAAGCCTTTGGAAATGCAGAAGCAGAGGCACAGAACAGCTTAAAACTTTCGAAAAACAGAATTCAGTAAAAAACACTGCAATAGAGAAATAATGCTTAGAAGTCCACAAATAACTTAAAAGGCTTAAAGTTTAGCGTTTTCCCAGGGAAAGGATGGCTGCTGAATGCATTAAGACGGCCATACTTCCTCTCAAATCCCAGTTCTCTTTCCCCTGGTGAACCCGTAGGCCAAGTGCCAGAGTGGCCGTTGCGTCCTGTTTCCTCTCTCGCACGTGATCTGCACGAGTCTCATGAACTGGTTTCTGCTTTCTCTCCCACCCCCACCCCCTTTCAGCATGGATAAAGACAGCCCGGACGTGCATCAGGTGTTGAACGAGCTGAGGACCAAATTCGTGGAGATGCGCAAGCTGGTCAAAGCCCTGCAAGGCATCGGCGCGAGTCCCGAACAGCAGCAGCTGCAGCTCCAAAACCTCCGGGAGCAGGTCAAGACCAAGAGCGAGTTGCTTCAGAAATATAAAAGCCTTTGCATGTTTGAGATTCCCAAAGAATAATTGGGGAAGGCGCCTTTGGGCTCAGCAGAAGGAACGCTTCGCGGGAGTGACAGCAAATTTGAGACAGCGTGGGTGCCGAAGGAGAGCCCTGGGTGCCTGATCTGTGGTTTTGTTCTTGTAGCACTGGCAGGTGTGGCTGAGGATGTACTTGGGGAGGTGGGGATGGGCATTCTCACGGGTTAAGTCTGACTCTATTATGTGACCTTTGAGGCTGTGCACGGGTGGGGTAAAGGTGTCATATTTGAGCACTCTCCTGTTGGGAAAAAAATGGATCAGTTCCATGAAGACAGAAAACTAGAGTGTCAGGGAGAAAGGAACAGCCTGAGAAGCTGATTTTCTAGATGCGGGGAGGGTTTCTTTTGTTTTTGCTGTTGTTTTTCTAGTTGGGTTAGGTTGAAACCTCTATCCTCCTGACTCTGGTACAAAGAGGGAGGCCAGTTCACACCAGTGCTTATTCGTGCACCGATTGAGAAGCAGCGGTGGAAAGAAAACACATAATTTGCGCTGCATCTGCAGCCTCTGAGCATCCTCTGAAAACCACTATCTGTTCTTCTGCAAGTAACTCCAGCAGGAGGAAGCAGCAGGAAAGGAAAGATTGTGCCTGTCTGACTTCCACGGAGAGGCAAAACAAGTACATGGCATGACTCATCCAGTTTTATGGGACGCTGGATGGGGTAAACATTTGTGTCCTGGTTTTTCTTCTGAAAGGAACAGAGGATTGGCAGCTGAGGCCCTGCCTTGAAGCCTGCCGAGATGTTTTCTTCGGTGGAATAAATTGACTCTTCTTGAATTGTTTGCTTATTAAATGTCTCACTCTAAGTGCAAAACGAAAACTTTGGCTGAGCCCTGCTGGGAATTAATCCCTGCAAAGAGAAAAGAATTAATTCTAAGGGTTTTAGGTCTCTGGATGCAGGGCCAGAGGTTGGGAATTGGATTCCACACGATGCCTCCTTTTTAAATTTAATTATTTAATTGCATTTCATCCCACCCAGCTAGTGGTGAAGCTGCTACCCGGGGCGGTTATCAAATCGAGATCAGAATAACTCAATGTAATAATAACAGGAGAAGCAATGAAATTAAGAGGAAGCACTCTACAAGGTGCGATTCCCTAAAAATATGTTCACTTGTAAAGGAAGACGGCACAATTGCAGGAATAACAGGCAGTCAATGGGGAGAGCTTTACAAATTCATAATACAGCTAAGTTAAAAAAATATGCATTAATCTTGGCCGAGGCTGCGAAAGGCTTGTGGGAACAGTCTTATGTTACCTCCTAAACCCAAGGAGAGATGAGGCCAAATCTACCTCTGATGGGAGGGAATTTCCAAGTCAGGGGGCCACAACAGAGAGGGTCTGGTTTTGATGTGGCTACCCGTAGCATTCCAGTATAAGAGGTGTGTTTGGGTGGATAACAAACCATTAAGGGCTTTAAATGTCAGCATAAGTACCTTGACCATGGCCCGAAAGCATGGAGGCAGTCACTGCAGCTGCTCCAGGACAGGTAATAGATGATCATATTACCATGTTTTGGAGACCAGCCTGGCAGCTGCACTGACTGCACCACCTGAACTGCCTTCAAGGGCAGACCCATGTAGAGAGCAGTGCAGTAGTCTTATTTTCAAGATGAGACGTGCATGGGCCAGTTTGGTTAGGCGCTCAATAGAGGCTGGAGTTGATGATCCATTAGGAGCCTTCCAGCTCTGTAGTTCTAAGATGGTGACCGTCATCATCATCATCATCATCATGTTTGAAAACATGGGCTCTCTGACTAGTGACACATTATGGGCACCATTGCTGCTTTTGGGATGCCAGATCGAGGTGTCCCGTTTTGCTAGCTGATTTCCCAGTCAGGAAAACTAATCAAGGATTTATGTAGATGTTGTGCCTTTATTAGAGGCATGATGGAGTTTCCACCCCCTTATGGGGGTTGCAACCGTTCACCCCAAAAGAGGCGGGTCACCATAAAGTGGAATGGAAGACAAGAACCAGGCACGCTTCTGGAGCCCGGCTGCGTTACGGACGCCAGTGTAGCTTTGCGAGATTGCACCAGGAAGAGAAGGAGCGGTGTCCTCCCTGCTCTTTGTACCCTCTCAGGTGCGCGAGGACAGGATGCTGGCACCTTCCCAGCGGTGCAGGGGCCAGCCTCATTGTTGCTTTGTTCTTCCACCATAGCATGCAACGCCATGGATTGCACCCAGGCCTGGAGAGGGTGTGTTCTGGGCAGCAGGTGAGGGGTCACTAAGGACAGCCCGGCCCGCAGCTCACCCTCGGTACATTAAATCCGGGTGATGCCAAAACATGCAGTTGTTTTCTTTTGGATCCCTGCAAATTTTCCACAAAGCAACCGTCGGCCAGAGTTAGTTCATCCGAGGTATTTCATGCAAGTCACGGGAGAGTCTGAAGTGGATTCAGAAAATCCCAAAAGAGATTTAGAAGAGTCCCCCAAGTTGTTATTGACGGAATACCTTGACACTCTCTATTGATGGAATACCTTGACACAATCTGTTCCCGAATGTTTTACCAACGCTGTCTTTATACTCCAGAAAGGGGAGGAACCTCCATGTGTTTTAGACTACAGTTCCCATCGTGCATGGGTATGGGTTCCATCAGAGTGGGTGGGAAGCCATTTTGTTATATTCCTCTCTGGAGAGTTCAAAGAAGGTATGCCTGGCTCTCCATCTTTCCTCTTTAAAAAAAGCGATGGGTTTCCTACTCACTTTTCCCGGTATGCACCCAAGGAGTGGTTTTCACGTGTGAACCAGTAAGGGAGTGTAGAGTCCGTTTATTACACGGACTGAATGAATGCAGGGCCACTTCCCCGTGCGCAGCGGAAGGGGGGTGGTGCTGTTTTGGCTTGCCTAAGTGGAAGCATCCGGAACCTGGGCATATTGGAACGAGGGCGTCATGGAACCTCCATTTTCAGAAGTGGTCTACCACCAAAAGCCTGATGCTGGGGCAGTGACAGCATGGAGAGAGGGAGAGAGAGAGCTAGCACCTCTGCAGGTTCATTGCGAGCTCTCCAGAGGCGCCTGTACGTCACACATCATGGCATCAGGCCCACGGAACTCCTCTTGGCGCTCTCAAATATTCGAGAAGTTAAGTAAGATGTAATAAAAAGGGAGAGGGGCCATGACCAAATTTCATGTAGGTATTTTTTGTGGTTCCTCCACTCCGTCCTTTTCCCCAGCACAAAAAAATAATAATAATACACAATCAGGTGGCGCAGCTTGAACTGGGAAACCAAGCTCGCCGTCCTTAAGAGAGACAGAAATTCTTGTCAAAGGCTTCCGGGATGGTAGAGCCATTGTCAGGACCAATTGAAACCTTCCACGTACAAGGGCAGTCTACCTGCTTTGTGCCAGATGTTCAGGGCATAGAGCCATCAGCATTTCCCACGGTTATAACCTCCCTTAAATTTCTACCATCTTATGGTTGACAACAAAATGCTCAGCTAGATGGATGATGATGATGATCATCATCATCATCCAGACCATCCAGAGGGCCACCCTCCTTCCCTAGCCCAGCACCCTGCCCTTCTGCTGCCTAAATGGGACAAGGCTGATGATGAACTTTCAAAAGCTGCCTCTAGGTGTCGGTCTTCCAGGGCGGAGGGAAACAGTTTGGGTGAGCCTCACTCAGTAGCACCCTGAGAAGCCCCCTCCATGGACAGCAAAAGTGGGAACCAGCCAGAGAGAGGAGAAAACGAAGTTACATAACAACCATCATCTGGCGAGGATGAATGGAGGGTTTGTTGGGTTTTGTTGTTTTTTTGTTCTGTTTTTGGCCGCATGCATGCAATGTGCTAGAATATTTTATTTTCCCTACTCTTTTGGAACCATTTCACTCCTCTTTTCCCCCCCACCCCCGCCAGTCATTGTTTGATCGCTGGGATGAAAGGGTGCCAAATGACTTGGCCTTTGAATTCCTAGACCCATTAACCAGCCCCTATTGAAGCAACCCCCACCACCACCTTTAAGAAGCAAACACAGTTCTCTTTATATTAGCTGGTTGCATTAAAAGGGTATGCTATTATTTCCCCTGGGGCTCTTAATGTGCTTGCCTTGTTTAAATATTTTTATAGGGGGTTTATTATAATCCGTTTCTGCCCCTCCCATTTGCCCATCCTTCCCCTCCATCCCCCCAAAAAGTCAATTGAGGGAGCGAGAAAGAGCAGCAGTGAGCCTCGTAATTTGGGGGAGCCAAGTCCTATCTTCCTGACAGCAGCATGACCATCCATTATTTTTTACCCATCTGCATCCCCCCCTTTAAGCTGTCTCAGAAAACACTGAGAGCCAGACCGAAATCATGTTGTTTTTCCAAAGTTTTATTTTATAGAAAAAATATAACAAACCCACCCACCCCCGCAATAAAACCCAGTGTATCACACGTTGTAGAAACACTTTGCAAAGTTTTTTTTGTTCATGTCCGTTGAGCAAATAGTTCTACATATAAAGTGCCAGTTTGCTTGTACAGAGTTTTTCCTCTTTTTCGCGCGTGCGAGAAAAAAATATTTCAAGACACAGAAGGACAAAAATGTAAACAGGATCACGCCTTCGGCAGGGCCATCTCCTCCTCTTCAGGCCGTCCCCATGAGTTCCCAGAGTTGAGGCCAGTGGGTGAGGGGTTCAAAACGGTCACCCCCCCCCACCCGAGAGAGTCTGGCTAGGTAGCTGCAGCAGCAACGAATGCAAAATTCGGATTTTCCTTTTAATTCTTCAAATCGGTAGCTTCATCACAACATGCAAGCCACACCACACACAGGCACAGTGCGACGTGGGCTCCCCTCCCTCCCCAGCCCACTTTTATTATATATAAAAAAAGTCTTTTTAGACAAATTGCTGTTCTTCACAATGTTTGTGTTTAACATGTCTTCTCCGCTTGAAGGCTGTCCGTGAAGGAGCATCTCAACTTCTCTCCTTTCAAAAAATGAGAGGAACCAAGGGGAGCCAAGGGTCACCCCCAAAAGAATGCACGGCAAGTGGTGATGGATGCCCTGTAGGCATGAGAGATGCCGCTGCCGGCAGCCCGCATGTGCTGCCCGCATGGACGGACAGGAATGTTGGCGTCAAAAACGAGTCTCTTCCCTTCTCTGCCGGGAACGTTCAGCCAGCAGCCTTAGCTGATCACGCAGCGCTCTTTGTCTTTCGTCTGGCTGCCCCGAATCGCTTTCTCCCGGATGTACATCAGGTCGCTGTGGACGCTCGGGCGGCGGGCAAAGGGGGCCACGATGCCATAGGCCTCGCCTCCTCCGTCCCCCGCTGACCCTTCCTTCAGGAGCTTTTTGCTCTTCAGCGCCTTCTTGTGCAGGAGGTCACAGTACTGCACGGAGACTTTCCGGTGCAGGTCGGGGCTCATTTCACTGGGCAGTTTGGCCATGGTGAAAAGAGCCTGGAACATCTGGTCCAGGCTGCTGTTCTTCTTGGCCGAGATCTCAAAGTAGGCGCACTTCTTGGGGTCTGGGCCCACCAGCTGCTCGATCTCCCGGGGGTCCACCTCGCGGTAGAAATCCCGGTCGCCTTTGTTCCCACAGATCACCAGGGGGACGTCGATGTTCTCCTTGGTCTTGTTTTTCAGGCAGGACTTGGTCTCCAAGATCTGCTGCTTGAGCCGCTGCACCTCCTCGAATGAGTCCCGGTTGTCCAAGCTGAACACCAGAATAAAGACGTCGCCTGCGAGAGAAGGGAAGGAAGAGAGAAGGGGAACCAGGTTAGATCTCCGTCAGCAGCACCGCAGGGCATGGCATGTCTTTTTCAGAAAGGGAAGACAATGGGATCATGACAGCCCCAGGGGAGTTGCAATGCGTCTAAGGACCCTCAGACCAGGGGGTCATAAAAATAACACTTTTCCTTCCAGCTCTGCTTCCAGGACAACGGAGTTTCAGAAAGGAACCCATCCAGGCATGCCAGGCTTTTCTGAGGCAACAGACAGATGCATCTTTCCCTTAAAGTCATCCCACTGGAAACCAGGGGACCCGAATCCCACGGATGAGGTTTTGGGTGCCTGTCGCTTTGCTTCCCAAGAAGAGGAGGAAAAGCAAAGCAAGAGGAGGAGAATGCAAGCCATTTTGGAGCCAGGCTCGGTGGAATGGTCTCAGAGTGGAATAACCAGGAAGAAAAACCTGAGAATCTTCACAGACATGAAGAAAAACCCGTCCACCCCCTCCCCATACAAGTTTTTCTTCCCCGTTTATATCTGCAGAACCCCCACCCGCTTCTTCTCCACGTCTGCCGCCAGGTTTCCAGAGTAATGCAAAACCGGCTCAACCTGTCCCGCTAAAAGGCACAGAGAATGGAGACAGAATACTACCAGATTTTTCTCATCTTAAAACAAATAAACAGAGGGGGGTTGGAAGCGGGGGGAAGATAAGCTAGGAGAAACTCATTCAGAGCCATCCTTCAAGCAGCCTCTGACAGCCCCAGAGAAAAGTTCTGCCTTCATATACAGGGATAAGCCCTTTCAAATAAATAAACAAACACAATGATCCTTGCAGGCAGAAAACGATTCTTACTGTTTTCCTGCAAACACAGGTGGTGTAGGGTGGGGTGGGGGCTAGCGCTGGAAAGGATCGATCGCTGTTGATACCGGTAGAAACCAGAATAAAGAAAGCGCCCTGAGTCGGTCTGTAAAGACCAATGCGGTTTATTTGGCACCAGCTTCCCAGGACCGGAGCCAGCTTGCGCCAAATACAACCGGATCCTCTTCCTTCAGGGTAACGCAGCGTTCCCCGCCGTTGTTTGCCACTACGGACGGGAGATTAACGGATCTACCCCATGGGAAGTGAGCGCTCTTCCTGCGCCTAAAAGAAGGCTCACCGGGTCTCTCTACTGACTTGCTGACTCTGTTCCCGGGCCACAGTTCGGAGCAGTGGCCGTGGCCAGCGTGGGCATTTGGAGACCACAGGTGCCCGCCCGCCCGCCCGTCCGGTTGCGGGACCCCCTGCTTGTGGCGACGAGGGAGACGCGGCTTACCGGTGAGGATGGAGAGGCGCCGCATGGCCGGGAACGGGTGGTTGCCGGAGGTGTCCAGGATGTCGAGCTGGTAGACCTCCCCGCGGATGCTGTAGAACTTGCGGTGGAAGTCCTCGATGGTGGGCGTGTACTGGTCCTCGAAGCGGCCGGTGAGGAAGCGGGAGACGATGGCCGTCTTGCCCACCTTGGACGAGCCCAGGATGACCATCCGGTAGCAGTTCTTGGCCGGGATGTCGAGCTCCGGCTCGCTGCTGGGACCCATCTTCTTGATCATCTCCGCCAGGCGCATTGGGAGGCGAGCCGAGGGCAAGCAGCAGCAGCGGGGACCGGCAGCGGGAGGAAGGCGAGAGAGAGACCCGAGGGCGGCCGCGGAGAAGCCGAGAGCCGGAGGGGATGGAGAGCGAAGCAGACACGGCGAGCGGAGGGCCTCCCGTCTCTTCTGCCGGCCAGAGGCGCGCCGCGCCCTTATATAGACCCCGCGCAAGGCACGCCCCTCGAGGGGCGGCGAGCGAGCCCAGGCGCTCCTCTCGCCCTGGCTCCCTCCCTGGCTCTCTCTTTTTGGAGCACGGCGCACAGGCAGAGCGGCGGCGGTGCACTCTGCACATGCCCAGGGAACCCGTCCTCCTCTCCTCCCCGCGTTCCCTTTTCGAGCATCCAAAAGCGATGCGCCCTGGCGCAGAGAATTCCAATCCGTGAAAAATTCTTTCTTTCTTTCTTTCTTTCTTTCTTTCTTTCTTTCTTTTATTTATTTTTACCCTACCTTTCTCCTTGGAAAAGGGCCCTCTTTCTTTCTTTCTTTCTTTCTTTCTTTCTTTCTTTCTTTCTTTCT
>JAHTLZ010000054.1:13794604-13818360 GCA_023846285.1 Phrynocephalus versicolor
TCTTTCTTTCTTTCTTTCTTTCTTTCTTTCTTTCTTTCTTTCTTTCTTTCTTTCCTTCTCCCCCCTCTCATCGGTGTGCCCGCTATGGCGCAGAAAACCTCCCCACCTCAGGACAGTGCTTTTAAACACTTTCTGAGTGTGTGTGGAACTAAAGGAACCAAAGAACCAGCGGTGTTCCTTCTGAGCAAGTGCAGAGTGCAAAGTCCACCCTCTCTGTGGAGGTGACCAGAAAGAATGTTTTTCAAAAAGGGGAAAGGGAAATAAAAGTAACTGCAGGCAAGCATGGGAAAGGGAACACAAGCTTTCAGGAGCGGTGAGGCAGAGAAGACCCAGGTGGGAAGACATCATCAACAAGGGAAGGGCCTCCTGAGCATGCAGAGAGTGCATCCACCATTGGAGAACCTGCGATCTTGAACCTGCACTCTTAAGTTTCAAGGGGCTTATTTATTTTTTTTTATTTTTTATTGGATTTCTCTACTGCTCATTGGGCAATGAGGCCACTCTGGGTGGCTGATGATTCTGTGTTCCATTTTCCCACCAAGCCGCACACGGGGGAAGGTGCTTCGTCTCAGTTTCCCTTCCTGTGAAATGGGCACAGAGGTAGAGTTGATATTCTTCCCACAGAACAGCCAGGCTGGATCAGAGGAGCCTTATTTCATCATCCAGCCAGCAACTGGTGGTCACCACAAACCCCTTAAGAACATAAGAACCGCCTTGCTGGAACAGGCCACAGCCCATCCAGTCCAGCGTTCGTTTGCTTCAGGGTATTCCCAAGCAGGTGTCTTCACCTGGTTATGATTCCCCGCAAATGGCATTGAGAGATATCCTGCCTCTCTTTCCAACCTGGAGGTTGTCCTTGGGCATCTATAATGACAGCCATGGAGACCCTTGTTCTCCATGAACTTGTCCAATCCTTTCTTAAAACTGTCAAGGCTGACAGCTGTCACCACTTCTTCTGGCAGGGAGTTCCACAGACCAGTGATCCCCTGGGTGAAAAAGTACTTTCTCTGATTTCTCTTATTTTTTTGAGATGAAATGCTCTGGAAAACCTCTGGAAAGCTCATAACCAGGACTCTCAGTTAGCATCCTCACCTCTTTCCTGCTTCTATGGGTTGTGTGTGTGTCTGTCCCAAACAACTAGTATTGTGGTTGCCCTGCCATTTCCCTCCCCCCTTAATAAGCATTTTGATTCCCTTTTCCTGAATGCTGCTCAGCATCCCACCCTCGTTTTGTGCAAAGGATGTGTGCCGTTGAGCAGAACAATAATATTAATCATAAGATGCTGGGATCCTGCTGATTGACCTCTGACATTTGCCAAGAAAAAGCTGTCAAGGGTAATCATAACTGCCAACAGATACCGCTTTGGGGTGGGGGGGCTGGAAGAGGAGAATTTAGAAGTTAATTGGGGAAGGACTGTGGCTGCAGTGCACAATTTATTCCGCTAGGCGGCACCCCTTGTGGTTCTTTGCGTAACTTTTCAGCCTGTGCAAATTTTCATGCTGTGCATGGACTTCTATCAACAGCCTGCACTGAAGGGCAGAGGAAGGTTATTAAAAGTCCAGGCTTAATGAAGCAGAGGGCAAAGCTACCAAGGCGGGCAGCACTACAAGCGCCTCTGGAGGGACCTTATTGCACAAAGAGATTTGCAGGGTGTGTGTGTGGGGGGGGGGGGAAGCATAGGCAAACCAGAAAAGAAGTTGGAACCGGTGTTAAATCAAGCCCTGGCTTCTTCCTTAGAAGTGGAAGAGACTCCAAGACACACCTGGGAAGGGAAGGTTTCTGTCCTTCTGTGTCTTGAGATTTGGTCTAATCTTGATATGTTTGATTTAGAGTAGCAAAGGCACATGGGTCTTCTTTTGGGTCAGAAGGCCAAGATGTAAACCTATCCCTGGATATATCTAGGGCAATTATGGCCTACACTGCTTGGAAGTTACTCTCCAGGACTTCAGACAGGATTCTTTATTTTCGGTGCCAGGAGATCCTTAGTATATTTAAAATGGCATTGGATGCATGTACCAACTGGGTCATATGCTGCGTTACGGTCCAAAAATCACACAAGATCAAGTGAGTTCAGTTTGCTCCGGAACTCGGACTGGCGTCTCCGAGACTTTAAAAGTCTTGCCCAACCCATTGAGCCTATTTTGAGGATAGGTTTTAGCACCGCGGACAGCTCCTGGGATGCTTTGATTTACTATGAAAGTCATGCGTTATACCACCCTGAAGCCCGATCTCGTCAGATCTCAGAAGCTAAGCAGGGTCGGGCCTGGTTCGTACTTGGATGGGTGACCGCCTGAGAATACCAGCTGCTGTAGATGAGACGAAAGAAAAAGATGTGTCCAATTTGGTAACCGCTTGCCAGAAGCTACTTTGATTTGGACGCCTGCTCAGAGCAGGAGGTTGGACGTTTTGCTCCATTACTGTATTTTATGACTCTATGATAATTCTGTGTCCAGCATTATCCTTTCCCCTCATGTTCAGCTCATGGGCTGAGCTGGCCATAGGAGTCACCCAGAATAGCTATTATTTGAAAGATGGGGAGACGGGGCATTGATCTGAACAGTCTGCACTAATGACGTGGCCTGTTAATAGCTCCGTATGTGTGTGTGTGTCTCTCTCTCTGTGTTAAAAATAGCCAGTTCCTCCATGCTTAGCCAGCAGCTGGCAACGTAAAACACATTTCCTGCCTTCAATAAAGCTCTTTTTGTTGACATTAAAGTCAAGTGGGCCGCAAATAAGAGGGGGGTCCATGGATGCTGAATAAGCGTAAATAAGCCAAGGATGAAAATAGAAGGTTCTGGATGAAATCAGAGATCATCTCGCTTCCACTCGCCTAACATCCAGCGAGGCAGTTTATATCCCACAATACAAAGCCTCATCATGGCAAATCTAAAGTGTTTCCAGTGGGAACCTCAAGCATTGCTACAGTCCTGGGCCAGGCCTTTTGGGATATGGTGTTAATAGCTCAAAATGTGTGAGAGATACACTATCTGCCTCTTTCTTGGCTGGTCCACCAGTATGAGGGCCTACTGTCCTCCTTTACAACCAGAACTTGGAAAAGTTACTTGGCTGGACCGCCAGAGTCCCTGAACAACCTGGCCTGAAGTGCCTTTCTCACTGGGCACCAATAGGACTCCTCAGTGGCATAGGTGAACTCCTCCATGCATGCTCCTTGCATAAGCTCCTAGTCTTCAAAACCTTGGGGATCGGAAGAAGGCATTGGCCACTTGAGAAGTCTTCAGCTGGGCCAACACAGTGCTCAGAAGGTGTGGCTTCAGTGCTGGCTTTCCTTCAAAGGGGTGCCCTCTGGCTGGGTTGGGCCACCAGTCTATCACCGCCTGTGTGGGTGGGATGATGGGAGTTGTTCCACACAGCCGGCAGGTGCCCCCTTGCGATAGGTGGAAGCAACCTTTGGACATTGCGAACCTTTTAGAGACCGCGGGCCCAAAGTGCGACTCAAAACCCACTAATATTTCACAAAGTGCCAATACAACCATTTAACCTGAATACAGGTTGCTGTGAAGGGGGCGATGTCGGGTGCCCACAGAAAGGGCTTCGAGTGACACCCTTGGCACCCGCTCCATAGGTTCGCCAACACTGCTCTAGGCCAGTGCTGAGACAACCTGCTCCTTTTGCTCAACCTTGATGAGTCGCTGGCCATGGTGCTGGAGTCCAAACCACCACCACCACCACCACCACCACCCCAGTGTCCCTGTCCAAGGTCCTGCAGGTGCCTCAACTTCAAGTTACAGTGGTACCTTGTATAAAGGAATTAATTCGTTCCAAATGAAATTATGTTAAGCAAATTTTCCTTTATACAAATTCCCATAGGAATGCATTGAAAGCAGAGTAATCCCATTTTTATGTTGTACGGATTTTCCCCATAGGCAATTATGTTATGCAAATTTCCCCTATCTCCGGAATTTTTTATGTTGTACAAATTTTCTGTTATACAAGCTGTCTGTTATACAAGGTACCACTGTATATTTGAAATGGCCTCTGGCTGGATAGCTCTGAGGTATAGGCCTCTGCCTGTGGAGCCAGAGATCAGGAGTTTGATTCACTCACTGGGTCTCCTGTAAAGCAAAGCCAGATTGGGTGGCCTTGGGCAGAAGCTGCATGGTCCCAGAGCAAACCCAGAAGAAGGGAATAATGGGAAACTTGAGTATTCTCTACCTGGAAAACCCTGATAAATGATGATGATGGTGGTGATGGTGGTGGTGGTGGTGATGATGATGATGATGATGTCCCAGTAGGGATAAATGCCTACTCTTGATAATGGAGTATATGATGGATCAGATTTGATCATCAAGATATTATTTTCTTTGGCTTCCTACTGAAATACATTACTACTACTACTACTACTACTACTACTACTACTACTACTACTACTACTACTACTACTACTACTACTACTACTACTACTACTACACCTTTTTCCTTGGGAAGGATCCAAGGCTTCTTACAACATTGGACAACATACAAAGTTGGAGACAACGAGCATGCAATGGTTGTCAACGCATTAAAGACAATATGTAAAGCTAAGAACAATGAATGCGAAGAGGCATCTTGTGTCATTAAAAAGGCAGTTTTAAAGCTAAGAACCATAGGCAAATGAATACAAAAAACAAATCCAGTCCAAGCAAGAATGGATAACAAACTATCAGATTGTATCACTATTTGGTGATCATTTCACCTTGTGTACCTGGTCACCTACAGTCCACAACTTTGACATCAGTCTTGCTCCTCCTCTCCTCCCCAATCTGCTCTGGGATGAGAGACCTCCCATGAGTCAACCCAGATCCGACCAGCAATTCTGGATCACAAAGGAAGGGATCGGGGAGGTAGGTTTATTTTGGGAATAGGAAGCAATTCCGGCCAAGTGGCCCATGGGGGACCAACTTGAGTAGAGATCAATAATAGCTCCTATAATGCTCTATTATCGCTCCTGGTTGTGCACAGACAGGCACAATAATGGAGTATTATATGAGCTATTATTGATCTGTGCTCCTTTTACGAATGCCATCCAAGATTTGTGAGAGAAACAAGAATTTATAGCTTGGCTGTTCAATGTTTACATGAGGCCACTGGGGGAGGTCATCAGGAGATTTGGAGTTCGCTGTCATCAGTACACTGATGACACACAGTTCTATCTCTCCTTTTCGTTGTCTGCAGTGGAGGCAGTTCGCTCCCTTGATCTGTGTCTGGAGGACGTTCTGGAATGGACCAGAGATAACCGGCTCAAGCTGAATTTGGAGAAGATGGAGGTTCTGTTCTTCGGGGTGCCCTCATCTGGGTACAATGGCCCCCTCCCTAAGCTGGGGTGTGTTTCCCTCCAGCCTACGGACAGGGCCAGGAATCTGGGCATGGTCCTGGACTCAGCCCTCTCCCTGGAAGCCCAGGTGATGGCTGCTTCCAGGGCTGCTTTTTTCCACCTCCGCAGGATCACCCAGTACCTCGATGAGTCCTCCCTGAGGACAGTAGTGCAGGCCCTGGTGATCTCGAGGATTGACTACTGCAATGCCCTCTACGTGGGGTTGCCCTTGGCCCTGGTCCGGAGTTTACAGCGGGTGCAAAATGCGGCGGCCAGGCTGGTGGTGAGTGCCCGTAGATACGAGCACATCACCCCAGTCCTGGCTCACTTGCACTGGCTCCTCGTTGTCCTCCGGATCAGGTTCAAGGTCTTGGTTTTGACATTCAAAGCCCTCCACGGCCTGGGACCAGAATACCTGGTGGAGCGTATCTCTCAAAGGTCAACCAGGTCCAGACCCACTAGGCTGGCGCAGGCGCGCTCACTGAGGGTGGCCACACCCAGAGAGGCACGGAAATCGCGTACACGAGACCGCGCCTTCTCTGTGGTGGGCCCCATGCTTTGGAATCATCTCCCCAGTGAGCTGCGCCTGACAGAGTCCCTGCCTGCCTTCAAGAAGGCCCTGAAGACCCACCTCTTCAGGGAGGCGTTTGGCGACCTTCTCAATTAGTTTGGTTCTTCCCCCCCTTGCGGTATTATGCATGGGTCTTGCCGCCATCTTGCCCTCCTGCATTAACTATGCCTGGCCTTGCTTTTCTGTCTGTGTTTTTATTACCTGTTTTTATCGTTGTGAGCCGCCCAGTGTTCCCAGTGGGAATATGGGCGGGATATAAGACTAATAAATAAATAAATAAATAAATAAATAAATAAATAAATAAATAAATAAATAAATAAATTTATAGCTTGGCGGGTATACAATTCAAGTGAGGGTTGGAGACTGAACATTCCCATAATTTTTTTGGGACAGTCTGTGTCTGACTCAAGCATGCACATGACTTCTTTCTTCCACTCCTTTTCAGCAAGAATTTGCACCAGAGAAATCAAGGAGATGCGACTTTCCCCAGCCTTTTAATTTCTGCTTCGGATGGTATCAAAAAGGGTCTCGAAGCCCTATGAAACTTGCCAGACCTGTCTGACTAGCAGGATCCCATAAGGATCCCATAAGGATCTTTGCAAGGGAGGAGTATGTGTGTTGGGAGAGGGGGAGGGATTCTGAGCGTAAAACAACCAAGAATGTTCCAGCTTAAGGTTTGGTTTCATTTCCTGTGGCTTGAATCGAGACGAGGGCTTTTAAATCATTCTACAGACACTGATCAGGATCGAAAGAAATGGCATTGATTCATCAGAATACAGAATGCACAAGTTTTAAAACCTTTGGAGTATCTCAATCAGGATCAACCCTCACAGGCATCCTTCAGTCTTGAGAGACTATGGAATTGTGCTCTGTTATAGAAGTCCTAAAGCAACATCTAGTGTGGGTAAAAAGGCCAATTCAAGAGTGACAATCCATTCCACATTGAGGACAAATACAGTCTGTCCCTTTCCCAGCTCCCAGATTTTGCTCTTTCCGGGACTGCCTCTTTTCCTCATCCTGTTGAACAAGTGGCCCTTTGAATTTTAGAAGCCTCTGCTGTATCGTTTTCCTCCAGGCTCCAATGATAGGAGGTCAAGGCTTCCCATCTGTTCAGGTCCATCCCCAAAATCTTCAGATCTCTCTCACAGATACCTTTATATCGCTCCTGTGGTCTCCCTCTGGGACCCTTTCCCTTCACCAACTCCCCATACAAAAGATCTTTCAGAATCCGTCCATCAGCCATTCTCATGACAAGCCCAAACCAGTGTAGACGTCGCTATTTCAATAATGTACACAGTACATGCTAGAGATTTCAGCTCGTTCTAGGACTACAACCTTTGGAACTTTTATCATGCCAAGTGATGCCAAAGATACGTCAAAGACCGTGCATGAGAAAGGTGTTCAGCGTTCTCTCCTGGCCGTACACAAAGAGTCCCAGACGCGCTGCCGCACAAGAGTGTGCTCAAGAAACACACTCTATAAACCCGGATGGTTGTATGTTTCGTCAGCCTCTTGTTAAGCCATACTCTCTTTGTACGTCTAGAGAATGTAGTAGCTGCCTTACCGATATACGTCTATTCAGATCAGGATCTAAAGAGAGGGTGTCGGAGGTGGCTGACCCAAGGTACACAAAGTCGTTCACGACCTCCAGTTCTTGTGCAGAGATTGTAATACAAGGAGGGGCAACTCTCCATCACAGGAAATGTACACATGTCTAGTTTTGCAGAACTTAACTAGGTGGTAAAAACAACAACAAGGAAGGTGAGAAGAGAATGAGCATTTGAGAAAACAGTTTGATGTATTTTTCAGGTCTCGGTGGCTGGAAGCATGGAGATCCAATGGTTTTCAGCTTTCATGCCAGCCTCCCCCACCCCTTTGCCATGATGTAGTGGACAGAGGCACAGACCAGGCCACATGTAGCTGCAGGTTTATGAATTTACTTAACAAGTTGAGTAAGCAGGCTGACAAATTTCCCTCGTTAATGCTTCTGTAGGGCAGGATGGTCCCATGTGATTGACTGTGACCATAGAGCAGTGCCAGGCAACCTTGACAAGTGGCTGGGATGTCCGGATGTGTGAGGCAGACCAACTTGTGTGCCTGCACTGTTGCCAAGATCTGAATTTATAAAAGTCCTCTAGCAGCGCAGCAGACTTGCAGGGAGTCCATCTGTTTTCCACCTGTTTTCCTCATTCAACAGCACATACAGTCTCAAAAGTTCACTCTGAGTCATCAGGAAGAGAAATAAGAAAAGGTTCCATTACTTACAATTGAACAGATCAAACAGCAAACTGACAAGCATGGCTGCCGTCAACAACAAAGACAAGGGAAATCATTGTGTTTTCTACCCACACCCCATGACCCTTCCCAGTGGAACCAGGAGAAATGTTGCAGATGATGTTCAACCAACTCAGAGCTTAGAAATATGACTCTAAGACAAGTCCCAGAATTCCCCAGCTGGCAGGCAAAAATGGGCACGACACCAGAGACTTCTCCCCCAGGTATCCAAACTGCTGGCTACACCTCCTGACAACCAATCTTCGTGTACGCTGGGCATGTGAGTCATTGTGTTTGACCCAAACCTTGAGAGAAAGCCAGGGAGAACTCTGTGGTCACGGCAACTAGTAGGGATGCAGCTATGTCAAAGGACTTTAATGTTCAGTTAAGTGCAATGGCACATATAATCCCCCACCTTCTACGTAATCAGGGAGGCCGTCCCGAAGGGGTCCTTCCAGCATCACCACCCTGCAGCCCCAATGTGCACGGCCAGGCGCCTGCCGGTAAGACGGAGTCCTTTCCGGAGTTCTGAAGCTGGGACCCGAAAAGGAGGGTGTGACATTTTAAATACCATCCCGGGTGATATCCCAAGTGGGAGGATTCCACTGGCCTTGGAGGAAGTACTCCGTGTTTACAACGGAGGCCAGTGGGGCTTAGCTGGAGGGCTGACGTTTGCCACTAGGACTCCACGGGGGAGCTTAGTGAAAGGATCAGTGTAGGATTCCTGAGCTTCGCCAGATGGGGACAAGCAGTCCCCCCCCCCCCCCGGGGCTGCCTTTTGGAGATAGACCAGGGTAGGACACACCCACCCCAGAACAGTAGGAGGTGGGGCTGCCAAGGTATCGACAAGCTGTTTGCGTGGAGGGATCAACAGCAACATTTCAAGGTGCAGCAGCATCTAAGCCAGGAGCATGGAACATTTGGTTCTCCAGGTATTTTGGATTACTGCCATCTCCTTCCTGGTGGCTAGGTGAGGCTTGGAAGGCCAACAGCCATTGATCTCTAACCTAAGTAGAAGAAGGCTGTGGGTTCTTCAGGTGTGGGCAGGGGATCTTCTTGGCCTGAATGCCTTCAAAAGGGGATTGGGCAGATTTCTGTACGAAAAGTCTACCACAGGTTACAAACCATGATGGAGATGTGTCATCTCCAGGCTTAAAACCAGGGTACTTGAAGGGCCAGATGCAGGGGAGTGGGATCAGGAGACAGAGATCTAGTCCTGTGTGCTCCCAGATGCATCTGATGGGGCCAATGTGAGATACAGGTAGCTGGACTAGATGGGCCTTTGGCCTGATCCAGCAGGGCTCTTCTTAGGTTCTTAGGTTCTTATGACGTGAAGGGACAGGAGAGGTTTTGTTGAATTTAAAGTGTATTTAAAATCAGGCTGCAGCAAGGCTAATCCCGCTGAGTTCTGCTGGACCCCAGAGACCCAATGAAGAATCCAACAGGAGAGATATCCCAAAGAAAATACTGCGTTTATTAGGCCTAATAAAGGACAGCAGGCAGACACAAGCTGAAGACAGAGCTAAGATGTCTGGCCCCAAGGACAAAGAAAACCACATTTTTATTAGTTCCCCCTCTTCCCTCCCCCGAGTGGCACCTCCCAGGGGTGGGCAAGGGGATGGTCTTCCAGGTGGTCCAATCGGTGTGGTCCAGGGGCTGTCCGGAGGCAGTCCTGGGCAGTCGGGGGATGTCTCTGGCAAGCTGGAACCGGATACCTGCCCAGGTGTCCCTTAAGTGGATCTGTCCTTTAATTGGGCCATCAGGGTATGACAATGAGGAAGGGGAACAGGGTATTGTTCTTGGGTCCAGGTAAACTTGGGAAATTGGAAAGTCAATAGAAGGTTGGGGAAGGTCAATATAGAAGTCAATGGGGAGCCGGAAAGCTGATGAGATTAGCCTGGGGTTGTCAGACAGTCCTTTGTGAATGCAGAGATGTGACAATGAAGAGCCTCGAGCTGTGGCATAATCCGAAGAGCATCTGTGGAAGACGTGCCAGGGTCTTTGTGGAAGATGGATTCTGCTTCTGGAACATGTCTCTGCCTTGTGGAGCTGCCATGATGTCTTTCTTCCTGTGCCATAACCCCCTTGCCCCAGATTATAGGCATAGAGGTCATAGGATAGAGCAGAGACACGTTTAAAGAACACCCAGGGTAGATGGAGTGGGAGGGAGGAGGGAGAAGAGAGAGAGAGAGAGAGAGAAAGAGGGGAGAGGGTTGCCTGGGTTGAGGACTTGTATTTACTTAGGCAGGAGGCAAGAGAAACAGTCCTTTAGGTGCAGGGGAGTCCTTGGTTTCTAGGAATGATTGCTCAGAATCATTCTCTTGCAAGCCAAGTGCATGGAGGAAATAATCCATCGGTCCAGGAAGAATCTCCTGAACTGCGTCTCTGGCTAACTTTGGAGGGCTGGGGAATAATGGAGAAAGGGGCCAGGAAGGGGTTAATCAATTTACTAGTAAGGGACTTTCCCTATTCCTCGGCAGGAACCCTTGGAACCAGGAAAAACGGATTTCCAGGGGTTTCCGCAAGAGAGGGGAGCCCTGTCCGGCTGGCTCTGAAGCGCGGGCCGGTCTACCGCAATAGAAAGATACGGCAAAGCAGGGAAAAGTGGAAAGGGGGACGGACTATCGCCATAGAAATGAATGGCCGGGAGAAGGTATGAATTCTCTGGAACTGCGGCTCGGGTAAGAGGCAGTGAAATGGGTCGCTGCCCTGGGCTGCCTTACCCGAGTGTCTGGAACTAAGAATCGGGTAGGAGGAGTGGATTTGTACCGCTGACACTGATGGAGGTCTGGCCGCTTCTCTGGAACTCTGAGCGGTTGGAGGTTTCGAATTTCCACGGGAAGGGCTCTGGTTCTTTTTGATTGGGGTGGTCTACTCAGTCAATTCAACGTAATCGGGTCCCCCGCCGTGCGCCCCCTCCCGGCCATAATTAACAAGACATTGATTGATGACGGGGGCGCTGATTGGTTAAGACGCGCAGACGGGTTTATCTTTCTCACCCCTGCTGGTTTATGAACTTCCGCGGCTATCTAGATACAATGTAAACTGACAAATTAGGTGCGAATTGAAGCTTTCCGCTTGCCGAGCTCCTGCTCGCAAGGCCTCTCAGCTGGCAAAAGCGGTGGATTTTGTATTCTTCCCGATATCTCGGGAACGGATTAGAATTTTGGGACCGGGTAAAGAGTGTTGCGCTTGTGACGGTGTGGGATGTATTTGGACGGTTCCGATGGGTCTCGGAACTGCTTCAATTATTATTTATTAAAATTTGTTTTTCCATTATAACTCTTCAGTTTTCCTCTTTCAACCGAAATCGTTCCCGAGCAGGTTGCTCTTGGGGTACATGTAGACTTTGGTAGACAACACGAGTGCTTCGCTGGATCCGGAACTGCCCGCTTCACACACAGAGAGACCCCCCACAAATAGGAGCTTTAGCTAATCATGTGGAAGAGGGAAACAAAACAGAGAGAGTTGCAAGGATTCTGACAGGTCCATTCCTTGATCTAGGCCAGGCGTCGTGTTGACGAAGAAGACCCTTCAGATGTGGATCTGAAATCTTACTTCTCAGAGTCCCAGGCCTCCAAACACAACAAAAGGAGAACCAGCAAGAAAATGCTGGTTAGTTTATTCTGTTTTTCCCCCCTTTGGCAAGCCCGGTTGGGTCGGTAGAACGATGAAAGACTGTATCTTCTCCGAAGCTTGGTGTGAATGCTAAGTCTCTTTTCTAAAACTCTCGCCGTCACAAACAGAAAAGAAGACACGGAAGTCTTGTTTTGAAGACATGGGTTTGGGATGAGCCATCAGGCAGAAGGTGGTGCCACGCGACGGTACGGGTTCCGGTGTGGTGTCTGTGGCACATGGGTCCAGAGGTGAGGGCAGTAACTGGCTCTGTTCTATAACCCCAGGACTGCCCCCTCCTGGTACCCAGCCTCTTTTGCCAATGGTTACAAGTGATGCACTCAATGTTCCCAGCAGATCCTCGGTTTGAATTATCACTACCTAGTTAGCTGGCTGGGACACCAGTTCTTTGGAACATTATGTTGAGAAATAGGACCCCGATGTGCTTCGGGATACTGTCTGGGGAGGGAGTAGGGCTGGCGTTTGTCTTTCAGTGGGGAGGGGAAGCATTAACATGTCCTGGCGTTTGTACCCGTAGATATAGCCCCATTTCTCACACCTCTCGCTGGCTTTCAAAGAGCTTGGGATTAGAGGGAAAGTGTCAGTGGTAACTGGAGACAACCCAAACTCTGCACACATCACTGTGAAATGTAGGCCAGGAGCACCCAGCGGGAGAAGCGACTCCAGCTGCTAAGGCCCAAACCCAGCAGGGTCCTAACCCTTCTTTGTTCGGTTGCGTTGGGATTGAGAGATGCCGTTCATGCAGCAAGTCGTCCAAAGGTGGGGAATACCAAGCAGACGAATAAGCACGCCACGCCACGCCTTGCTCTTGTCTAGATCTATGTGTTGACTGCTGTTCTTCGGCCCTGTTTCTTCCTTCTCCAATCTGCGATGCCTTCCCGTGCCTCCTTGCTCCTCCATCTTTGTTCATGAGAAGTATTTTCGTTGGTCCATTCATTCCGGCCTAATGGATGTCCGGATTGTAATTACAGTGGTACCTTGTATAAAGGAATTAATTCATTCCAAATGGAATTCTGTTAAGCAAATGTTCCTTTATGCAAATTTCCCATAGGAATGCATTGAAAACAGAATAATCCCTAATCGCGATCATTTTTATGTTGTATGGATTCGCCCTGTAGACAATTCTGTTAAGCAAATTTCCCCTGTCTCCGGAATTTTTTATGATGTACAGATTTTATGTTATACAAACCATTTGTTATACAAAGGTCCACTGTACTTCTTTCCGTGATGACAGGTTCAGCACTACCTTGCTGCACTTTGCCATCAGAAAAAGACCCAAAGGTTTTAACAAGTACCAACTCTGTCAGATCTTCCAGCCTGCTCTAGGGTCAGCATTTCATGCAAGAGATCTCAGTCCAAAGGATTCCAGCCTCCCACTTCCCCATTGGCTTCTTGCCAGAGGGGCCACCACCTGGAAGCCCGCAACAGCTTCGGAAAACAGCAGCTGTATATTGGTGGGGCATGCCCATGCCATAAAGATTCTAGACCTCATGGCACTTGGGTTAGAGAACCCTCGCTTGATGCTCAGTGAGTGGATGAGTATCTGAGCTGCACTCTGTCCTAGTGGTCTATTCACCCACGGGTTTATTTGCTACATTCCCCACCCCCCTCAGACAGGAGCCACTGGCAATGTTTTCCCACGTGGTTTGCTCTGTTTGCCAAGCTCGGTAAGGTGTGATTTGGCTTTACGCAGAGTAAGCTGAGTGTGTCAGGCTGCCGAGAGTAAAAGAGGGTCATTTCCAGTGAACTCTCTGTTGATGTGGAAAAGCAAACACTTTCCGAGTTCAGCAAGACCAGGCAAATACTTCTTGGACAGGAGGAGAGGGAGGGAAAAGGCAGCAAAGAGGGGAACACACACACACACACACACACACGCCTGGCAAAAGCAGGGCCCTGGTGGGCAATATAGCTGCCCAGTAACACAAATGACATGATGAAGAAGGAAAGCAAGGGGAAACACATTGTTTTTGCTCTGTTCTTTTCTAACAAACGCTAGCCTCCTTGTGCAGAAAAGCAGGGTGGTTGTCAAGGAAGGCTTTGTTTATGGCAGAGATCTAAGCGAGGCGATCCTGTCCTGGGCATTGAAGATACCGGTGGCACCACAGGTAACCACCAGCTGGGGTTCCGTTATAGCCACTTCTGCTCCACACCTCGCACTGGGCATGCTATCTACCCCTCCCCAGAAATGCATTGTACATGCCTTAAAATGTTCATTCCTTCATTACTGTGTCATTATCATTATCAATATTATTATGGTGGCTCAGTGGACTAAGGCTCCAAAATGGTTGACTGCAAAGTCAGCAGCTTGGCAGTTCGAATTCCGGGTCCCACGGAGCGGAGCGAGCTCCCGCTGATCACCCCAGCTCCTGCCTCCCTAGCAATTCGAAAGCATGTCAATGCAAGTAGATAAATAGGTACCACCATAAAAATTGGGAAGGTAAAACAGTGTTTCCTAGCAGCCATGCCGGCTACGTGGCCATGGACTTGCACAACACTGGCTCTTCGGCTTGAATACGGAGATGAGCACTGCCCCTAGAGTCGGACACGACTAGCACGCATGTGTGTTACCTTTACATTTTTATGCCCTATTTTTCATAAAGGGGTTCTCCAGGTCCCCAGTAAACTTGTCTTAAGCACACGTGCGCACACAAATAAAATAAAATAAAATGACACATTGCATAAATACAAGGTTAATAAAACTTGAGGGAGGAAAGGAGAGTAGGATACAGGTGCAGTGTTACAGCTGCAAAAGTAAACTCACAGGCAAAGGCACGAGGCAGAACGGAAAGGATCTCTTTCAACACCATGGTTGGGAACCCAAGAGAAACCTTGTGGGATCAGAGCAAAGAGCTACATTTGCTCTCTCTCTCTCTCTCTCTCTCTCTATCACACACACACACACACAAATTTGGGTTGCTCTGTATTACGACTGGCTGGCCTTTCTTCTCCTGCTGTGGATTGGCTTGCTTTTTTGTTGAGGGTTCAGTCACGGGGAGGGGATGACCAGCCTGGTTTGCAAGTCTGGTGGCCCAGATGTGGAGCTTTGAAGGAACGGTGTGTCCAGAGGGGAAACCGTTTTAATAGCAATTCATCTGTTTTTCTCCTTTAAGGTGTGATTTGACCAGGCATGGAGTAGAATGTTTGAAACAGTTTGTGTACAGCAACTTGAAATGAAAATTATTCTCTCTCTCACACACATAAACAAAGCTAGAGAAACTCAACCGTCCTCAACTTGCACAGTTTTTTCTATTTTTAAAAAATCCGTTTTTGAGCAGCAAAAGGGATGACTTTGGCACAGAACGCAGAGTCGTGCCCATAAAAAAGGGCCTCGTTACATCCAACGGGAGGCTTAAACAAGCTCATTTTCCATTGTGCGCCTGTTATGAGCGAGAGGAACAGCCATAAATCTTTCTACACATCTATCCTTGCTGTATTTACTGCCAGGCCTGCGCCATAGCAGCTGCACAGCCCCGCATATTTGAATGACCTCTCTTGGGGGGGGGACCATAAACAAGCACCTCCAGATGATGCCAAATGATTTTGTGGCATGACCACATCTGTAAATGTTACCCGGCATTGCATCAAGCAAGCATGAAATGACTCCTTCGGTAGCAGTCAGAAAGTCCAGGCATTTTTTTTAAAAAAGAAACTTTTAAAGAGCAATGACGCAGGCAAACAGGGCTGTTTCACCCAAGGATTTTCCAAATTCTATGCCATTCCCTGGTGAATCCCAAAATCTGTTCTCAGAGCAATGAAGAACCAAAAAGCAACTGAGAGAAAGAGAGAGAGAAAAGGGAAAATAAGAAGCAAGAGAAGAGATAAGGATGTGAGCCACTCTCCTTTCTTTCTTTTTAAAATGTATCTTCATAGGAGGGAAGGAGAGGAATAATTGGTAATTAGTAACAGGGACAAATTTCTAATAGCAACTTTCTGCTATCCTGGAGTCAACCATTAGAAGTCAATTGAATTCCTTCCTTCCTTCCTTCCTTCCTTCCTTTATCTCCAATCATCCATCCATCCATCCATCCATCCTTCCTTCCTTCCTTCCTTCCTTCCTTCCTTCCTCTCCATCCATCCATCCTTCCTTCCTTCCTTCCTTCCATCCCCCCTCCCTCCCTCCCTTCCTTTCTAGACTGGATTTCCCCACCCACATTTAATGCCTGGGAAAGGGGGGCAGGTCTTCCTCATTGCAGGTTGCATATATCCCTGCATCCTGAAACACTGGCTCTTGTGTGTGTGTGTGTGTTGTGTCATTATAGTTGTGCCCGACTCTTCGTGACTCCATGTCCATGGAGTGTTCTTGGCAGGAATACTGGAGTGGTTTGCCAGTTCCTACTCCAGGCGCCTACAGCACCTGGTATTCCCTGGTGGTCGCCCATCCAAGTACCAAAATCAGGCCAGATCGGATGTGCTGAGGGCATGCATGAAGCAAAAGGAGGAACTAGCCAGACACAAGTGCATGCCTTTCTGAGAGCCCCAAGTAAGTTTTCTCAGTGCCCTCCTTTTCTCATTCCAGCGGGGCATGAAGGTGTTGTTGCATGTCTATTAGGGATGGGCAGGAAACGAAAAATGAAATGCTGTTTCATCATTTTGTTATGTAACAAAACAAAACGAGGAAGCAGCATTTCGTTACAGACGAAACAATATGGTTGTTTCCCCATTGAAACGAACTGTTTCGTTTCATCATTTTCAGACTCCTGCCGAGCTGTCAATGCCTGGAGCCCTTTAAACCTGGCCCAGTCGGTGCCTGGGGGTCCCCATGGTGCCAACTGGGGCAGGTTTAAAAAGCTCCAGCCATTGACAGCTCAGCAGGAACCCTTTAGAAATGGCTCCCGGAGTCCTGGGCACCAAATCGGGTTCATCTAAGATCCAGGGGAGCCATTTCGTTTCATTTCATTTCATTTCGTACATTTTTTAAAAAAATATATAGTAAGAAACGAAACAAAACAAAACAGGGGTGAGCACGAAACGAAACGAAATGAAACATTATTTTTCTGTTTCATGCCCATCCCTAATGTGTGTGTGTCTGTGTGTGTGTGTGTGTGTGTGTGAGAGAGAGAGAGAGAGAGAGAGAGAGAGAGAGAGAGATTTCACTTCCCTTCTGCAGCTGAATGTCAGTCGTTGGGTCTCTATATGATTAACCGAGGCAGGTATGAACTGACTCCAGCTACCCGGGACCTAATTAATCTCCATCCTAGGTGGCAGCAGGCAGTTCAAAAATAATTGCCACCCAAATAAGTAGCAACAGAACCGAAAGGGGAGGGTTAGCGGGTGGCCCTGCCAGACCACAGGTCTCCCCCTTCAGAAATGCCATTGGGATGTAAAATTAAATCGTCCCCAAAGCTTTGCTCTCCGTTCCATCCATTTATTGCTAAAGAAGATGCAATTTGTGTGTGCCTGGGGGAGGAAGGGTATTTTTTCTTTTCATCGTTTTGGGGAAAAAAATAGAGGGGACACCTAATGAGATCAGAAGCTGAAGGAGGAGGAGGAAGCAAGGCCAGAGAGATGTGACAGGCAATCTTCACCCTCAGGAAGGGACGTCCCTGCCATTAGGCAGAGGGGAGGGGATTGCTTCAGGCGGCAGATCCCACGGGGTGGCAGTGGCAGCTTCCCAGCCATGTTCTTCTCTCGGAAGGCCATGCATGCGATCCTGTTGTACTCCTCAGGGGAGGTGAGACCACACTACCCCATCCACTACGCTCAAGCCCCTTTCCTACTAGTCCTGATGGAAAGGAAAGAGGGCACCCCTCCTCATGCCCTAGGCCTCAGGCAGCAAAATCTCTTAGGCGAGGGGGTTTCGCTGCCCTGAGCGAATATCTGGAATTTGTTTCTCTGTCAGACCCTTCTGGATCACATGCGTCTCGTTTGAGGACCTTGATGAACAAGACAGGAAATTAATAGCTTCTGGGTAGACTCTTCCTGGGCATGGGTGGTCCATTTAAGCACCATAGTTAAAATACTGTCCTGCCATTCATGTATCTTAATCCTTTGATTTTAAAAAATGTACAACCGGGAGCTGTGAAAAAAAGCAAAAGCAAAAGCAAAGTGCTCTGCTTATATACCACCCCATACCACTTCAAGTAGGTTCTGGGCGGTTTATGGTTTTTAATTACAGTATGCAGTCTACACATTGCCCCCCCCCCCAGCAAGCTGGGTACTCATTTTATCCACCTCGGAAGGATGGAAGGCTGAGTGAACCTTGAGCCATTTACCTGGGATTGAACCCCAGGTGGTGAGCACAGTTTTACCTGCAGGACAGGCAGAGCCAGTGCTAGGGTTTGTTTTTTTTTTGCGCCCTAGGCGAGGGGCGGAGGGTGGGGCGGGCGGCAGGTGGGGATGGGGTGGCAGGGGACGGTGACGGGCGCAGGGGGCAGACGGCGATGGGCATGGGGGGCGGCAATGGGCGCGGGGGTGGCAGGCTGACAGCGACGGGCAGCGATGGGCGGACAGCGACGGGTGGCGGGCGGGCGGTGTGGGGACAGACAGCGGTGGCCAGCGGCGGCGGGGGCGGGGGTGGCGGGGTGCAGCGCCCTCTCTCCATTTTGGTGCCCTAGGCAACTGCCTAGTTCTCCTTAATGGAAGCGCCAGCCCTGCATTTAACCACTGCGCCACGAGGCTCATTAGGGGGACCAAGACCATGACATCTGTGGGGTGTGTGTTATCTAACCCTGTCAATTCAATATGCCACCATCTTGCGCCTTCTCTGCGATCATTCCTCCAAAATGTCACCGTTCCCATGGATTTGAACCCGGGCCTTCTCCATCCTAATCCCAAGCGTTTCGCTCTGGTCTACGTTGGTTCCATCTTGGGTAATGCTTGCTCCTCCAGGCCTGGTTTTGCTAAGCGACTCTCATTAAGGCAAGACAAATGCTCAACGGAGCCACCTTTCTCTGGTTCTAGCTGGGGAACGAGCGTCAACCGCCCAGGTGTTGGAAGCAGAAACTCCACCCAGGCGAGTCCGTTCAGATTCTTAGAAACCAGCCAAAGTCATTAAGCGATGGCTTGAGCGTTTTCCTTAGAAATGAGGAGCCAACAGGGTTTAAGCTTCTGCGGCCAACACGGTTAATAAGTTATCAGCGCTGCTTGGGAGAAGCCTCTTTTCTGGAATCGGCGCTCCAAAGTTGTCACCTGGAAGGAAAAAAGACCACAGCAAAATCTGAGTCACCAAACCAGGTGAAACTGGATCTTACTTGGAAACTCTTGTGAGAAGGGACAAGGCTTGCTTTCATCGCCATGCATGGCTTAGATTTCAGGATTATGCAATGGGGCAAAAGCAGAAGCTGTCCCCAATAGAGCTCAGCGCCTATGTGGTAATGCAGGAGGTGTTGCCGGGTTTTGAACATTTGGTTAAGTCCCTCTAGCCATGCAGCAGAAGTGCAGGGGTTCCCAAAGGAGAATAGATCCAAGTTCCCCCGGAGTAGTACACCTCTTTCCCCTCATCTACTGGCACTTACAGTCACAATAGGTTGTAAAACGTCATGTCCCGTGTTTATGCCTGCAGGGTATAACACCGTTTGGATTTCACTTAATGCTGTGAACATCATGCCCTTTGAACCTGCAGATTCTTTTGGACCAGGATAGGAAGCTGGGCTATGAAACCGTTCAAAGTTTAGGTCTACTTTTTAAGGGAAATATCAGAGCGGTAACAGGGCCGACCTGCAATGCGGTAACCTGTGATTGCCATGTGGTAAGAAGGCACACTTCAAAAGTAGAGTACTGAGTGTGGAATAAAGTAACTTTACTGTCAGCTTTCCCAGTTACCTTTAGAAGTTACTATTAAAGCTTTTGGACAGGGATTTTCAGTTGTTGTTTTCTTAAATCATCCTCTCATCGACCCAAAGGGGTTTCCCTTGCAAAAATGAAGACCACAATGCACTTAACGGAAATGAATTGAAATGCAGAAAAAATTACTTATGAATGCCACGAGTGACAGGATGAAATTTTCAAGAAAGTCTGCCCCTCACTATCCGTGGTTAACACCGATACCACACCATCTAGGTGTGAAATAATGAGGGTGGTCTTGTTCCACAAACATTGCCCTAAAAACCCAGATTTGGGGAATTCCCCCCTTCCAGGATGGCATGTACAGTGATGAGCAGGACTTGTAATCGGGATGGTTTTTCTAATACAATTCCCATAAACCCCTAGATTATGGAAACTGGAGTACACACCGTGGCTTCCAGCGTCAGCAATGAGAGCTGTGGGTTAGATTTGGTGCTACCTTTGTATCTTAAGTCCAGTTTGTTTATATATTTATTTATATTAAAAGTAAAACAGTACCTTTTTAAAAAATGATGTACCTATTCTGTGGCAATATTATGTAAGACACCTTATGCTACTTGTTAAAAATCCCAGAGAAGGCAAAACAAAATTATCGCCAAATAAAAAGGGATGGAAGAAAGATGGGAAGTAAATGTTCTAAATGATACCAGCAGCCTCGTCGTCTGGAACACTCTCCTATCAGCTAATGAAAGCTAATTTGGAGCTATTACTGTGTGCCTTGCCAACAAACTCCTGACATGCATCATTTGAATAATGTAGTGCCTTTTAGCTTGTTCTGTTGTTATGGGTACTGAGGCCATCTTGGAACACACCTGTAAACATCGAGCATGGAGAGGCTGCAGAAAATGGATAATAAATTAAAATCCATTGCAAAATCTCTCTCTCTCTCTCTCTCTCTGTCTCTTTCAGTCACACTCTCTCTTTTTCTGAAGTCTGGCTACTGAAATGATAATTAATGATTCCTACCAATTGGACTGGCAACACACACTTGTTATCATGTCCTGTTCCAGCAAGCATGTCTTTAGAGCACTAGATTTGTTTTGTTATTCTGTTGGACTACTGTGGCCGAACCCCTTAGCTAATGCTAAGGCCAGGCTGGCTTGGGAATTCAGGGAGTCTGTGTTGCAGAGCTTTGAATGTTGGTTAAATTCCTCCAGCTATGGTGCCGAGACTCGCCAGAGCACAATGGCTTTTAAGTTCGCTGGTTGAGTGCACCGCTTCCCCTCCGTCCTCATCCGCTGGCACTTACAGTCTCACTCAATGACTCAACAACACACAGGCATAAATGGGAGAAAGAATAAAAGACCCCACTTACTCAACAGTGAACAGATAACAGAGAGCTAAGAACACACGGCTGCTTTGAGCGACAGGCCTCAACAGACTGATAGCTTGCTACAGACTGAGGAGAGGGGAAAAAAATACACTGAGCAGAAAGGCAGGGAAGGAGCTACTGGCTAGTGCTGTTAGTCACCCCAGCTGTGCCTTCTAGAGGCAGCTTGCCAGGTGGCAATAACTCCACCAGTTTGGTTCTAAAACGATTCCACCTGACCCTTCTTTCATTTTCACCTCTAACATGCTTGATCCCAAGCAGACACACAGAGAAAAAGGTTCTTGAGTTTTGTTTATTTTCACAGTAGTTTATTTTGCATTCTGGGCAGGCCCAGCCATTACAACTGCAGTGAAACAATAAGTAGATAACTGCATTCAGAAGTGGGTAGCCCAGTTAACTGGTCCATTCGTCCAGGTCTTTCCAATATAAGTGGAACCAATTTGTCAGTTCTGGAGCTCTTCAGAAAGTAGAGCCATCCAAATGGAACACTTGATTAGAGAATCGGTGTTTTTGAGCGTGTTGCTTTGACCTTGCGTTTATGAGGGGGGCAAGATGAGGTTCGGGGAGCAAGGAAACCCGGCATCCGCACTTCACTTTGCGTACTGTGCCGAAATGCTGTGTCTTCTGCTCAGAGGTGTTGGATCTGGGTCAGAACCTGGAACCAGTAAAGCGTTCAGATCCCAGAAGGATTATGACAGACAGTGCCCTCTCTTTGATATGGAGAGCAGGTGCTCTCCAGGTGGGACTGGACATCAACACCCCCACCCCCACCCACCCCCGTCACTACGTTCCATGCTGTCTGAGGCTGATGGGAGTCAGAGTCCACCCTCATCCAGGGAGCAGCTTGTCCTCCAAGGGTGCTAAATGGAGGCTTTGGTCTCACTACCATTATCTGCGCATCTTAATTTGATGCATACTATTTTTTTCAGGTGGTCATGTGATGTTTGATGCACAGTTAGTGGCCCGATGACAGGGGAGTATTTTACTTCTCTGCGTCCGTCCCAATTTGCTTAACGCACATCTTTTCCCCTTGTGGCGAACACCAGGGGAAACAGGTAGAAGTTTTTCTTCTTAAAATCAATTGTAATTGACAGTGGACAGCCAGTAAAAGTTATGCCGGTATGCCACCAATTCAGTAACATAAATGATTACCAAAGCAGAACTACAGGAAGTGGCAGAAAAGGGGGGTAAAAAATTAATTGGTGCGAATCTTCTGGGGTTGCACCCCATTTGATGCATTAAAAACTGCGCATCAACAACGGAAGTATTTTAACACAACCCCTAGGGGTGGTACAAAATGCTGTGGTTAAAGTGTGATTCCGGGGGTGTGGTCGTCCGGGGCACTAAAATACTGCTCATCGGAGTGAAGGCATGATCTTTTGCTGTGCAGTCTTTCGCAGCAAAAAGAGCAGCAAAATCGTTGTGAGACCAGGGCCTTGGTCTGTTGCCTTCCTCTAAAACCAGGCACTGAGTGACCAATTGCCAAGCACTTGACTGGTCGAAGATACCTCCTGGCCACCCTAGAGTCTGTCAGGCTCAAACTGAACTGCCCAAGGCCACCCTAGAGTCGCCCTGAGTTTTCCACCCCCATCTATGTATTTCACCCCCCCCCCCCAAAAAAAAATTGCAACTCCAAAGCCCTCTGGCTTCTCATTTTTTAAAACCCAGATTACTGTAGGGGAAAGCATTGGTGCACACTTTGCCTGCATGTACCCTGGTAGCTTCCCCTCCTTCTGTTTTCCACCAAGGTATGTACATGAGCTGTTGTGTTTCCATGTGTGTGCGTGCGTGCGCGTGCGTGCGTGCGCGCGTATGAGAACAGTTACATAAAATTCCCTGGGCCTCCTGCCCGTTCTCTATTTTGCTGACACCCCCAAGTATATAATCAACGCATCTAGACTTCTGGCATTAATGGAAGCGGCTGAAAAGCCAGAGGCGGAGCGAAGCGGTCCTTATTCATCCCTCCTCCGGGTGCACTTTTGGTGTTGGGGTTTGGGGCCTGCTGGGCACCTTCCTTCCTGAGCATGCTGTCCACCTACGCATGTCATTGCTTCCCCCTCCCCCCAGGAAAAGAAACAGACTTCTGAGAAGTTAACAAGAAATTTAAAAGCCAAGCGGGCCTTAGGCCGTTTCCGCTGCTCCTCCTCTTGCCACACCGAAATGGCTTCCATCCTCCGTACCTCAGAGGCGCTTCGTAGAGCTTCTCGGGGAACGAGGTCGGGACTAGAGGTGCTTGCTTGCTTTCTGGCGGTAGATTTCTTCTGTGAAAGGCCTGCGGGGGGGGGGGTTGGAGTCGAGGAAGGGGGGATGATGCCAAGGTTTTGGAAGGGAGAAAAGCAGGAAATGAACACAGGAAAACCTCTTTGCCACCTTGATCTCCCAAGTTCAAGAGGGGATAGCCTGCCAGTCAGAGCTGGTGGTAGAAGACTAAGCGCGTGGATGAGTATAAGGCAGTTTTCTGTGCTCCTGAGGTTCAGTGGTCCTCAGCCTGTGGGTCCCCAGATGTTCCTGGACTGCAACTCCCAGAAACCCCTTCCAGCACAGATCTATCTACCCTGTTTCCCCAAAAATAAGACATCCCCCCCCCCAAAATAAGACCCACTTACAGTTTTGCCTCTCACTGAAATATAAGGCATCCCCTGAAAATAAGGCCTCCCTGATAATAAGATAACAATAAATGTGTACCGTATTCTTCTTCATGGAAAAATAAGACATCCCGTGAAAACAAGACCTAGCGCATCTTTGGGAGCAAAAATTAATATAACACACTGTCTTATTTTCGAGGAAACACGGTATCTATCTATCCTTTCTTTCTTTCTTTCTTTCTTTCTTTCTTTCTTTCTTTCTTTCTT
>JAHTLZ010000054.1:13831295-13850647 GCA_023846285.1 Phrynocephalus versicolor
GAACCATTTTGTTTACTACTGTCTTATAATCAAGCAAGCCTGGTTAGTTCGGAATATAAACATAAGCTCGTTTTCTCTTTGGTTTGCTTGCTGCTTATTAAACCTGCCCCCCCACCCCCCCCCCCAGGCCTGGTTAATTAACCAAAGCATTGTCGATGAAGGGACAACCCTCCCCTGCCCCCGCTTTCTGGCTCTGCTGAAAGGTTCTGCAGCCTAGTTTTGAGTGTGGCTTTCACAACTTTGTCTTCTTCACAACGCCCAGTTCTGCTCCTTCCTAACTCCCGGCTTTGCACAAAGACAGAACTGCTGCCATCCGCACCTCCAGCACCTCCAGCACCTCGCCTCGGGGCCATCTGCCAGCCTAGCTGCCGCTAAGAGGAGATGTGTTTGCTCATGGTAATGGGCCATCTCCAACCTACTGCTTCCTAGAGAGAACCTCTGTTTATATAACACGTGGACTCAAGTCTCTTGCCCTCCCCCCCCCCCGCCTGCTTCCTATCCTCTACTGAGAACTCGTAATTAAACTATCCTTACATTTTTATGGCTCGGCGCCATAACAGCAGACACTGATTTCTTCAGCTGATATGACCGGTTCACCTGAAGTCCACCTCGCTCGCCCCATCTCTTAAGACCCTCCGCCCGGGGTTTTATGTACCATTCTCGGTTCACAATCAACGCAGCCCTTGTCAACATCAGGTGTTTTCCTGTTTCCTTTCTCAGGAAGTAACACTCAGGAGCAAAACACAGGGCCTTGCGTGCAGGTGCAGCTACGAGCACCAAAGGATCTTGCCACAACCTGGAAAAAAGATCTCTGCCAACCAGGGGGCTTGGTCGGTTATGTGCTCTGAGCTTAAGTCGCCGATTGGGCTCCTGGACAAAGCTCCTCTGGGGAAAAGATCCCAGAACTACCATTATCTGGGCTCAAATAAAATCTAGGATAGACTACCACAACATGCCCTGCTTGGGGCAGCCTTTGGAGACTAGTCAAACACCTATTGTTCAGAACAGTTCTCATAGGTTCGTAATAGAAGCCGATTAATTATTGACCACAGCTTTTGAGAGAGAAGTTTTCAAACCACTGACTTTTCAACCTCTTGTCTCCATTCTCTTCCACCTCCAAGGGCCAATGCTGTTTTGGGAATTGACTTCATTTGATGCGACTGGCTTTAGGAAATGACATTTTTTTCTGAAGAACAGAGGAGGACTAAACATTTTTCTAACAGGACCATCCCAGGGTCATGCATCTCCCTCGGATGGAGATGTGAATGGGGCCAAAAAGGCCAGAGGTGGAAAAAGATTATAAATTGTTCGGACTACAATTCCGCCCTCCATCTGGACCTTTTGTCTGGGGAATTCTGGATGTCTACACAGTAAGGTTCGCAAAGGATGGATATGATCTTCGCGGAGATTCCTTGGCTTAAACCGGCTTGCCCATCCTGGCCTTGAATTAATTCTTGAATGCTGAGTCAACACTTACGTAAATCCCATCAATTGTTGTTGCTAACAATCAGAAGGGGTCGATTTCTCTCTCCCTCCCTCCCCCGTAACTGGGGAACTGGAGCAATCTGTCCTAGTGCCCTATTTTCCAAACTCTGGGCATCAAGGGACTTCGAGCAAACACCAGGAGCCCCTGAGCCCCCCCCAATGCCTTCCACTATGAAAAAGACGGCACAAATCCATTCCTGACTAGGTGGTGCTTAACAGCCCGTCAGTTGGAAACCGCTGATTGCAGCCTTGATTGGAAACTGTCTGATCTGCAGGCTGGCCTGCCCCCTTCGCAGGTGTAAATGGAGCCGGGGCCAAGGATCCAACGGGTTGAGAGTGAACCCTAGTAGGACAAACACTGATTGTTCCGTGACCCACCTCCAGCAAATCCATACCAGCCTTGGCAATCATTTCCAAAGGTCGAGACTCAGCCTGGCGTTGAACAAAACCCACCTCATGGTGACCAGCTGTGCTTTCCCGTTGCAATCTCTCCCTGCTGGTAATAGCTGGGCTTGTCACTCCAGCCCCGTCAGCGTGTTATGTGTTATTTGGGTCAGGATGTAAATGCTGTTTGCACAAGCTCCCTTGGGCTAGGCCCCCAATCCTTCGTTTTCGCCCATATTTGCCTCTGCTCAAATCATCTCCCCATCTCCTGGGGTTAGGGTCATGCCACCTCTTGACCGGTGGTACCCATTTCGCCGTTAAACTCTCGGGGTTGGATTCCGGGGTGGATGTCCACTCAGTTGGAAACACAACGCTCCCCTCAACAGTGTAGTCCACCAAAAGTGCCCCGAATCCTGCTCCAGATGGTGGTGGTGGTGGTGGGGGGACCCAGGAACCTATTATTTGAGGAATGTGGTCTCAGAGAGAAGGCAGATGCTCCTTATCTTAGTCTGTCATGCCTGCACGGGTTACCTGTTGTGTCCTGGATCAGGTTCAAGGTTCTGACACTCACATATGAAGCCCTCCACCCCAAGGTCATCTGGCTCACCCACCAGATCCTCCCAGATCTGGCGTCTCTGGGTGGCCACCCCCAAAATGGCCCAAACACCCTCCAGCTGAGGCAGGGCCTTCTCTTCACTGGCTCCATTACGGGATTGTCTGCTTTTCTACTTTTTGTTTTGTTCTAATCTGTCTTTAAAATGCCCAGAAGAGTGCTTTTGCACATATGGGGGGTATATTAAATAAATAAACAAATAAATATAACTGGACAGGTTTTATTTTGCTCCCATAAAGGAGGCAAGGACACAAAATTTGCAAAAGAGGATGCTATTAAGGCACCACAAGATGATTGAAGGTAACGGGAAGGACATACCCCCCTCTTGTCGTCATTCAGCTCACAAAACATGATAAAAAAAACAAATGATTGTATTTTGGAAAGAGCATCGGTCGATGTAAAAATGGGAGCATCAGTTGATGCACAGCTTGGCTTCATTCAGGCAGAGAGGGAGGGAGAGGTGAAGGGGAAAGCATGTGATGAATCAGGAAAGAAAGTCAGGGAGGGAGGAAAGAATGAAATGAAATGAAATGAAATGAAAAAGGGAGGGCTGAAGGGAGGGAAGGAACAGAAAGAAAGAAAGAAAGAAAGAAAGAAAGAAGAAAGAAAGAAGAGGAAGGAAGGAAGGAAGGAAGGAAGGAAGGAAGGAAGGAAGGAAGAAAGAAAGAAAGAAAGAAAGAAAGAAAGAAAGAAAGAAAGAAAGAAAGAAAGAAAGAAAGAAAAGGGAGAGATGATGGCAGGGAGGGGAAAGAAAGAAAACAGGAAAGATAGAAGGAGGGAGGAGGGAGGAAAGGATGGAAGGAAGGAAGGAAAGAAAGGAAAAGAGAAAGAGAGAGAGAGAGAAAAGAGGGAGACATGACATGGAGGGAGCCAGCCTTGCCACTCTAACGTAATCTGATGCGGGAGGTATGGAGCAGCATTAGCCCAAAAGGTGGTGCCTTCTATTTGGGCGGCTCTCTTCTCATCCGGCCATGCCTACGTGCACGTACGTGTTGCTCCCAGCAAAAAAGGACGCTCAAACTGTGTCATCGTTTATGAAGGAAGAAGGTCAGAAATGGGCTTGGCAGTTTGTCCTTCCGGGGGGGGGGGGGGGTCTTGGCGCTTTAGACTGCCTGGTCTGAGAGGCAGTGTGGCGCAGGGGTCACCGTGCCCAGCTAGGTAGGCGTCGAGAGACCTCGGTTCCAATCCCCGCTCAGCTAGGACGCCCGCTGGATGACATAAGAACATAAGAAGAGCCCTGCTGGATCAGGCTAAAGGCTCATCTAGTCCAGCTTCCTGTATCTCTCAGTCGCCCCAACAAATGTGTCCGGGAGTGCACGAGACTAGATATCTGTCTCCTGATACCACTCCCCTGCATCTGGCCCTTGAAATACCCTGGTTTTAGGCCTGGAGATGACACATCTCCATCATGGTTGTCTGATGGACTTTTCCTCCAGGAATCTGTCCAATCCCCTTTTGAAGGCATCCAGGCCAGATGCCATCACCACATCCTGTGGCAGGGAGTTCCAGAAACTAACAATGCGCTGGGTGAAAAAATATTTTCTTTTGTCTGTTCTTACTCTCCCAGCCCTCAATTTGAGTGTATGTCCCCTAGTTCTGGTATTTTGTGAGAGGGAGAAGAGCTTCCCTCTATCCACTTTACTCCTGCCCTGCATTATTTTGTACGTCTCAATCATATCCCCCCTCAGGCACCTTTCTTCCAGACTAAAGAGGCCCAAATGTTTTAGCCTTTCCTCATAGGGGAGGTGCCCCAGCCCAGTAATCATTTTAGTCGCTCTCTTCTGCACCTTTTCCAGTTCCAGTAACGCTGGACCAGTTACAGGCTGTCATCCAGCTGTTGGGAGACCGAAGTAGGAAATAGGGCAGCCATGTTGTAGGCCACCTTCAATCCGCTGGCAGACAGGCAGGGTGCAAACGGAACAAATGGCTTTAAAATGAATGTTTTTGGCATCTTGCTTCCTGCTATGGCCAACCGGAACTCCCTAAAACAGTGGTGCTCAACCTGTGGGTCCCCAGATGTTCTTGGACTGCAACTCCCAGAAGCCTCCACCACTCGCTCTGCTGGAAGGGATTTCTGGGAGTTGCAGTCCCAGAAACATCTGGGGACCCACAGGTTGAGCACCACGACCCTAAGATGATCTAATGCCACAGCCAGAGGATGATCAGACTGACCCCTCGGGACTGGTGGTTTTCCCCGAGGACCAGGAGGGATGCCTCTAATCTCCCCCAATTTAATGTACGCCCTTGAGATTTGAACCCAGCACCTTCACTCTCTGGAGCCAGATGGGAGTACCATCACAACTCCAGGCTTCTGGCCTACAATCCCCACCATCCACAAACCCAGCAGTAGCTACAATGTCTGACGTCCATGGCAATTATAGTCCATACCTGAGTTTGGAAATGATGCACTCCAAGTGATCTAATTAACCTGTGACTAATTAATTCTCTGACCACGGAGGGTGCAATGAAGTTACGTGTCAAAGGTAACATAACGAGGAGGATGAAAGTTACTTTACTGGAGTAGCACGTGGGATTTTTCCCCAAAAGTTACTTTTGAAGGGCATGTTTCGGTGCTTTCACCAACACTTTGAAAGGAACTGAGAATCCCCATCTCTGTTTTTCTATCATTTGTCAAGTATTGTGCTAATTCTGGGCTTTTTCACAGATTGTGTGCCTTTGCTAGGTACATGCATGCAGGCTGCCAAGAAGCATTCATAAATACAGAGTCTCTCTCTCTCTCTCTCTAACTAGAAGGCACTGTTGATGTCCGGAAACAGACACCAGATTTATGAAGCATTCTGGGAAAAAACAACAAGAAAAAACAAGAACTAGATCTCCCATTGTTAAATGGAGCAGACTCTCTCTCTCTCAGTCCCTGAAAAATTGAGGGCTACTTATCTCTCTCTTATATAAGCCAGGCGAACCCTGAATGTGCAATTACTGTGGAATCAATTATGATCCCATCAGCAGCTTTTCCGATCAGCAATCCCACTGTTCCCGTGCGGCTGGTCTGCAATTTAAAGGAAGTGAGCTAAAGATCCAGTGACCAGGTGACCCCTTTGAGAGAGGACAGGCTTCCATCTGAAGGGGTGCCTGAGAACAAATTCTCCTTGTGAAGGCAGCTTCTCTTTAAAAGCTCTCCAGGTCGAGGTCTCCTTTAAAGGAAGGGAGTTCCTTGTTATTGTTTTGTGCCATCCCATCAGCTCCGACTTACGGTGACCCCATGAATGGGTGACCTCTGGAAGGTCCTGTCTGCCACAGCTCTGCTCAGCTCTTGTGGTTTCCTTTAGGGAGTCACTCCATCTCATATTTGGTTTTCCTCTACTCCTGCTGCTCCCCTCCCCTGCTGCCTTTCATAGCATTATGGTCTCTTCCAGAAAGTCTTTCCCTCTGTCATTCTAATGTCTTTACAAACACCATTTCTAGAATCGGTTTCAACCGAGAAAATGAAGTGGATTTTGAATTGCAGTTTGGGCACTCGGCCTCTAAAAGGTTCACCATCACTGATCTAGATCAAGAGAGGTGATAGTACCACTCTATTCTGCTCTGGTCAGACCCCCCACCTGGAGTCCTGTGTCCAGTTCTGCACTCCTCAATTTAAAAGGGATGTTGAGAACCTCAAGTCGGTGCAAAGGAGGGCGACCAGGGTGGCTGAAGGTCTGGAAGAAATGTCTTATGAGGAACAGCTTAGGGAGCTGGGAATGTTTAGTCTTACAAAAAGAAGGATGAGAGGGGATATGATAACTATGTTTAAATATTTGAAAGGATGTCACATTGAACAGGGAACAGGTTTGTTTTCTATGGCTTCAGAGACTAGGACTCGGGGCAATGGTTTCAAACTACAGAAAGAGAGATTCCATCTGAATGTTAGGAAGAACTTCATGATAGTTAGAGCTGTTCGGCAGTGGAATATGCTGCCACAAAGGGAGGTGGTGGAGTCTCCTTCTTGGGAGGTTTTTAAGCAGAGGCTGGATGTCCATCTGTCGGAAATACTGTGATGGGGGTTCCTGCATGGCAGGGGGTTGGACTGTATGGCCCTTGAGGTCTCTTCCAACTCTAGGATTCTATGAGGATCTGAACCTCAGAATCACCATGCACTCTTTTCTGCAACAGAACCCTATGTTGTCTCGTTGTGTGTTTTGTCTGGCTGTTGTGTGCTCATGGCCAACATAGCTGTGTGCAGCGTGGTGGTGGTCATTTCTCAAGCTTTTTGTTTTACCCCGTGAGAATTACCCCACAAGTCTAAACACCTTCAGCCTGATCCACCCATTTGTCCTTCCTCCCAAGGATTCGTTTCAAGTCTGCCGTCTTGAGGACTAGAAACCTGCAGGTGAGATTCTGTGCCCATTTCTTGAAAAATACCAGCCGTTTTGCAGATTTCCCTTTAAGACAAGGATGGGACTTTCAGCCCACCCTTCCGTCGCATCCCGCACCAATCCTGCCTCCCTCTATCACAAAACGAGCACCAGATACAAAGGCCTGAGCTCATGGTGGATGCAGAGAAGGCCACCTGGAAGCCACCCTCGTCTGCTCAGGTTACCTCCTCTGCATCGGGAACATCTAAGGACAGCTTCCCGCAATGTACAGTACATCATCCATCATGGATTACCAGGTAGCAAGGGAGGGAGCCAAGGGGAAGCGTTATCTTGTCACATCAGAGATAACCGAGGCAAAGCAACCTGAGAGCGATGCACACATATAATCCCCAACAGTTGCTTGCAAACAGAAAATTCTATAATGCTTAAACAGCATTCGGCCTTTCGTCTACCCATTTCGCTACATGGGATTACGACCGATGGCTTTTGTTCCGCACCGAGCAGTGAAGCAGGGCTTTGGAGTGTGTGTGCACATCAAGGGGAAAATACCACCCTCAGTCAAAATAATGAATCTTAAAACTGGCATTGGCACCAACTGACAATAGCACCATGTTGCACGGCCTGTGTGTGTGTGTGTGTGTGTGTGTGTGTGTGTGTGTGTGTTATTGTTCATCATCGTCAGCATCAGCCATCACAAACAAGACCGGGATTGCGCTGCGCACTCCACTCAACATGACTCATTGCCTCCAGCATGTCCTCATGACATCCCTTCCTCAATTATGCCCATATTAACCCTTGCCTTTAAAAACAACAACAACACCCAGTTTCACACATTGTCTGCCTGAAAAGGCCCCAGAGGCAAATTCTTGAGAACGAAGAAGCAATTTCCCCACACAAGTCTTAGGAGAGGTGGAAGAGATGCAGATGTTACTTCTGTGACCCGTATTCCAGCTCCACCTCCATGAGACTGTGTTTGGCTTCAGCTCTATGCGGAGACAACCTCTCACTATAGTTCATTCTACTTACAGTGGTTCCCAGCCTTGGGTCCTCTGATGTTTTGGCCTAAAACTGCCAGAAGCCTTCATTACCAGCTATGCTGGCCTGGATGAATATCTAGACCAGTGATGGCGAACCTACGGCATGGGTGCCCTTTCTGCGGGCACCCGACATCGCCCCTTCACAGCGACCTGTATACAGGTTAAATTACTGTATTGGCAATTTGCAAAAAACAAAAAACAAAAAAAAAATAGTGGGTTTTGAATTGCAGTTTGGGCACTCAGTCTCTAAAAGGTTCGCCATCACTGATCTAGGGAAGTCAGAGGCAATAGATGCCTAGCTATGTTCGCCCGGAGCTCTCCATGGTGCTGAATGTTCTCTGCCTTGACTCTGCCTAGATTTTCCCAGTCTCAACTTTTCTTGTTGGGACTGGACCAGATACAAGCCCGCCCTCCCCCATTTGCCACGTGGGACCCTTACCAGTGACTCCGTAGGAAATTAAGTAACATGATAACAGCTCCCAAGCAGTAGCAGGCCACGTAGGGAGAGCCGAAGACACGCGTGAGTGAGCGACTCCTGTGTTCCCATCGTGCCACCTATCAGGACAAATGAAAATGAAAAGAGAGAGAGAGAAATGTCAGATCAAGTCCACTAGATACTCAATAAGAAACATGAACACAAGCTGTCAAGTCAATTCTGACTTATGGGTGACCCTTACCAGGGTTTTCAGAAGTGGCTGGCCATCCCCCTCCTTTCAGGGGGTGTTCTGGCTGGGTCTTCACCCAGACGAAACAGCAGCGAATTGAATTCCCAGCCTTGGCTCTGCAGCTAAAACTAAACCATGAAGCTAAACCAGCCATCTTAGGACACTCAAGCAACCCATTATTCAAGAAAAACCACATGCTTACATTTCCAATCAGGAAACACTCTTTCCAAACAGAGGGCCTGCTCTCCTGGACCAATACTCCACAGTGACCCACCAACAGGTGTGTTCTGCTGAACCAGATCCTTCATCCAACACCTCTCTGGGTTTTAGGCAGGACTTCTTCCTAACCAACCCTAGAGGTCTCTGGCATGTTCTCGTCATCTTTCAGCCAAGCCTTAGCATGGCGCAACTCTGCTGAGTTTTGACTTCAGGAGAAACTGGCATGACCACAGTGGTCTTTGGGGGATGGCTGAGTATCTCATCTACCTGCCAGCCAACTCTGGATGAGTGCTTGGGAGAGAGCTATCTCTTCAAGGCACCAATCAGAAGAAGGAAGGTTTTACAAGTGGTCCATTCCAAGTTGGTCATCAGAGGGACATAATGATATGGAGGACAGGAACTCCCTCTGACCAACGAGCGCAACTGAAGCACATGTGTTTGTTTACTAATTTTAACTGATGCCAGTTAAAATTAGTGCTTGTTTACTAATTTTAATTGATCCCAGTGGAAGCTATGGTCCCCAGACCCCCTTCCAGATTGAGGTCACAGCCCGGACTACTTAGCAGTGCAACAGTGGTGCTGGTCCTACACACCAGGACTGACCATTTCCTCATCCTTGCCCCAAAACTCAGGGCTCCCCAACCTTGAGTCCCCAGATCCTCTTGGACTAAAACTCCCAGAAGCCTTCATCACCCACTGTGCTGGCCAGGATTTCTGGGAGCCGTACTCCAAGGCCATCTGGTTGGGAACCACTGCTCTCAATGATCATGGTTTCATCGCGTGTGACACAATGTCCTGCAAAAGAAAGCAGGGTCAGATCATAAGGACACGTCTAGACCCACAGACCTTGGGAGAGTCTGAAGGCAGGGCTGGCCAGTGGAGAAACACACCAGCACGGGTTATCCAGCTAGAGTCTACGGACCCCCTGGGATCACGCGTCAGCATGTCGTTCTTCTGTTTTGCTGATATAAATAGTCTGGCTGCTGAAAATTCAATTTTACAAAAACAGAAGGTGTGCGTCAGCACTGGGGCTATAATCTGAGCTCTGGGCAAAGGGTGCAGGGGGCACGGCACGGCTGCCATTCCTCACAATGAGAGCGAACTGACGGAGGCTGCTTCTCCAACTTTCAGGCAGAAAACAGTCAGAGATGGAGGCTGTTTCCCTGACAGAGGAGGCTGCTGCCATAGGATCTTTACCCAAAGAAAACCAACTCAGATGCAACATGAAATTCCGGCTTCTGACACTCAGTCTACTCCACCTCCCTCCCATGACAGTAGTGGGAAGTCGGGATAAAGGGACCCAGCCCACATATCCAAATATAGACCCCTGGATACTTGGGGGGTGTTGTTAAAGAGTCAGGATGTTATGAAGTCAAAGGAAGACATCCGGGCTGGGAAGCCTGGATTCATGTCTTCTGTCAGCTTCTCACCTTTGTTTTGTTTTGTTTCCCATTTCAGGACAAGTTGCTAGCCCTCATGATGGATTGCAAGGAAATGCTTTAAAAGTATCTAGATAATGTCTCTCACGAGGGCCCTGAAGCTGGGAATTGGGTGCCAGGGGCTTAGAGTGCAGCTTTCCTGAAACCGGAATCACCGGAGCAAAGATGCACATTCAGAATCCTCTGGGTGGCTTTTTCAATTTCAGTAGATCACAGTTCGCTTGGGGAGGGAGGGGAAGGGACCTTTGATGTTCAGGCTAAAATCCGGGAGGGATTTCAAAAAGGTATATTTCCCCCGTTTGGTTGCAGAGAGATGGCTTGGCCACAAGGACGTGGACAAAGAACTTATCCCAGCCTACTCAACCATTTCCTGTTGCTCTGAAAGCTTTCTGCAGGGAAGAGGTCAAACATCCACCGTTCCCCACAAAACCAAGTATAGGAAGCCTGGTGAGAACCATGTAGGTGTACGTGTTTTGATTTGATTTCCACCACTGCATTCAACTTTATGAGCCCGACGTCACGGCTGCCAAACATCACACACACACAAAAATAAAGCTCCACAGGTCTGCTGCTGTTCCTCCTTCCCTGCTTCCTTCTTCAAAAGCTCCTTGACCTCTTCTGTTTAATCCATCGCAAAGGCCACAGGTGGCTTTTTGCTGGCTCTGCAGAACATCTACCCTTACCATTCATTCATATGGAGTGTTTGTTCCAGGGAGTATCCTCTTTCGCCCTCGTCCCAGAAGGCCTGACTTTTAAACCTGCTGCATTTTAATTGCTGCCACCACGGCTCCGAAACCTGGCTCCAGTTCTATTTTATGCCGTTCCATTTTTATCTCCGGCTTACCGCAAACATAAAGTGTAATGCCAAACACAGAGGCACCCGCACCGGAGAGCTCGCTGCTTCTCCTGGGCATTAATCTGCCTGTCTAGGTCCTTAGGTGGCCCCATCTCCATCCAAATGCAGAAGGAACACTTGACCTTATGGCTGTGGCAGTTTCTGTGCAATACTGTCTATTCTCTACAATGTGGTGGAGTCAATGCCATATCCAGGCATAGAGAGCTATGTTACAGTGCAGAGAAGAGAGGTGGTTCGAGAGAGGGGTGAGGGAAGCCATTCATGGGTGTAATGAAAACCCCTCTCTCAACAGAAGTGCCCCCCCGGCACAATCTGCCCACCACTTATCAAGCTGCCCTATTGATTCCAAGACAAATCGGAAATATTTCACACTCCTCCTAGCATCCCATATTTAATGGGTGTTGGGAAGGGTGGCATAGGTGGGACTTACAAGCAATTGTACATCTAACAAGCCTATTCAGGCCATCGTCCACCTAACCAGCCTATTCAGGCTACTGCCCACTTAATGAGCCTATTCAGACCAGGGTATGTATGTATGTATGTATGTATGTATGTATGTATGTATGTATGTATGTATGTATGTATGTATGTATGTATGTATGTATGTATGTATTTATTTATTTATTTATTTATTTATATACTTGTTGACCACCCAATTTTCCCACGGGAACTCTGGGCGGTGTACAACATGTTGCAAATAAACAACTTGCTCAAACATACAAAAATCCTCTAAAATCCGCTGACAAATTCAGACCAGAGATCGTGGGGTTTGTTCCTCTTCCCATGTTCCCACCCTTCCGCACTTCATTGCTCCTGTCTGTGGTGAGGGGAGGGAGAAAAAAAGGGAGAAAAGAATGCAGGGTCACCTCCGATCACCTCCACTGCTGTCGGAGCAGCCCCGTAGGGATTCCTGTCTCTTAAAGGGGCAGTGGGGACAAAACAAACAAACAGAAGGCGAGGAGAGCCCAGCGTCCACAGCTTTACAATCCGCATTGGAAATTTTTTTACCTCCGGAGACCAGGTACTTCTAAAGTGTGCTGGGGTGTGCTTAGTTGGGCGTGGTCGTACTTTATTTTGTTTAAAGTCCATTGCTGGTGAGGAAACAATTTTAAGCTCCGCATCTGGGAGCCCTTTGCCTCGGATTTTAGGGGTCGTGTAAAAGCAGCCCTAGACATATCAAATCAAATTACATGTCGTAGCATGAAACCAAGGTGATCTATAAATTGGAAGCCTCACATCAACTTTCCTCAGACTGACAAAGCTACTTGGAGGAGTGAAATGTTTCTACCTAACAAGAAAAGAAGTCTGTGAAGACCCCTCTGTGAAGATCCAGGCAAGGTTACCTGCAAGGGTGGTGTGAAACCAACAAGGAAGATAAATTGGAGGTCTCCCACCAACTTTCCTCATACTGACAAAGCTGCTCAGACAAAGAGTGAAATGTATTCTCTAAGGCTTTCACAGCCAGGATCTGATAGTTGTTGTGAGTTTTCAGACTGTTTGGCCATGTTCTGGCCATGATGATAGAGCGAAACGTTTTGATCTAACAAGAAAAAGAAGTCCAGTTGCCATGACAATTCCCACTTCAGATGTTGCACTGGGAACCTGAACCTTCCATGGGAGGCTCTGTGTAGATCTATCTCTCAGGGCCCGAAGAAAGAAAAAGTGATGTTCTCAGCCAACAAGTTCCAGGACACCACCCCAAACCCCCCATGGCCACTGAGTGTGGGTGCCAAAAGAAGAACAGGCATTGAAGTCAAGAACATGTTGCCGGTCCACGTGGTCTCAGGCCAACCGGCATCGACCTTCTCAGGATGACTTTCCTAAAGCGGATCGATTTTCTTCCTCCCCGGCCAGAGACTCCACCGATCAGGCAGGTGGCCTTCTCATGTGGCTCCCGAAGAGGAGCAGGAGGCAGAACCCGACGCAAAAGAGCCTTTACACTCCAGGTTGACAAAACCGCCCCTGCCTTCCTAGCGAGAAATCTCTGCTGGATGTCGAATTAACATTGCAACCTTCTAGGCGGGTCCCTCGCTTGTGCTCAAGTTCGCATTTGGACAAAGGGAGAAATGCAGCTCCACTCCGCCCCCCACCCACACACACACCTGCAGGGAACACTGGGAAGCCTTAGCCAAGACCACACTTCTCAGCCTATGTGACTTTGCATTGGGGGGTGGGGGGGGGAAGCAAACTTGAGGTCCTTGGCAGGAGGAGGGAAAAAGAGACGGTTTAGGATCACCAACAGCTCAGCCTCCAAAGCAAGAATTGTGCTAGTGTGGCCATTCACGCCAGCCAGCTCTCGTGGGCCTAAAGAGCACACTGGGCTCTTGAACAGAAGCCATCCAATATCAGAGGTGAATGCTTGCCTCAGCCTCAACCATACCATAAAGACAACATCTCCTCTCAGAAGCCTATTATCGATTCCTGTGCTGTCCAGGGAGTTGGGGGGGGGGTCTGAGGAGAATGGCGATGCACCGTCTCCAGACACGGCTGACTCCTGCTCTGACGGCAGGCTCTGTCCTTACGTAAGCAAGCACATCGACAAGGCGGGACAAGGAGAGGAGGAGGAAGGACAAGGGGCCAAGTCAGCCCAAGGACGGTCGCCATTGCCCCCTTCAAGGTGAAAGCAAGACCAGCAAAAATGTACTGGGGAGGAAGCATCAAGTGAGAAGCAGCACATTGTTCAGGGCCATCTCCAAGCATGCTCAGTCTCAAGGACAAGATGGCAGCAACGGACTCCTGCATTTTGGGCTGGCGAGGGAAGCGTCTTTTGCCTCCGGTGGCTTTGAACACACAGCCTGTCCTTCAAGGACAGGAGATTGCTGGGATGGTTGTTTCTGCCTCACCGCCTCTGACTCCTTTGGTGCCCACTTCACTCAGCCGACCGCTAGGGCCGGCTCATCTGGTGGACGCTTCGGCCAGGCTGTCTCCAACAGACTAGAAAGTCTGTGAGGAGTCCTTACACGCTGGCAAAGAACCTCTTCTCCATCCAGAAGACAGGAATGTGGAGCAGTCCTCTCACAGGTTGTGCGTTTTAAACTCAATTATTTGTTTTCTTAAAAAACACACATAATTTCCCTTCATGAAACAACGCTAACCAGGAGATTCTGGGAGTTCAAACCTTTGAAAACCCACATTTCCTCCCCTAAGCTCCATTTAGAGTAAACATTTGGAATCGCAAGTCTTTAACAATGACTTAACATAGGAACATAAGAACATAAGAAGAGCCCTACAGGATCAGGCCAAAGGCCCATCTAGTCCAGCTTGCTGTATCTCACAGTGGCCCCACCAGATGCGTCTGGGAGAGCACGAGACTAGATCTCTTTCTCCTGATACCACTCCTCTGCATCTGGCCCTTGAAGTACCCTGGTTTTAAGCCTGGAGAGTCCACATCTCCATCATGGTTTGTAACCTGTGATGGACTTCTCCTCCAGGGATCTGTTCAGTTCCCCTTTTTGAAGGCCTCCAGGCCAGATGCCATCACCACCTTCTGTGGACTTAGGTGGCATCACGTTGGCTCTGATGCACCACCACCCTCACAGAGTTGGTTAAGTAGTATGTTCAGAAGTGGTTTCTGAGGTCTTTCTTCTGGTGATGGCCTAGGGCAAGGGTGTCCAAACTTCAGCCTTCCAGCTGCTTTGGACCACAACTCCTAGCATTCCATGCCTATATTGCCAATGACAAAGGACTGTGGGAGTTGTGGTCCAAAACATCTTGAGGGCCAAAGTTTGGACACCATTGGCCTAGGGACAAAGTAGCTTGCCTGGCTCTACCCAGGAGCCACACACACACACCCCCGCCCTCAGTCACTCATGCTCCGTTCTACTAACATTGACAAGAAAGCACTCCAAGGATTCAAACTGCACCCTCATGAACTCTCTCTGTTCCACCACTGTCTGAGCTACACACACATTTTTGGATGCCAGGCAGAGTCTAGTTTTATTTCTTGTCATCAGTGCACTTTTCATTGTAAGATACCGGTGGTGTGTTGTTGCTGTTTAAATGCTCCTAGATGGGAAACAAGAGAGAGCCACAACCACCGCTATTGGCAAAACGAACCTAAACAGAGTTCTGCATGCCCAGAGGCAACTGAATGCGAACAAACAGCATCCACTTCACGCTAGAGTCCAACGGTTCCCAGAAAGACGGCCATCTCTAATCTGAAGGGCAAGGATGCAGCTTTGATATTAAGGTTGCAATGTTCTCTCCAGCCCTCCAGACTTGATACCCGCCAAGCAAAGTACGTGATAAGGTCCTGGCAAAAACAGGGCAGGCGGAACGTGGGGAGGTGGATGGATCTTTTATGTTCCCACAAGACATTTATCTTGACATCTCCAGGGTCATTGTAACCTCAACCTCTCACACAAGGCAGCCTCCTAGGGAGGCAAACAGCTTGAGAAAAGTTCCTTTTTCAAACAGAAAAGGGAAGTGCCCAGAAGCCTCCGGCTGGGGAGTTCCAACACAGCAGCCATGGGTCCAAAATAAGAGAAGACACCCTTTGATTTATACCCCTGCCTTGAGTGGAGGGTTGGGCTCAATGACCTTCGAGAGGCCCCTTTCAACTTCATGCTCTTATCTGGTCTTTCTCGGACTTTGCTATAGATAGTAGAGAGGAGCCAATTCATGCTTCTGGACTACACGGCCCAGCATTCCCCTTGTGGACTAGGGAATTTTGACAGCCATGGTCTAAAACAAAATTCAGCATGCCTTTACTAGTTAGCATGAATACTCAGAATCATCCTCAAGTTTCAGCATCCTCTCCAGATCTGTGTCTTCTAACCGTGGGTCCCCAAGATGTCCTTGGACTACAATACCCAGCATCCCTGCCTACGACCCATGCAAGGTGGTTTTTCTGGGAAACAGAATCCATGAAGGTTTGGAGAAAGCGGCCCAAGAAACATTGGTTTGAGTGCAAGGTATGAATGAAGTTGATGAACTTCCACCTTTGAAATTTATGCACGGTGCATATTAAACCTTTGGGAGATCATACTCTTGTCAGCTCATAAATCATGTAACTTGCTATTTTTATGCAAACAACAAAAATGAAGGAAGGAGCGCAGGAGAAATTTCAGCCTGTTTATGGCCAAATACAGACCCAGAAAACAAAAGCCACACCAGGTGCCAAATATCAGCCTTGCAAACATTCCAGTGTTTGGTTTAAGCAGATACGGCATGCTTCTGCAAATTCTGTTTTCTTTCTTCTTCCTTTTTAAAGGACAAACAAATGTATCATGTTGAAAAGGTTAATTTGTGTGGCGAATTCTCAGTCATTTCTAGACCACGTTCACTTTTCTTCTGAGGATACAGAGGTGACCTGCTTGATCCAAGAGCTTCATTTTGGCTCCGCACCATGTTTATAACTTTATACAGATGATTTTCCACAATCTTTTAAACAACATGCTAATTTGGAGATCTGGTACATGTGCACAGATCCATCAGACATAGCCATGCCCTGGGATTAATTGCTGTCTGCACATGAGAACCGCCTTCAAGGGCCACCTGAGGGCGGGAGCAGAATGGGGCCATACAATGGCCCCTCCAGTTGGAGAACTGAGACAACCACGGGAGTCATATTTGATATGAAAGACCCGATCTTGAGGAGACACACAAAGCTTGGGTGGTGGCGGTGAGGAGGTAGAGGGCTGAATATGTGTCCAGGGATGGCAGCCCATGCTGCTGTAATATTAATGACTCCATGAGGAGTTACATTCCCGCAAACCTTAAATCCAAACAGCACCAAAGCTAAGTAGGCCCTCTCCTTGCTCGAAACTGTATTTCATCCTGATTGATCATATCACCATCTGGAGCTCTGTTCCATTAAGGGTCAGAAAAAGAGAAAGAAGAATGGATATTCATTTAATTCCTAGTGAAGCTAGCAAGAGGGGAAGGGTGGGAAAACCGTGCGGGAGAAGAGGACACCCCCCCCCTCCAAAACCCCTTACTAATTAATTTCTACAAGTCTGGCAATTAAGAGAAGATGATTTATTTGCATGAAACGCCTAATGAGATGATTTAAAATATGTCCTACGTGTGGCTGGATCATATAGGAACGTTCAAGGTGTCTCTGCCAATGAGGGAACGCCGAGGCGTCTCTAACAAGCCCGGTGCCAATTAAGAGAATGTTAATTAGGCTGCCTCAATGGTACTCAGCTGGCTGCTCACAGTTATCTAAGTCCATGTGGCGATCCTATTCCCTCCGTGCTGGGAGAAGGTGAGGCTGCGCACCTGGCGGTCTGGCGTTGGTCTTCTTGGCGGACAGTCTTGCAGGAGAGCCTCTCTTTTGGAGAGGATATTTTTTTAAATGACAAAAGTGCACGGCCAAGGGTGGCCCAAGGTGGCAAGTCAATCATGATGCTCAGGCAGAGACCTCACTAGCCTTTTGGCACAAGGGGCAAGCCCCACCATCTCCCATTCACTCCAGCCTAAGTGCCAGTCCTCCACTAAGAAAGGAGGTGGGGAATGGGGCGCGCGCATGTGTGTGCACGTGCATGCATGCACACACGCATGCACGCAGACACACATCTCAAAAGACAGTGAAATTTGTACAAACCCGGTAATTCCTTTTATTATAGGAAAAGCTATACATTGAGGATGGGGTGGGGTGGCTGTTCATTTGCTTGAGCCTCTAGATTTCTAGCTGCGGAGCCAGAGATTAAGACTGGAGCTCAATGTTCATGCGGCAGTGCCTTCTTGACAAGGGCCCCTTACGGCCCCTTCCAGCCCCTTCCAGCCCTGCAGTACTAAGATAATTATATATTTGTGCACCCTCTAAATCAGTGGTTCTCAACGTTCCTAATGCCATGACCCTTTAATCCAGTTCCTCCTGTTGTGGTGACCCCCTTGCCCTGCTTGGAAGAGGCCACAAGCCCCCTTTGGCAGTCCACGGCCATAGGTGCCATAGAGAACTTCCCTCTGCAGAAACCCTCAGCCGATCGCAGCCTCCGGTGCCATTGACTGACATCCCCTCCAACCTATCAAGCTCTAACTCACTCTTCCCCCCCTTCCCTGCCCTCCTCCAGACCCAAGCCGTTTGTGCCTTTTTCTTCACTGGCTCATGGCGACCCTCGTGAAATGGCTGTTCGACCCCAAAGGGGTCCCGACCCCCCAGGTTGAGAACCACTGCTCTAAATGTTGACCCCAGCTGCTTTACAGCCCTGCTCTCAGGACACTTGAATAAAGAAAGCCCCGGGATGGAGAAATCTTTCCTTAATCCTCTTAACTTTCACCTTCTGGTCAAAGACGAAACTAAAACAAACTCGCTGCCCTTCCGATGATGGAGATAAGCTGGAATGTGTATGAAGGACTCTTTGATAGCACTTCTGAGACTGCTGAGCCCTGCCAAGGGAGACTTTTGTAGATCTCCTTTGGCTGGGGCAGAAATAAAAAGTTGAGGCAGGCTTTCAGCCATGGGCTTTCGGGGCATTTCAATGGTTTTAAGTTCTCGGATTGCCGAATCCGAGGTCACGCGTTCAATTCCCACTGTGTATTCTTGCGAGTAGAGCCAGCTCGTGCGGCTTTGCGCGTGGTGGTCCCAGGACACCTCTGAAGAAGGAAATAGGAAACCATCTCTGTGTGTTCCGTACCTAGAAAACTCTGGAAAGTGGTTACCATCAATTGGAATTGACTTGATGCAACACAGTTATGCAACAAACACTGTACTGTACCTCCCGCTACTTTCTTTACAGCTAAATGTGGACTCACACAGCCATACACAACAAGCCAGCACAAACAGGACCCACAAATACATGCATCCTACCTAGTGTTTCTACTTAAAAAAAACAGACAACAAAGCACCAGAAATTCTGCATCTCTGTTGGAAGGCTCAAAGATCAATCTCATTAAATCTGCAAATCCCCTCCGAGACCAATGAGAAAAAAAAGTTCATGGACCAGCAGCTATACGAGAGAAACCTTTCTCCTCCTTTTCAAAGCCACCCAGGAGGAAAAGGCGAATAAGGCCTCCCATCCTTAAAAGTTGAGCACCAGTGTTTTGTGTGTCATCTAAAAACATTGTGGAAATCTGTCCATCATGATTTGGAGCAGTTTTGATGAAATGGAACAGATTGAAGGATTTATATTGGCACAGAAAAACCTGCCATTCTCATTAAGGCGATGCAAAAAAATTTTTAAATGGGCTTTAACGATTACACTTTGATTTTTTTAAAGAGACCATATGGTGGTGATACTCCCACTCTGTGCCCTATCCATTCCCCCCCCCCCAAAAAAAGCAGCTAACACAAGTGAGGAAACCTGCCAGGTAATAGACGGTCAGTTTGTACATCTACAGTAGGATATGTCATCTTCTAAACCCTAGTTTAACTTGCATGTTGGTTAGACCAAAT
>JAHTLZ010000054.1:13850657-13885245 GCA_023846285.1 Phrynocephalus versicolor
GACTCAAGTGTAGATTACCATACTAAGCGATAGTTCCACTTCTGAGAAACAGCCAACCAATGGACCTCTAGATGCAGAGCATAAGAAAGTGACCTTTCTCGGGACTTCTGCCAGCATTCCCAAGCCAGCGTGGCCTTGTTGTGGATGCCCCCCCCCCCAACAAAACAGCTCGGAGGGTTACAAGATCAGGTGTGGGAGTCATGGCGGAGCCATAATAATAATAGGCATATGCTGTGTTAGGAACCATTTTGAAATAAGTAATAGTATCCTTCGCCATTAGGTGAAGTGAGCCTGTCATGTGCACATAAATGTATCCTTGTTATGTGTTGTCATGAGACTGTTGGCAAAATGTTATTGGATAATACTATCGACGACCATTTCGAATATTTAATAAAAGCTGCCGATTGGGTGTGGCCAGCAGAGTCAGTTCTGAGGGGACAGACTGAAGTTACACACCAGAGATCAAGCTGCAGTGTCCATTTTCTTCAAGAGCTCTTTATTATTTTCGCACCATTCTTTTTCTGATTGGGGCTGGTCTCCGTCAAATGGTGCCCCATGTGTAAGGCAATTGTTATTTCGCTGATATTTTCGTCACTTCACCACGCCCGGCAAGGGTTACAGGCGCCACGCATCTTAGGATCCCAGTGAGTGACTTTGACATCATGGGCTCTTCTCTTTCAACTGTGCAGCAAAAATTTGTAGATGACCTTTTATTCCTCTTGAAACGCTATGGTCATCAGACTTCCTCTGCAGAAGTCACAGAACTCGTCGAGGACATTAATAGTTATTGTCCCTGGTTTCCTGAAGAAGGCACCTTTGAACTCACATCTTGGGATAAAATCGGCCAAACCTTCCATGGCCACCCAAAGGTGTCCATCAGATCTCTCTATACTTGGTGTAAGATTTGCTCCTGTTTTGCTACATTGACTCCTCAAAACATTCTCCTCAATCAAAAATTGGAAGGTGTGGTGCCCCAAATTCTTCCTCCTGTACTGCCTTTTGAGTTTCCTCCTGCCTACCCTGCTGAGGTGAAAGAGATAACCAAACCTCCGGATATAGTCCCTTTTGCTCCTCCAGTGGAGCCATCAAAACTCCGTGGATTATATCCGGACCTAAGAAACTTACCTGTGGGGGAGATGGGCAATTTGCCGCTGGCTGCTTCAGCTTCTTCCAAACTGCCTATCGGCCACGGTTCCGTTGCCTTAGCCTTAGCGTCACCTATTGATGATGGTACAGAATTATTTCCTATTATTCGCGGCCAACCTGCCACCGATGATGTGCCTGCTGTTCCCAATCGACACGAACATGTGCATTATAAACATCTTAAGGAGTTACAGCGCAGTTGCAAGGAAAATGGAATCCATGCGCCATATACTAGGGCTATTCTTGAGTCCCTCTCTAGTATGAGATTAGTCCCTGCAGATTGGCTTCTGATAATAAAATCTCTTTTGACCCCGGCAGACGCCATGCTTTGCCGCCAAGAATGGGAGGACCTCGCCTGTCAACAGGTGCAGGTTAATGCTGCTGCACGGCCGCCAGTTCCAATTACAACTGATATGTTGATGGGACAAAATGCCCTCATTACTGCACAAACAAGATTGACAGATGCTGCCTTGGCCCAGCTTTCTGATATTGTGCTTAAAGCATGGCGCAAAATTCCATCTAAGCAAGGAATTCCGTCCCTTTCAAGTTTTGCCTCTGTGCGTCAGGGCCCTAAGGAACCATACGGGGATTTTTTAAATAGACTTATTGTTGGTCTCAGACAACAAGTTGAGAACACTGAGGCTCGTAATATACTCTTAAAACAACTTGCATTTGAGAATGCCAATCAAGACTGCAAACAGGCGCTTGCCTCTATTTATAGCAAACCAGATACCACCGTTGGTGACATGATGTCAAAATGTCGGCACTACATCCCATAAAGCATCTGTAATGGCGGCTGCCATGATGGCGAACAATAACCAACCCTCTAATCCCGCCCAAAATATAAAAAGCTTTGGTTGTGAAAAGTTGGGGCATTTTCGTGCGCAGTGTCGTTCTGCGTCTGCGCAGCAGAGGCGCCCGGCTACTAAGTGTCCCATCTGTCTTAAAGGGTTTCATTGGACCAATCAGTGTCGCTCTAGACAGGAACAGGGTGAGCTTTCCCAACCACCAAAACAGCAGCAGCCGCGTCAGCAGCAGAATTCCCCTGTTACACAGCCGGGAAACCGGAGAGCGGGCCAGTTCCAGGCCCAGGCAAAGTAATAGGAACACCTAGAACTCCAAGCTTCCCCGAAGAGGAATGGGAAGATCTGGATCAGGATGAAATGGCGGGCGACATGGAGGAGGAGAAGGAGATTGATCAAGGAGACATACTGCATTTGGGTCTCTCAAGTATGGCCCCTTCAACAGGTTTTGAATGTAGCGGCGCTGCCATTCCGCTTTTTGCTGCAGAAACTATACCGCTTTCTGTGCCTTTTATGCCAGTGCCAATCCTTACCTCTTTCAAGGGAACCCTTCCCCCCAATACTGTGGACCTGATTCTTCCACATAAAGCAGCAGCGGCCGACGGCGTCATGGTTGTCCCTGGCAGTGTTTCATTTGGCCAACCTAAACTGTGTGTATATCTTTGGACTACTACCCCTGGTGATGTCTCTGTCAAAGCAGGAGATCAGGTAGCACAGCTTGTCATTGTCTCGACACCACCGCAGCCAGCTCAGCTTGAAGTGGGTGAGGCCCTTGTCTCTCCACTTGCTATGGCTGCTATCACGATCACCACTGTTCGTCCGAGGCTTATGCTCCAAATGAATGGCAAGCCCATTAAAGGTCTTCTTGACACGGGGGCAGATGTGACTGTTATTGCCACCAAGGATTGGCCACCGTCCTGGCCCACCCGAAAGTCAGAAACTGTGTGTGGAGTGGGGGGATTTGAGGCAGCTCAACAAAGCCTCCACCCCATAATGTTTCAATCTCTCTCTGGCCAAACAGTGACTCTCTATCTGTTGGTATTGAACTCCTCTGTGTCCTTATGGGGAAGGGATATGCTGGAACAAGCGGGCACCGTGATCCAGACAAATTTATGATAAGCCCCCCCCCGCAGCGCCTCTCCATGCACTTCCATTAACATGGATAGAAGGCCCGCCTGTATGGGTAGAGCAATGGCCGCTTTCCCTTGAAAAGCTCCGAGCGGCGGAGGCCCTGGTAGAGGAGCAACTGACCTTGGGACATATAGAACCGAGCACCAGTCCCTGGAATACGCCTATTTTTGTCATCCGCAAAAAAACCTGGCAAATGGCGCCTCCTACAGGAGTTGAGAAAAGTGAATGAGAGAATGCAGCCGATGGGGGCGCTCCAGAGTGGGATTCCCAATCCCAACATGATTCCTTCTCAATACCAGGTGGCTGTAGTATATTTAAAAGACTGCTTTTTCACAATTCCTTTGGCATCACAAGATAGGCTTATGCTTGCCTTGACTTTACCAGTATACAACAATGAAAGGCCGACACAGAGATTCCAGTGGAGGATGCTCCCCCAGGGAATGAAAAATTCCCCGAGTCTATGTCAACATTTCGTGGATCACGCCTTGCTTCCATTCAGGCGCAGGTATCCTGAACTGATGGTATTCCATTACATGGATGACATTTTGGTGACCGGGGCTGAAGTTAATTCTACTCATCTTATAGATCTGGAGGCAGCCCTTAGTCAGCATGGCCTCCCAATTGCACCCGAAAAAATACAGGTTCAACCACTGTTTCAGTATTTGGATCATCATCTCTTGCAGACATCTTCAGCCCCTATTATGCCCTCCATTGTGATACCAGCAACTTTCACCTTAGTTCAGTTAAAACAACTCTTGGGCCACCTCAATTGGGCACGTCCATTTCTGGCCCTCATGACTAATGAATTGTCACCTTTGTTCTGAGCGCTCTCAAATAAAACATCACCGGCAGAGCAGATTCCTGTGACGTCTGAAATGAAAGCCACTCTCCATCTTATCAATGCTCGTCTGCGCATCACAGCGGTTGATCGGATACCTACACTAACCTACTTGTCTTGTGCTATTTTCTCTACCTTACCACAACCCACAGCAATTTTATACTCTTCTGAAAATCAACGAAAAATTGCCATCGTCGAGTGGCTTCACTTGTCACATACACCACCTAGAAACATTTACTCTGTAGTAGAAGCCTCCTCTGATCTTCTAAGGAAAGCTCGAATCAGAGCTTGCCAATTGACAGGGCATGATTTGACTAATGTTTACCTTCCCTTTCAGCAGGACCAGCTAGAAGCCTTGTTGCAGTTTAGTCTTTCCTTTCAGATCGCCACTGCTGACTATGTTGGCACGTTTATTTACAACCCTCCGAAGGATCCACGACTCATGTTCCTTTCTAATGTACGATACGAATTAACCTCATGTTTTTCTTCCCAGCCTTTAGAAGCAGCTGTTACACTTTTCACAGATGGTTCTAAGCAACGAGGGGTTCTAACCTGGCAAGACCTCAAAGGACAATGGAAGGTGAAATTCACTGACACACAATTGTCAGCTCAACGCTCTGAATTGGCTGCGGTTTTGTTATCATTTCAAACCTTTGCTGATCAATCGTTTAATCTCATAGTAGATACTCAATATGTGTACCGTTTGCTTAACAGACTACCGGACTCTTACATCACACCTGCCCTAGACACTAATCTCCTGTTTCTTTTCACAACTTTGCAACAGGTCATTCAACAGCGGACTGAGCCTTGTTTTGTTGCTCACCTCAGATCACACACAAATCTCCCAGGCGCCTTAGCTGATGGCAATCACCATGCTGATTCTGCTTTAAAAATCAGTCTTTATGTTTGCCACTATTTGATAATCCTGTGGAAAGTCATGCCATGTTCCATCAACCTGCGAAAATCCTTCATAAATTTTTTTCTATTCCTATGTTGCAGGCTTGGAATATTGCTTCATGCTGTGCCTCTTGTTCTAAATCTCCACTGGCTGTTCCTTTTGATGCAGTTAATCCCAGAGGAACGCAAGCCAATCAGCTATGGCAAATGGATATTACACACGTACCTGCTCTTGCCCCCTTTTCTGTACTCCATGTGACTGTTGATACTTTTTCTGGGTTCATTTGGGCAACTCCCATGAAGGGTGAAACCACACGTCATGTTATCCAGCGCTGTTTAAGGACTTTTGCGGTCATGGGGCATCCTGCAACACTTAAAATGGACAACGGGTCCTCATATTGTTCTGCAGCCTTTTCTGACTTCTGTAAACAATGGGGAATTTCCCTGGTGCATGGGATTCCCTACAATTCGACTGGTCAAGCCATTGTAGAAAGAGCACATCATACTTTTAAAACCCTTTTACTGAAGCAAACAGAGGGAAAAGGGGTCCCTAATGCAGAAATTCCATCTACAGTATCCAAGGTTCTGTTTACTCTTAATCATTTACTTACTCCACATAATAGGTCATTGACTTCTGTTGAGTTGCACTTCCGGGCGGAAGAGACGCTGCCCCGACCCTTGGTAGCGTACCGGCAGCCTCCTGACCCTCAGTGGAAAGGACCGGCACCATTAATTACATGGGGACGCGGATACACAGCTGTTGCCTGGGATGATAAGGCTCTGTGGATCCCCGCACGCTGTGTTCGCCCCTGGCGTACTAGCATTCCGGTTGAAACACAGGAAGATATCCAGGATAAAGAGTGATGAGAGTGATGAGACTACCCCAAGTAGTAATTGAAAAAAAAATATGCAATTATCCAAGCTTTAACAAATTGGTGGAATAATATAAGGGAGTTATCTTGTTCCCTTGCAAACACTGTCAATCATATTTCTAAGGCTATTGCATTATTGGCAAGTAAACAGAAAGAGATCAGACAAGCTAAGCTTGATAATAGATCTGCCATTGAATTTATTTTTCTATGTTTACGTTTGGGTTGTGAAGCTGTTTTCAACATGTGTTGCTTGTTGATATATTTGTTATTAATTGCTTATGTGTGTTAATCCATTGCTGTATACAGTGTATTCCTTTATTTGTGGCTGTATGCCAGGGATGGTGTTTCCGCATGCCTCTAGGCCAGATGTAACAGGGCAATAGATATATGTCTTGCACTAAGGAATTGAGTATCAACAATTACCTGCCATGGAGAAAGAAGAAAAATAAAAATAAAAACAGAGGATATGTGGGAGTCATGACGGAGCCATATTAATAATAGGCATATGCTGTGTTAGGAACCATTTTGAAATAAGTAATAGTACCCTTCACCATTAGGTGAAGTGAGCCTGTCATGTGCACATAAATGTATCCTTGTTATGTGTTGTCATGAGACTGTTGGCAAAATGTTATTGGATAATACTATCGACGGCCATTTTGAATATTTAATAAAAGCTGCCGATTGGGTGTGGCCGGCAGAGTCAGTTCTGAGGGGACAGACTGAAGTTACACACCAGAGATCAAGCTGCAGTGTCCATTTTCTTCAAAAAGCTGCAGTGTCCATTTTCCTATGGGAAAACGAAAAACAAAGTGAACGAAACTGAAATTTCTATTTCGTTTCGTTTTTTACTTTGATGGGTCAATTCGTTATTCGTTTTGTTCTGCAACAAAATGAATAACGAATAACAAAATTGATAAAAAAATTCATTTCGTGCCCATCTCTATTGATGTATTGTGGTGATAAGATACGCGGGCTGCTTTTTTCAAAAGGTTTTTAAAAAAAAACACCGCAGGCAGAGAAACAGAACCTTTTATGCCCACAGGAAGGGACTCTACGAATCATCAAGACCACCTCCTCTTGAGGAGGCACAAGGGGGAGTCGAACCCCCGATCTCTGGTTCCATAGCCAGAGATCAGAGCTCTCCAGCTCTTGAGCCCCCTCTCTCTTTCTCTCTCTTGATTTTGCTCCTAAGGAAGGCACCCTGAAGCCACTCTCGATGGCCAAATTAGATCCCCAGCCTCTGGCACACACCTTCCTGTCCGTGTTTATCTTGGTGGTTCTTCCGCAAGCATGGCTACTAGCAAAGACCAGCTTCTCGGCTTCTCTCCCAAGGGCTTTGTTCTAATCTTTTGCTAAGGCTACCTAAGCCGGCGGCCTTTACCTTGGCTTCGGCGAGTGAACACACTGTTTGGAGAATCATAAGAACATAAGAAGAGCCATGCTGGATCAGGCCAAAGGCCCATCTAGTCCAGCTTCCTGTATCTCACAGCGGCCCCACCAGATGCGTTTGGGAACGCATGAGACTAGATATCTGTCTCCTGATACCACTCCTCTGCATCTGGACCTTGACATACCCCGGTTTAAAGCCTGGAGACTACACATCTCCATAATGGTTTGTAACCTGTGATGGACTTTTCCTCCAGGAATCTGTCCAATCCCCTTTTGAAGGCATCCTGGCCAGATGCCATCACAACATCCTGTGGCAGGGAGTTCCATATACTTACAACGCGCTGGGTGAAAAAATATTTTCTTTTGTCAGTTCTTACTCTCCCAGCCCTCAATTTGAGTGTATGTCCCCTAGTTCTGGTATTTTGGGAGAGAGAGAAGAGCTTCCCTCTATCCACTTTACTCATACCCTGCATTATTTTGCATGTCTCAATCATATCCCCCCTCAAGCGCCTTTTTTCCAGACTAAAGAGGCCCAAATGTTTTAGCCTTTCTTCATAAGGGAGGTGCCCCAGCCCGGTAATCATTTTAGTCGCTCTCTTCTGCACCTTTTCCAGTTCCACTATGTCTTTCTTGAGATGTGGTGACCAGAATTGTACACAATACTCCAGGTGGGGCCTTACTATTGCTTTGTATAATGGCATTATAATGTTGGCTGTTTTATTTTCAATTCCCTTTTTGATAATCCCTAGCATGGAATTGGCCTTCTTCACCGCTGCCACACATTGGGGAGACACCTTCATGGAGCTGTCCACCAACAACACATCAAGATCTCTTTCCTGATCCGTCACTGATAACTCAGAGCCCATGAGTTGATAGATGAAGTTTGGATTTTTTGCCCCAATATGCATTACTTTACATTTGGTTACATTAAAATGCATTTGCCATTTCTCAGCCCATTCCCCCAGTTTGGAGAGATCCTTCTGGAGCTCTTCACAATCTTCTCTGGTTTTTACCACACGGAAAAGTTTTGTGTCATCTGCAAACTTGGCCACCTCACTGTTTATCCCTGTCTCCAGGTCATTTATCAACAGATTGAAAAGCACCGGTCCCTGGACAGAGCCCTGGGGCACACCGCTTTTCACTTCTCACCATTGTGAAAATTTCCCATTGACACCTACTCTTTGTTTCCGGGATCTCAACCAGTTCTCGATCCATAAGAGGACCTGCCCTCTTATCCCCTGACTGTGCAATTTTCTCAGCAGCCTTTGGTGAGGGACTGTGTCAAAAGCCTTTTGAAAATCCAGATAGACTATATCCACCGGTTCACCCAAATCCACATGCCTGTTGACCTTTTCAAAAAATTCTAAAAGGTTTGTCAGACAAGATTTACCCTTACAGAAGCCATGCTGATTTTCTCTCAGCAAGGTTTGTTCTTTTATGTGTTTTAAGATTTTCTCTTGGATGAGGCTTTCCACCATCTTCCCTGGGACAGATGTAAGGCTAACCGGCCTGTAGTTTCCCGGGTCCCCCCTCCTTCCTTTTTTAAAAATTGGTGTGACATCTGCTATCCTCCAGTCCTCCGGCACTGTGGCCGTTTTAAGAGACAAGTTGCATATAACCATTAAGAGATCTGCAATTTCATTTCTCAGTTCCCTAATAACCTTTGGGTGGATGCTATCTGGGCCCGGTGACTTGTTAATCCTCAATTTGTCAATTAGTCCTAAAACCTCCTCTCTTTTAACCTGTATTTGATTTAATTCTTTAGTCAAGAGGGGCGGCTCAGGCAGCGGAATCCGCTCAAGGTCCTCTGTCGTGAAGACAGACACAAAGAAGTCATTCAATTTCTCTGCAATGTCCAAGTCCTCCTTAACCTTTTCCTCCTTCACCATCCAGGGGGCCAACTGGTTCTCTGGCAGGTTTTCTACTTCTAACACATTTAAAGAAGCTTTTATTATTACCCTTTATATTGCTAGCCATGCGTTCCTCAAAATCTTTCTTTGCCTCCCTTATCATCTTCTTACATTTCTTTTGCCAGAGTTTGTGTTCCTTTTTATTTTCCTCATTTGGGGAGGATTTCCATTTACAGAAAGACCTCTCCTTGTGCTTTAGAGCCTCTCTAACTCCACTCGTTAACCATGCCGGTGTCCTCTTGGACGTATATGAGCTCTTCTTTCTTTGTGGTATGCACTTGTGCTGGGCCTCTATTACCGTTGTTTTAAACAGGCTCCATGCACTCTGAAGAGATTGGATTCTTCTAACCTTCCCCTTCAATTTCTCGCTAACTAGTTTCCTCATCTGAGGGAAGTTTGCCCTTCGAAAATCAAGGGTTTTTATATCTGATTTGGTTGACACTCTTCCTCCGACATGCATGGCAAAGGAGATTGCAGCATGGTCACTGTTCCCCAGTGACTCAGTGACATTCACATCCCTGACCAGGTCCTGAGTATCACACAGTATTAGATCCAGAGTTGCCTGTTCTCGGGTGGGCTCCATGACAAGTTGCTCTAAGGCAAAGTCATTCAGCAAGTCGAGAAACCCAGTTTCTCTTTCTTGCCCGGAGCTCGCATTGGCCCAGTCAATGTGGGGATAATTGAAGTCCCCCATGATTACTATCCTATCCCTCTTAGCCATCTCCATGATTTCTCTCCTCATTTCAAGATCCCCCTCAAGTTTTTGATCTGGTGGATGACAGAATACTCCAACTATCACATCACTCCTTGGACCTGGTAGTTTAACCCACAGTGATTCTATGGTGGAGTCAGACCCTCTGTCAATCTCCATTCTGCTGGATTTTACCCCTTCTTTGACATAGATGGCCACTCCTCCTCCAACCCGCCCCTCTCTATCCCTTCTATAGTTTATAGCCTGGGATTGCTGTATCCCACTGGTTCTCCACATTCCACCAGGTTTCCGTTATGGCTATTATATCTATGTTATCCCTAGCTGCCAAATATTCAAGTTCTCCCATCTTTGCTTGGAGGCTTCGAGCATTGGCGTAGAAGCACCTGTACAGTGGGTCCCGCAACAACAGCTGTTGCCTTGTTCTTCCCCCCCCCCCCACAGCTTTTATTTTCAGTAGACAAACTGTCACATTCCATTATTCTCCCAGTGCTAATACCTACTATGCCATCTCTATGTGATTCTCTACCCTCTACAACCTCATTCCCCGAGGATGAGGTGTTCCGAACCGGATACCACTCAGCTCCTGTCGGCTTTTCCCCAGTTATCAGTTTAAAAGCTGCTCTGCTGCCCTTTTGAGGTTGAGTGCCAGCAATCTGGTCCCATCATGATTCAAGTGCAACCCATCCCTCCTGAACAGGTTTGGCTTGTCCCAAAATGTTCTCCAGTTCCTGACAAATCTAAAGCCCTCCTCTCGACACCATCGCCTCATCCACGCATTGAGGCTTCTAAGTTCTGCCTGCCTGGTGGGTCCTGCACGAGGAACAGGTAGCACTTCTAAAAATGCTACCTTGGAAGCCCAGGACTTCAATCTTCTACCTAACAACCTGAATTTGGCTTCCAAGACTGACCGCTTGGCCTTCCCGACATCATTGGTACCAATGTGTACCATGACCACTGGCTCCTTCCCAGTTCTCTCTAACAAGCTATCTAGATTTCTCGTGATGTCTGCAACCTTTGCACCTGGCAGGCAAGTGACCATACAGTTATCATGCTCCTCACAAATCCATCCCTCTGTATTTCTAATTATAGAATCCCCTAGTACAAGGAGCTTCTCTCCTGCAGCCTGTTCATCTACATGTACCTGATCTTGTATCTCATCAATAGTGATGAGGGAGAGATCCTCAGGTGGAACCAATTGTTCCTCTGTGTGTGCCTCATGAGGTGTGCTGAGGGAAAGAGCCTCAAATTGATTGTGCAATATGAGACTCTCTGAGCGATCCCTTGGCCTTCTACTCCTTTGAGTCACATTCCTCCACCCATCTACCTCCTGAGTTGGGGAAGTGACTTCATCCTCAGAAGTGTGCCCTGTCTCTTCTTGGACCTGGATAGTCTGTTCCTCTCTGTCCAAGAACCGCTCAAGCTCCTTAATATGTTGCTGGTCCGATATGCGAGCCTCTAGCTGCTGGACCTTCTCTTCCAATAGCGCAACCAGCTTGCACTTGCAGCAAATGTAGTTCTGCACACGCTCTGTCAAGATGACAAACATGGCACAAGTACTGCAGGTAACTACAGCTGCTCCCTCCAACTCCATTTTAACGAGTGCAATAAAATGTATTCAAGGTCTCAAAAATGTAAACTTACACTAATTTTTTTAATCTAGTAAGACTATTTACTTCTTTTGTTGTTTATTCAAAATCTAACAGTGTATGGGCTGCTAAAGCACCTCTACTCCAACTGCAAGCACGTCAGGAAGTTTCCAGTGCTAACTTGCTAATGTGTGTAGGATTTCCTTAGGAGTAGCTTGGCTTGGGAACTCAAATATACCCAGAAGAATTTTTTTTTAAATACCTGGGAGCAGGTATTTAAAGATAAAGCTCCGCCCCTTACTTACTGCAAGGACAGGAAGTAAGCTCTGTGCCCTCTGGCCGTGTGCTTCCTCTATAGTTCTTTCACAGCCTTCTTCCTCTCTGCTTCTCTGCAAGAAAAGGTCCTTTGTGTGGGGGGGGGGATTAATCGCCCATCACTTTGATTAGGTGACTCCCCCTGAGTGATGTTTCGTATGGACAACTTTCTTCTGAAGTGAACCAGCCTCGTTGACATCTCCCCAAGAAAGGATCTAGCCAGGGGGCCCTCCTAAAGGAGCCATCCCTCAAGGAGGTGAAAAGGATGGCTTGTAGGAACAGGACCTTTTCAGCAACTGCCACCAGATTATGGAATGCCCTCCCAAGTGAGAACCGCCTGGCACCAACGTTGATGACATTCCAGCACCAGGTAAAAACATTCCTGTTCCAGACTTTTTTTTAACTGATTATTGTGAGTTCTGATGCCGATTTTAGTGCAGTATTTAATATATTGTATTTATTGTATTTAAATTTATTTATTTATTCATTCATTTTCTGGCTTATATACCGCCTGTCTTCCCGAAGGAACTCCAGGCGGTTCACAACAGAACAGGGAAAAACAACAAGTAATCAAGTACAATTGTGTAAATAAACAACAAACAATTTAAAACAGTTTAAACAATATATGACCTCATAATGTTTTTATTGTTTTAATTTTATTGCAATTTTGATGTTTTTATTTGTCTGAATTGTTTATTTTGATTGTGAGCCGGGCAGAGACCTTTGGGTAGTGGGCGGCATACAAGCTAAATAAATAAATAAATTAATTAAAAGGTTCTCAGCCTGCCCAGAGGTGATCAGGCTCTGAACGTTGCCTTGCGGTTCACATCGCCGAGGAATTCACACACAACACCGAGGCCCGTACAAAAACATCTGCACGTTTGACACTGATGGGGGCAGAAACTCTGGATATTTTTTTAAAAATCACTTGTAAAATTCCCACTCCAGTAAGGAGACCCGTGGCACAGCGGTTCTACTGCAGCACTGCAGCCAAGACTCTGCTTGCCGTGTGAGTTCCATCCCAGCCTTCCATCCTTCCGAGGTCGGTAAACTGAGTGCCCAGCTTGCTGCAGGAGGCAATGCGTACCTTGCAGAATTAACTGTGAATCATCCAGTGTGCTTTAATTGCGACGGGGGCGTATATAAGCAGCACACTTTGCTCGGATTGTTTTTTTGCTCGCTCTCTCTCACTTTCTCTTAAATTTAAATCAGTTTTAAATTTAAGCAAGGAAGCAAGCAAGCAAGCATTTACGCATTTCCGTCTCTCCCACTAACACTGCCATGAAAAAGCTTTCGGCACAAGCCCACGGGCCCCAGCTTTCGGATATTAAAAAGGCACCCCAATGTTGCAAAAAGAAAACTGTCAGGACATCATATGAATGGCACGGTTGCTCCTAATTGCTTCTCGGAGGGCGTTCTGGAGAGAGAAAAGCAAGCGAGAAGCCAACAGGCTCCATCGTTTTAGACCTTAATGATTCATGGCTAAATTACCATAGTGTACTTCGTTTCAGCCACTGCAGCCCTTCCTTATTTTTGATCTCGGGGATCATTTTAATCGAGCCAAATCGTTCTCTCTCGTTGCTAACTCAAGCAAGCATCGGGTAATTGTCTGCCACAGAGAGCCCAGGAAGGGCTTCATTTAGCCTATGTGATGGCAGCGCACGTTCGTTGGCGTCACTATGAATTGATGAGCGCTTTTCTGGAGGGTCTATTTTTGCCCATCACCAAATCATCACCTGCCGCTTGGAAGAGGATGCGACACAAGGCAGAGTGGCAGCCAGCGCTCCGCATAGGCCCGGCGCCATTTCTCTGCTAGGCCTGCGCGCACACGCATGGCACGGAGGGGAGCCATTAAATAATGTCCAGCGGGAACACGGATCCATCGCAGAGTCTGTGTGGTGCTGAGAAACGCAGGGCAGGGGGTTGGCATCGATCCAGAGGCTCCTGGAAAAGAGCAGACATGTGGCCCATCCACTGAGGCAGTGGGGGTGGGGGCAGAGGGATGTGCGTCCATGTGAAGACACCCACCAGTGCTGCACAACCACCGGGCCTCAACCCTTGAAACTTGGCTTGCGCATAAGGTGGCCCTTAGGGGAGGAACAGCATGGCAGGATGGTTTTCTTTTTAATGGAGGAATGTATTTCTACCTGCCAAAAACTTGCAGTGCTGTGGTTTAACCTGCCAGATTGGCCACGGGGAAGTATAAGTATCACACACACACAAACCTTAGGGAAGTCATTTTAGGAGTGACCACTCTCGGAATCCAGCACGGAAACAGAATGAATCCAGCAATCATGGTTAGGATCTCAGCCATGCAATTAACGCTTGCTGGTTTGGAGCCGTGATCCAGAAAAAAGTAACTTCCCAAAGCTCTTTGTCAACAATTGCTGATAACCCGCAACAGGCACCGTAGCAGGATTATTGCCCTTTGCAAAGCCTGCGTTTGTCTGTCCATCTTCATCTCCATGATTGTCTTGTTTAGATTCTAGCACTCTCTGTCTCATTAAGCACACAAACGAGGTAGGGGCTGTATCTGGATTGCTCCCACTGTTAGGGCTTGGGAGATGCAAATCAGAGCCACAAAGCGAGGCATTTGTTCACTTCCCTGGGCCATCTCTGCAAAGGCAGCACCCCAGGGGCCGGTGATTAACGCAACCTTTAAGGAAGGTTGCAAACCAGCCAGAAATAGCAACGTATAGAGCCCAGCTAGCCCCATGCTGGCCTGTGTCCATCAGTACCCAGCGCCACGCTAAGTCAGCATGGATCTCGACCCCCTTTAAACCGGTATCTAACCTCTCTTGTATCCAAGTTGCCAAAACAGTGGCGTGGCTATCGGTTAGGTAAGAACAGCAGGTTATTTTTGCAATTTACGCGCCAGAGGGGTGGTACTTTTTTCATCAGCAGCTGGGCAGGAGGAGAGCGAAAGGGAAAAGTCTGTTCACACTGTGGGCAATGACAATTTTGCGTGATTGCATTCAGGAGGGCCTCCGAGAGATCGGAGGCCCTCCTGAATGCGAGTAGATAAATAGGCACCCCTTTGGTGGGAAGTCAACCATCCTTCCATCCAAGTGCTTGCGTGCTTCGTCAGGCCAGCTGCAGGACCACAGAAATACGGATACGGACAAATGCCTCCTCTTTGGCTTATAAACAGAGATGAGCCCCTAAAATCAGAGGGAAAGAGGCGAAGAGGGGGAATCCTTTACCTTTTGCATTCATCGCAAAACGACACCACACCCCTGCTAATGACACCATTGGGTAGAATCCTGGCTTCCATGCAAGATTCTGCCCCACCCCACCCCAAAAACATATGTATTGTCTCTCTAGGGGTGTTAATGTCCTCGTATGTTTCCTTCCACCCTTCCTGCCTTGTGTAGTTAACCCACTGCTGAAATGATGCCTCGCCACAACTCCTTCCCTCAAATGTAGCTTGGGGGCTGTGGGGAAAGACCCCCTTTCCAGTCCGGTAAGCATTCAGAACCTGGGGATTGTAGACATGAGTAGGAGTCATGCTGGAGTCCATTGTAGGATGGGATCAGGTGACTCAAAGTTCAGTGCTTGCAATGGGCCTGGCTGCCAGCTAGAACTCCCAGTAGGGAGAGTTATGGAGTTTGTAGTCCCCAAAACCCTGTCCCTAAGTTGTCCCTTGCCCCAGAGGCGTAGCCAGGATTTGGAGCACCTGGGGACAAAGTTCATTTTTTGTGCCCTTCCTGCCACCTTCCCCCCACATCGCACCCACCCAGCAATGGGGAGGGGGTCGAACCCTGCAGGCATGGGGTGGGTGCAATGTGGGTGGACAGGCATGTGTGTGTGCGTGTGCACGTGCATGCGCAGTAGCATGCACACATCTTACACCTCTCCCACCAGGTGAGGAAGAGGCCCGTGACCACCACTCTCCTGCCTGTCTACCTGCTTCGCCGCTTGCCTGGCATACGGCAGCGGAGGGGGTGCCGTCGCCAAGCTTTAGGGGAAAGAAGGACTGCTGGGTGGTGGGAGGGTGCATGGCTTCCTCCTCCTGTTTTCCCTCCAGGAGCCCCCAGATTGCTGCACCTGGGGGCAGATGTACCCTCTGCCTCCTCCCCAGATATGCCCCTGCCTTGCCCAGCCTCTCCAAAGCCATTTGCAAAGCCGGCCAACGGGTGCATGTGCTGAACGGATTCGAGAGAAGCGGCAAAGTGGGAGACAGACACCCCAGGGCTCGCCTTTTCCTAAACCTATTTGGGGGGTGGGGTACACGCCGTCGTTGCCTTCTGGAAGCAAGCCATCCCTTGCTCCTTCAGTGCCACCTGCTGGCCATTCAGAAACTAAGTGGGCTCTTCTGGAAGATGCCAGCAATGGGATACAGCCTCAGTCCCCTGCCTAGGGGGCTTCACATCCTTATCAATGCAGAGAACGTAGCACAGGATTCGATGGAGTGGTCTGTCAGCTTTGAAACGTTAGCTGCTTTTTTTTTTTTTTTTTTTTTTTTTTTTTTTGGTCGATGATTCCAAGAGCCCTGCAGCCCACATTATCTAGGGAACTGCAATCCAAACCATCAAATCCCATCATCCTTCTTCCAGAGACGTTTAAATCAGATGCTTTGGAGAAGCAGGTAAGTAGCGTAAAGGGATAAAGAACACCTTTGTGCATGGACCCTGAAGACACATGGATCTTCAATGTGAGTGCTTGAAAGCAAGGAGAGAGCAAGTGGGGGCCTTCCAGAGGTTTTCGACTACAAATCCCATCACCGCGTGCCAACCTTGCCGATGGCCAAGGGTCCTTGGACCCGTAGTGGGATCTGAGCTTGAGAGTGGCAAATAAGGATTCAGGGGACTTGGTTCAAATGTCCACCTGGCCATGAGACTCACTGGGTGAACTTCAATACACTCTTCCCACCAAGCCCACCTCCAAGGGTTGTTGTGCAGATCAAGAGAGGAGGTGAAGAATTCCATGAGCTGCCTCCAGCTCACTGGAGATGAGACGGGATGAAAATTCAATTGAAAAACAGAGTCATAAAACAAAATAAGTATTGCACCTCTCTACGGGCAGCACAAATGCTGGAGAGCTCGGCGCTTGAGGTCTCTGGCTGTGTGGAGCCACAGTGTTTGGGAGTTCAGTACCCCCACTGGGCTCCCTTGACAGGGACTGGACTGGATGATCCCTTCCAGCTTTGCAGATGATGATGATGATGATGATGATGATGATGATGATGATGATGATGATGATGATGATGATGATGATCAAACTTTTCTGAATATCTCTTCTTCCTTCCTTTCAAAAACAACACTGGACTTCACCCTTGATTTGTTGCCCGTAAACAGAACGGATACGACGGCCAGCTCAGCCATCTTCCAAGTTGTGTGACCTGTTTTTTGCTCCCTTTGTGTTCATCCCCAGCCGCGTCGACTCGCCACCCATCTAAATTTAGCCCCTTGTGCTGTTTTCGCCCAGCTCCACCACCCTCCTCCCGGTGGTGGTGTCGGCGTTACATGCTAGCCTACTTAAACCATTGTCCCTCTCCTGCAGATGGATGACACACCGCGAGGAATCGATACAGCGCCGCGGCTGCCCCCTCCCTCCTGACTTCAGCGCTGCGGCTCCTTTAATTGTTGCCCTTCCGAACACCTCGGCTTGCCGGTCTGAACTCAGCAAGGGACAAAGACCACTATTGTCGCCGGAGAGTAGGGCAGTTGGTCACTGCCCAGGGGCTCTCCAATTTTCTCTGTGTGCAAAGGAAGGGGGTCAGTGCGAAAAACTTTTGAGGGGGGCAGCCCTACCTCCCCCCAACTCAACTCAAATTAAGGGCAGAGAAAACATGGCTCCAAGTGGCTTCTCTGCTACAAATCAAGGACACCACCTGCGCAAAAAAGTTTTGGGGGCTAATTCAGGGCTAGGACCTAATTCTGTGGCACTGGGTGACAGCTCCCCCCAGTGCTGGCCAGCAAAAACAGCAGTGAGGGGCAAAGGGAGTTGGAGTCCAAGGACCTCAACCAGTCCTGGGATAGTTTTTGGGCATACGTTCCAGGCCAATGGTCAACACCCAGCACCCGATCAAGAGCGGTAGATATTTCAGACCAAGGCAGTAATACCATCTGTTTTCAGTCCTTCAGGACTCAGCCAGCTTCAAGGCAGTGGGCTGTAGTGGTTATAGTGCTGGACTACTGCTTAGGGTTTTAGGTCGAGTTGGACCTGTCCCCATCTCTCCCTTATCTGCTCCACACAGGCTACTGATTCTAAAGTTGGAGGCACTGTGTCCCCTCCAGCTTTCAGTCCAAACTTAGCCACTGTGCTCTATCCATGGCGCTGAACCCCGCCACCCACATTGGAAAGTTCCATCAACGTGTGTGCTGAAACCAGAGCCTCCTGCCTGCGACATGGAGTTTTCAACACAGAACTTCTACCTCTTTCTCTAGAGCCACTCATCCTCTTGAGCGCCAGAAGATGCCTACTTCACAAAAACCATTGATCCACAACGGAAGCCCTGTCAACCGTGTTTCCATTTTAATTCCACTTCCTTTGTTTTCATCACTCGGTTGTCACCACCCTCTCTCACACACACCTTTTTTTTTTTTACTTCTCACAACAGTTCCAGGTCTAACAACAGGGTACTGTAGTTGGCTTGTCCTGCCAGGGTCCTAATCATTGTCTGAACCTGTAAATACCTCACTGCCGAGGTAACAAGGCTGCAGAAAATGGGTGAGAAACATCTCCTTGCTTCCTCTTAGTCACACTGCCACTCAGCTATGTCAGCACTGAGTAAGTATCTAGTGTTTCAGCTTCAAATACCCCCTGCCTCTCTGATGAGCAATGCAAGACCTCATCAAGATTTGCATAGAAATGAAATTTTGAATATCTTCTATTTGAGACAAACACTTTTCTTAAAAAAAGAGAAGAATGTCAGTAAGAGGAACACATATTTTAAAATCGGAACAAGGTTCCAATGTCCTGTTTTTTTCAATGTGGCTGGAGAACTCAAAGTCTTACATATTACTGTGAAATTCTGCCACCTGTTACTTTTGAAGTCCATTGTGTTCTTACGGATCAGCCCAGCAACTTTGAGTTTAGATAACAATAACCTATCTTTTATCATTAAAAAAACGCCTAACATGGTCACCACCATGTAGCCAGAAAGCAAGAACCCAGTTCTGTAGGAAAAAACCAAGGACTTATCGAGTCATAAACTCTGTTCCTACTGGGGCTGAACATTAGGTCCCCGAAGGGACTCCCAAGCAGGATTTGGGCTCATTAGAAAGTGTTCCCAGTACAGTGGACCCTTGTATAACAAACAGTTTGTATAACATAAAATCTGTACAACATAAAAAATTCCAGAGATAGGGGAAATTTGCTTAACAGAATCACCTATGGGGTGAATCTGTACAACATAAAAATGGGATTACTCCATTTTCAATGCATTCCTATGGGAAATGTGTATAAAGGAAAATTTGCATAACATAATTTCATTTGGAACGAATTAATTCCTTTATACAAGGTACCATTGTAATTAAAATCGAGACAACAAAGCCTCTGTGCTAGGTCTCTTTCACTTGGGAGCTCTCCATGGTGCTGAAACAGACAATGGTCACTCACCACTGATAGAAACCTAAATAAAGAGATATAAGTACTACTCAGTGCCACCTGGTGGCCTCCAGTTGTTTTGGACTACAGGACCCCTTAGCCACTGCCAGCATGATCATTACTATTGACTGATGAAAACCATTGCTTAAAAACTAGAAGACTTAAGGCAACGTGGTCTTTTAGGAAAAGGAGGTTCTGACACCTTTTTTAATGACAACACCAGACCTAGAATTACCTGAACACCTTTCCGGGATTTGAAACAAGGCTTTGCTCTAAATGTCTTAAAAATGGGGAACAGTCCATCCTTAAGGCTGCCTGGATGTTTCATGATCTACTGCTCCTACCAAAACATTTGTGAACTATGCAGACGGCCAGCATTTTTCCATGGTTGTCCCTTTCTGCTGCTAAGATTTGATGAACACAGGAGACTACATAGCAATGGATTAGTCTCAATCCCTGTCAAAAGTTGAAAAAATTAAAGCTACCCACAAAGGAAGCAAAAAGAGGGGTATGAGACAAACAAGTGGCCTCTCTGTCTTGAAAGAATCAAAAGAAAGGAATCTGAGCTCGTCGACATCACAAGATTGCTAAGAAATAACACAGTGGTTCAGAACTAGGTCAGGCTACAGTAATTGCCCTGAAAGGACACAAAAGGAGTGGTAATAACAGTCCAGCTGAAGATCTCGAAAAAGAGACCGGTACGTACCAGATTCCAGAAAAGTGGGTTCAAGGCGATGCAGAGGGCAGCAACCCCCAAGCGGGGGTCTGTGAGGTCCACATAATCAGCCGCCAGTGTCATGATGGAGAGGTTAACCTGGAAAAGATGCTGGAAGTTAGAGAGGCAAGTGTCTCACCACCAGTGGAAGTTTCTCCACTGCCTTGTTCCAACCCATAGGCACCAAGGTGTCATGTAGTCTCCAGGCAAGCCATGGATGGCTGTCTGGGGGCGGGGGGTCCATGAAATCCATGGTTCTGTTTATCTGGAAGTGGAGTCATGGCTACTGGACTTTTTCTTGAGAGATAGAAACATTTCGCTGCTCATCACTCTGAATACAGCTAGTGTGAGTCCTCCATCTTATCGCACTAGCTGTATTCAGACTGATGAAGCTGTTTGGATGAGCAGCGAAACGTTTCTATCTCTCAAGAAAAAGAAGTCCATGACTCAACTTCCAGATAAACTCACCTGGATGACTGAGAATCTTCACAGACATATGGTTCTGTTTATTTTTCCCCTCCCAGGGGAGCCTCCAAGAAGCTCTCCCAATGAGCAACATGACAACCCATGGTTGTGAGTGCCAAAGTTAATGGCAAGCCATAGATTATCCACACCGGATTTTACAAAGAACTTTGAATCACGGTTCTAGTTCTCGTTCTTGCCACCTGCTAGCAAACCAGGGTTTCTCAGGCAGTGCTGGTGCAGAAATGGCAACCAGGGAAGCACCAACGACTTTATATCAGGCCAACCTAGATCTCTCTTCCCAATCGCTCTCTAATTTTGCGAAATATTTGGTTCCCATCAAATTGGATGTGCAGAGACAGACAACAAAGACACATTTGACCTCCTTTGGGCTCCATCACACTGTCTACAGAACATTCTAAAAAAAAAAGGTTTCTGTATTGTTAAATTCAAGAGGGACAAGGAAGGCATGAGGACATGTCACTTTTCATAACAACAACTCTGACAATCCCCACCCAAATGAGCCAGACCGGTTGGGGGATTCTGGGATATGTAGTCCAAAAAGCACTAACTTCTCCAGCCTGGTGATGGAAGCCCAAGTCTTCACAAGGTGCCTAGATAATTCCTCCTTGTTCCTAAGGGCCACATCCCTTGTACTGTGTGGCATAGCTACAAGTACCAAAACTGAACCCAGAACGATAGCCAAATGCTGGGAGCAGTATTTATGTGCAAAACAAAATCATGGTTCTTTGTTTCGAGATGTGTTTTATTTACATGCTACCCCGTTAATGGATGCAGCATTCTAGGCCATTTACAAGCCCCAGCCTGCAAATCTTGAAGACTCCATAGGGCAAAAACTATAACAATAGGGCATTTTTAAAAAAAAAAACAGAAAAGAAAATTTAAAAAAATATATTAAGAGGAACAGCATCTGGAACACTCAGCTGTGAAAGGCACTTTTGAACAGGTTGGCTTTTAGCAGTGTCCTAAACATAGGGAGGGAAGGAGCTGGCCGTATCTCTACTGGGATCCTGTTCCGAAGAAGAGAAGCCACTGCCCCGATTCCTTGTTACACCAACCTTGTTAAGGGCTGAATAGGACACCTGCCCTTTTCAGTTTGAATATCATAGTTATGTAAACACATAATTGGCATGGGGGGTGGGGGTGGGGGTTTCAGGGAGAGAAATGATGCATTTCCTGCCATGTTTTGTAACAAGCAGGTTCACACCACAGAGTGAAGTGGGCAACTGAATTGGATGGTGGTGGGGGATTATTTGTACCTGCGAAGCCAGACACCCGGTGGGAATGTAAGCTTTAGTAGACGTTGTCCTCCTAATTCTGTGCCCCCCAAATAAAAAACAAACAAAACCCACAGCCTTCCTTCTCCTCGAAACAAACCTCCCTCCATGGTCATCTCTCTGCTTACTCAATGGGGTTTGTCTGGCCTGCTTTCCGAGCATCACAACAACATCCCATTATGCCACCAGTGGGGCTTTCAAATTGCTTCCTAACAATCATCCTGGCCACCTGCCTCCTTCCTTATAGGTCCTCGGATCATCTCAAGCAGGCAGCGGGGGCGGGAGGGGGAAGGCACACACAATGTCCCAGGGAGGGAACAATGTACAGTGACTCAAGCAAGCTGCCCTCTATGAAATACATAAATGAATTGTTCCTCATTAAACGGTGCTCCCCACACAAGAATCCGATTCTTTATTGTCCTTTGTGTGGTTCTCCGACATGCACCAGGATGTCTTATTTATCATCTGAATTTTCAAATGTCGTTTTCAGCTCAAGGCCATTCCCCGAGGTCAACGCTATCCTTGTTGCTCTGAATTTACAATCATTTCCATGTACAAGGCTATGTTTTTTTGTCTAAAGTCGTTAGACTAAAAATTGAGGGTCATCTTATCCATGGCAGTAAAGTGAGGAGAGAATCTGGTAGTTGCAAAAGTGTGGGTTCATCTCATACATGGGGGCATCTTATAGATGGGAAAATGCAGTAGTTGCCCTGGCTCTCTAGTATGGATGGGTTTCTTTTGGCTTTCCCTGGCTTTTGGTCATATTTTTTCCCTGGCTGAATTCAGGACACCCAAAGATTAATTAACGAAATTAATATGTAAACCAAGGGGACATCTGAAATACTTTTGATGTGACCATTGAGAATTCTGTTGATGGAAGATATTCCTTCCTCTCATGACTGCGGCAAGGCAGCAGATGGTCTGGTCACCTCTGCCCTCTTTAAAGCCAACCATCACATTAGATTATGCAGAAACAAGACCCACTGGTAAAGACAACTGAAGCACTGAGAAGAGAGGAAATGAGGAAGATGGAAAGTGAGGTGGATTCACTAAAAAAAAGAAGCCATGGCCTTCAGTTTGCAAGAATCAAGAAAGACTGGAGCAACTGCAGGGGCAGATCCTGGCAATTTATTTCAGAAATCACTCATTTGCTCCTCAATAGCCATCAGTCAAAAATAACTTGATAGCATAATGGAAGATTTAAAGCAGATCCTTCTTCACTGTGTAACCACGGAAGCTTCAGGCTAAATTATCACATCCCTCCCCGAAAAAAATGAACCCCCAACAAATCCAACCTACTTAAGGATTCATGAAATCTATTCAGATTTTTGTCCAGGCAGTATTTCCTGAGAGGCCACAAAACAGAACTAAGTATTAGTGGGGTACTTAGATGGATTGCCACACATTGCTGTTGAACTGGATTAGGGTTAAGACTGCCTGTGTTCTCAATTTTTCTGTTTTTTATCTCTCAGAGTGGCCTCCCCCCTCTCTTTGTTTACTCATTTCTTCTCAGCTTTTGTACACGACCCCTAAACTCCGCCGCAAATGGCTGCCAGCTCCGGAGCTTACAATTGTTTCCCCACCAGCTCCGGAGTTTGCAGGAAATTAAGTGCGACCGCGCCCACCTAAGCACATCCCAGCACACTTTTCATGTACCTGCTCTCAGAGGGTGAAAATCCCCAGATCCGGATATAATCTGGTGAGTGCCGGGCTCTCCTCGCTTCTGGGTTTGTTTGTTTGTTTTTTGTTTTTTGTTGTTGTTTTTTTTGCCTCTCGCCACTTTAAGAGAAGGAATCAGGACGACGACGGGGCTCCGGGCAGCTTCGGAGGTGAGCCTGCATTTTTCCTCTCTTTTTTTCTCCCTCCCCTCACGCAGACAGGAGCAAGGAAGTGCGGAGGGGTGGGGACGCAGGAAGAGCAACAACCCCCCAAGATCTCTGGTCCGAATTTAAGTGGCCAGCGGATCTTAGGGGTCGTGTGAAAAGGCCCATTGCCTTTTTCACAATGTAAGATGCTGCTTCACACACCTTGTTCTTAGCTTTAAATCAGGCATGCCCAAACTTCAGCCCTCCAGATGTTTTGGACCACAACTCCCACAGTCCTTTGTCATTGGCAATACAGACTTTGAATTCTGGGAGTTGTGGTCTGGCTGCTTTAAATATTGCGTTAACAACTCTTGTCTATCTGTGGTCTCTGATGTCATCTATTGTCCTTTCAGTGTTGTAAGCCACCTTGGCCACTTTCCAAGGAGAAAGGTGGGGCAAACAAATGTTAAATCAATCAGTAAATAACAGCCTTGCACAGAAGGCAAAATTCCAGGCCGATCCTGGAGCCCCGAAGCTCTGTTTGGGAACTGCTCTCCCATCCAAGCTTAAGAAAAACCACAGGCCGTGGTATGCCTTTTACCAACGGCCTTTACTGCTTGGTTTGAGCCAGGGAGCACTAGGCTCCTCCCGCATCCACTTCTCTCTGCCCGTTTCCAGTGTCATTAATGGCCAAGACATGTTAATTTAGAGCCAGTTTCAACCATCCTACGAGGCCTTTTGTTCTTTGCAAAACCCAACGGAACGTCCAGGACACTCTGTAACAGGCAGGTTCGGCTCCGTTAGCTCTTCAAAGAAACACAGTCATCCATCAACGCGCCCAGCTCCCCAGAATCAAAAGATTTGGGGGAATCGAGACAAAAGCAGGGGGACTTTTTCTCCAGAAGATCTCTGGCCCAAAAGAGCCGTCCGGAAGGGTTTCACACGTCAGGCACAGCTGAGAGGAGAAAAAGCAGAGCTGGAGGGGGTGGGGGTGGAATCACACCCTTTTCCTCTTCCCCTTCAGCCTGCAGCCAAAACTTATTTTAAAACGTAACTGTTGTTTCCCTGACAAGACTATGAGATCACAAAAGATAAGTTTGAGATAAAAGCAAAAGCAAAGTGTTCTGCTTATATCCCGCCCCATACCACTTCAAGTAGTCTCTGGGCAGTTTACATTTTTTGTTACAGTAATGCAGGCTACACATTTCCGTCCCAGCAAGCTGGGTACTCATTTTACTGACCTGGGAAGGATGGAAGGCTGAGTCAACCTTGATCCTTGCTGCTACCCGGGATTGAACTCCAGGTCCTGAGCACAGTTTTACTTGCAGTACAGCAGGTATGTCCAAACTTCGGCCCTCCACATGTTGTGGACCACAACTCCCACAGTCCTTTGCCATTGGCAGTCTGAGCTTAGAATTCTGGGAGTTGTGGTCCAAAACATCTGGAGGGATGAAGTTTGGACATGCCTGCAGGACAGGCATTGAACCACTGTGCCAGGAGGCTCCTTTCCCCCTTCCTGGCTGGGCCATATCAACCAGAGGAAAAAGTAAGGCCCTTATTCCCAGTAGCCCACGAAAATAAGCCAAGCGTGGGATGTTGCTTGCTCTCAAGGAATTAATAAACTCTCCGTGTCTCTTCTTTTCCCTTTTATTTACACCCAGGAAGAAACCGGAGGCAAACCAGCCGTCCGCCCATGTCTGGCTTGCATTCCGTCTGTTTGGTTTACAGCAGTGTTTCTTAACCTGTGAGTCCCCAGATGTTCCTGAACTGCAACTCCCAGAAGCCTCCACTACTCGTTGTGCTGGAAGGGATTTCTGGGAGTCGCAATCCAGGAACATCTGGGGACCCACAGGTTGAGAACCACTGGTTTAGAGGTTTACTTGTAGGTGTCAGATGGGCGAAAGGAAACCACCAGCAAAGGCCACCAAAGCTCGGTGGAAGGAGGTCTGCATCTATAACTCCGGAGACCTACCTTGCTATAATCCACATTATTTAGTCCTTCGCAGCAGTCCAACGGGAAAGGGAGGAGGAACATTCAAAGCGCGCCTTGGGGCTCTAAATCTAGCACAGGGTGTGATTTGCTATCGGGACGGACACACGCACACCCCGCGCACTTGGCGCTGGACTGATGCAATGCGATTTCTTTTGCGTTTTGCTTCCTGATTACTCATCGCTTTAAAAGGGCTGGGCAAGCATGCTGGGAAATGGAGTAGCTGCGCTCTCTCCAGCTTAGTAGGTTGGCTCGCCGCAGCTGCCGAGCGGAGGACTGCAAGACCCAGAAGGCAAAGCGAGGCCGAGCGCTCGGGCTGAGAAAGCCCGGTTCTTGGGTATGGAATCGCAGCCGCTCAAAACGGGCACGGCGCACCCCCCCCCCCGTGAGAGATCTGGAGTAAAACCCGCTGGGTCAGGGCATTCGCACATTACGCGGGGTCCCCAGCGCGCGTCGCACGACACGCGGGTTCTGGCTCGCACGGTCTTATGGGCGCGAAGCGACGCGGAACGCGCGTTGCTCCTGCACCCGTTAAGGTCTGACAGGCATACATACAAGATGGAAATATATTGGAAAGGATTTTTTTCCTAAAACTCAGCTTGTACATTTGTAAAGTGACCTATATGTCATACAGCAGAGAAGGTTAAGGAGGGGTTGAAGAGGGTGTGAAATTCAAATTTCTGACACTAACCGTTTGATCTTGGGACGTGTACACTCTGGGTGGCAAACCAAACTCCTCCCTACCTAGGGAAACGGGTGGACTTGGCACTGAACACCCAGGCAAAGAAGTCCAAACTCAAGCAGGTGGCCGTCAGTTGCTGGCAGGACCCTCAAGCGGGCTTCCTTTCCTATCTGGAGCTCTGCAGGAGGGGTGTGTGTGGTGGATTCAAGTCGTGGCTGTTATAAACCTGGACTTCAGTGGGACAGGCAGGGTAAAGAGATAAGCGGCTGGGCCACCAGCTCCAGGCAAAACCGGGCCAAAGAATAGGGCATCCTCAAAGTTCTGTCCACTGGCAACTAGCCGCTGGGTTTTTAACTCATGTTCTCTCTCTGTCTCTCTCTTTCAATGGTTTATGAGCTCACTGCTGGAAGAAAGATGGCATAGAAATGCAACCAACCTACCATTAACCAATAGAAGCCTGTGGCACAGTGGTTAAATGTCCTGCAGGTAAAACTGTGCTGACAACCTGGGATTCAATCCCCAGTAGCTGGCTCAAGGTTGACTCAGCCTTCCACCCTTCTGAGGTGGGTAAAACGAGTACCCAGCTTGGGGGGGGGGCAAGGTGTAGCCTCCATACATTAATTAAAAACTGTAAACTGCCCAGAGACTACTTGAAGTGGTATGGGGCGGTTTATAAGCAGAACACTTTCTTTTTTTGCTGGAAGATGGCATAGAAATGCAACCAACCAACCATTCCATTAAACCATCAATTAATCAACCAACTAACCAACCAACCAATCAATCAATCCTAGGCACTGTCCTTCTGAAAAAACTAGCATTTTCCCCCTGCCTCTGGTTCTATGAAATAGCCTCCTCTTTTGCAGTGCTGTTTCATGAGAGTCCTCATTCCTGTCAGGTGACTTTCTGTTCTCCTGTCCAGGGTGGGAAAATGCCCCTCACCCCATCCAGCCCCTCCTAAATCTCTTGTCACGAGTCCATTCAATTATCTTTGTTTTTCTACCCCCTCAAGCAAAATAGCGGCAACCATGAAACAGTCAAGATTTCCCTCAATTTGCAGTGTTTATGGTTTGGGTCCCCCCCCCCCGTCATTGCCCAGCCCCGTGGTCATGCATTTATTAGGGGCATGGGGATTGGGGGAGGGAGGTGGTGGTGGTGGGTTTTTCCCTTGGTTTTTGAGTGTTTTTCCACATTCTTGGCAGGCATGGTTGCTCCCTGGGGTTGCTCTGCTTTCCATGATGCTAGCGAGGGAGGTACAGTACGTGTTCCCACCATTTACCGGCAATAATTAAAAAAAAGCTTTCTCTGCACTTTGAAAAGGTTCCATTTAAAAAAAACCTCTTGCACCCCTCTGATTCTCTCCTTCTCCCTGCCAAGAGGTGGGTGTCCAGTGGTTAGTTAGGATTGTTGACAGTCCTGGGGGCAGTGGAATAATGAAGCCAGGGATATCAAGACCAAAGCTCCGGGATATTCTGAGTAGGAGGGACCATTGCATCATTCACCCACCCACCCACCCACCCAGGGTCCCCTGCCCCCTCTTAACTGGAATCCCCAGGATAGCAAGGGGATAAATTGCTTTTCCAGAAGCAAAACTCCATTGCACCATCTTCCTGTTGCGTGCTCTTTGTAGCTCTAATGTTGCCTTTCTAAGATGCCTCTTCTGATTCCCTGTTCTTAATTTCAATATGTCTTAAATGTTCTGGACTGTGTGTTGTCCCTCATTCTTGTAAGCCACCTTGGGTCCTTTTCGAAAGAGAAAGGTGGGGTAAAATATTCAAAAATAAATAAATAACACAAAAAGGCTGGAAACAGCTTGTTTTTCAGCAGGAAGTGAAGATCCATCAAGTTTACAAAAGACCCATCCTTAATTGTTAATCTGTGCCAAAGCCAGCAGCCTGCATGTTTCTATTCTCCTTATTGGGCGGGGAGGGGAGGCGGCTTTTCAAACTGTCTCTAGGAATGCGTGCCCTTCTTAAAGATACCACTGCACCTACTGCCTGGTATATGTGGCTGATAAAGATCTCAACCGTGGCCTTTAAGAGATATGGCCTGTTTGTTGGTGGACCGACAGATGCATGCAGCCGTAAGTAAACAAATTGACCTTGGCAAGGTGAAGAAAAGTGTTTGTCCAGATAGTGGTTACATCGCTAAAACACACACACACACACACACACACACACACAGAGAGAGAGAGAGAGAGAGAGAGATATATTTTAATTCATACAGTATTTAGTCTCTTTTGAAGTGTTGGAACAGACCTTGAGAAGTTACAAAGAAAGAACAGAACAGAAACAAGAGTGATCAAACAAACACACACACACACACACACACACACACACACACACACACACACACAGAGAGAGAGAGAGAGAGAGAGAGAGAGAGATTAATTCATATTTAGTCTCTTTTAAAGTGTTGGAACAAACCTTTAAGAAGTTACAAAGAAAGAACAGAGCAGAAACAAAAGTGATCAAACACACACACACACACACACACCGCAGGCTGGCTGGGCGGTTGGATGACCCTACCTATTTCTCAAACTTCAGGTTGAGCCAAGGAGACTTGGCAACCGCAGAGAACCAAACTCCGAAGATGCTTGCCCAACAGGATCCCTGCTCTTGAACCATCACCAAGATGAGGTGTGCCTTCAAGAGCCTTCATCCGAGAAGAACATCTTCCTAGCAATGGCCGGACACTGGCTGGTTTGCCCATCTCTGGTCCCGGGGATCCAGCCACCTTGGGACCTGCCTCTGCCACTCAGGGGCACACACGCCGTTCTTATGCTCTGCCAGTTAGTAGAAAACAGCGGGAAAGAAGGATCAACTCTGATGGCAAAGGATTTACATTAAGCAAGAGAGATGCCACCCCTTCCCAAATCAAGACCCCTGTAAGTTTGAGAGATCAACAGGGACTTTCGCCTAGTGTAATTTTTCGGCTTTGTTTCTGAGCATACAGGCGCTGAAGGGTTTGGTATTATTGCAAAAAAAACCTCAGCACCTGTTTATCCAGGAGGGACAGTACCAAAATTGCACCATAAAAGCATCTGGAAAGTTACTGTTTCAAAGTAATTTGAACACTGTTGCCTTTTTAAAAGGCTCAAAAAGGTTGTTACTTGTTGCCTTGTTGAATCTGCAACATAGTGCATAATGTATCACACAGATATTTGTTTTGTTCTTTTCTGTTTACAAAATAAGTCTCGTGGGGTGGACAAAAAGTATCTCTCACATACCCAAAGGGTGCTTTCTAAAAGAAACCAGAGCATTCTATTTCATTAACTCACCCAAGGGGCTGCTTGTTCGATCATCCCAAGAGGCCGTATTATTTTTGGGAAGCCTTGGTTGTATTTTTTAAAAAGGGACCTTCCCCAGCCTTGTCCCAGGGAGAGCAAAACGGAAAACCGTTCTCTTTGTTTTATTCACAACAAGAATCATTTCGCAAATCCTATAACCTGTTCCGAAACATATTACGCACAAAAGCCCCTTGTTGCATATTACATACAAAAGCCTCAAGACATTTCGCTCGTTCCTCGTGTAGAAAGGGTGCTCCGACTCCATCCCACATTTCTGTCCTCATCATTTTCTCTTGCATTTTCAGCCACCTTTTTTGGAGAAGGTGGGCTGACGAGAGAGAATGGTACGCAGGGTTCCCTCTGCCGTTGCATCACACACACATACCAAGCTGTTCAGAAGCTGCTGTTCTCCGTTCACGACGCCTTTCTTTTTTTCTGTGGAAAAAATGACACCGAAGGACAACCGCTGAGGGAGGCCTGTAAGATGAGCTGGTAAACAAAGGGAAGGAGAGCGATGTGATGTCCGAGTACCCTGTGGGCGATAAATCAAAGGAGGTGACCAAGGGCAATATGAGTTAACTCTGGAGGGCTCGTAAACAGCTGGTAACAGGTCCTTGGCTTGGCTATCTGATTCAGGACAAAGGAGTGGAATCACATGATTGCTTTCATTTTTGAATTGTGTGACTACGATCGGGCAGGTTTCTGGGCTCTCCCTAGTTGTCCGCCTGGGCGTTGATCTTCACGGTTGCCCTCCCCACCCTCCCACCCACGTTTGGCCTTGCTTTCTCTCTAGTTTGGGGCTTCGTTGGCTGGAGAGGGAAGCAAGGCTAGGGGGCTGCCTTGCTCCAGATGGAAGAGGCCAAGTGGTCCCCATTGCAAGGGCTTAGCATCACAAGAACATAAGAACTTAAGAACATAAGAAGAGCCCTGCTGGAACAGGGCAAAGGCCCATCTAGTCCAGCTTCCTGTACCTCACAGTGGCCTTGCCAAATGTGTCCAAGAGTGCACGAAACTAGATCTCTGTCTCCTGATACCACTCCCCTGCATCTGGTCCTTGAAGTACCCCAGTTTAAAGCCTGGAGATGACACATCTCTATCCTGGTTTGTAACCTGGGATGGACTTTTCCTCCAGGAATCTGTCCAATCCCCTTTTGAAGGCATCCAGGCCAGATGCCATCACTACATCCTGTGGCAGGGAGTTCCCTGGCTAGCATCACACAAACCATCTCTCTCTCTGCCTTCTCACACATAGGCCGTTACTTCACGAACCTCTCGCTGCGCAGCGAGCCGTAATTTCCGTGCGAATCGATCGCTTCAGTCCGCACGCTCCTCCTCTTTGGATTCGGCGCCACCCCGACCACGCCCCCTAAACCGTGCTCCAAGCGGGGCAAGAGATTCCCCTGCCGGAGGCCGGGAATCTTCCTCGCTTCGCATCCCGCTTCGCATCCAAAGTCACGTGTGGCCAGTTAATATATATATTTATTTTTTTTAAAATTACTTTCTGTCCGAAATGCCGATGCATAGATATTTCGGGTAACCCGTTCTTTTGATCTTGCCTTCTGAACACGGGGCAGGGGCAACAGAGGGGGGGCAAGCGCCCCCGGGTGACGTGAGCAGAGTCCCTCCGCTGGCAAGGGATGGCGAAGGGCTGCGCAGAGGGAGGGGGGAGGGGGTGTCGGTGCCGCCGCTACAAGACACCCCCACGCGCGCCCACCCACAGAGCGGCGGCGGGGCACACAGGGCGATGAAGCTGAGAGAAGCCTCTCCCCGCCCCGCCCCCCCCCCAAAAAAAACCAACCCAGCTGCTCTGCTTCAGGGAAACACGATGGCCGCCCACAAGTCCTCGGGACAACCGCAGGGGCCTTTGAGCGCCGGGCTTGACCGCTGGCTTGTGCGCCTCGACAGCCGGGTATCGATGCATCGATACGCCGTGGTATTTTTTTTAAAAAAAAAAGAAACCGGAAGTTGCAAGTAAGCTTCCGAATGCGAAGGGAGCACGTGAGGTAGGAATGGATTCGAACCTAAAATTTCGCATGGTGAGGACAGAGAAAGAGGGGTGGGGGCGAAGGGAGACCACGTGATCGCCTTCGCATTCAAAGCGAAGGCAGTCACGCTGCGATCCGAAGAGCCCCGTGAAGTGACGGCCATATAGTCTCCTTGGAGAGCATCTTCCCAGGGCCCTCCGAAAATCTGACGCTAAACGCGAGGAAAGACACAGTAATGTGTTCCTGCCAAATTTCTCCGTTTGAAAGGCACAACCCCCCAAACAAATGTCCCCCACCCCAAAGTCAGTGTTTGTGCCTCTGCAGACACCAGATCCTTAAAATCCCCAAATAGCCAAGATAGGAGAAAGTCCTCCTCTCCTGGGTCCCCCTGCAAATATTTTGAATCTGAAGTCACTGCCGTCACACACCCAGTGTTGTCTGGCTCTGGATTTTCTCCCTCACTTTAGCAGATTCCCTGGAGCAAAAAAAAAAAAAAACTTGTCAAGAAGAAGACGCATTTGCACCGTGAGTGCCACCTTCCAAAATAAACCTTACAAAAGACACGGTTCATTTCCCACCAAATGCGTAATTCACAGCTGCTCTCGGAGACGTGGGAGCTTCACCGCAAGCCGGGCGTCACCTTTCCAACACCAGGAGCAGCAATGTTAAAATCTGGAAGCAGAGCTGCGTGGAACCTAAAGAAGGCTCAACTCAGAAGAATGCACGTTTTGGGTCTCCATTTTGCTCAGGGAGAACTGATTTGCAGACCAGCTTGAGAGCCCCAATCATCTTTGGGCTTCTTAGAACCCAAGTCATGTCAGTGTCAGAGAGACATGGTTCAGGTGCTCTTACAGGTCCGAACAAGCAGGACTTCGAGGGGGTCCAGTGCTCAAATCCAAAAGGCCGGCATGAGGAAGCAAGACTCAATTAACCTACACCGAGAGGTGATGACAGCCCTGGCTGTGACACTCACACATGGATTCAAGGATTCCCTCAGTGGTGGCTGGTACACCAGTGCAAATGGAGGGTTGCATGGTCAGGAATGTGTATTCTTCTCTGGCTGAACACTCAGGCTCATCACATGTCCACGTGTGTGTGTGAGTGTAATCAATAAAAGTGTCACCCCTGCTTTCAATGTGTTTTCCAACACATCCAACACAGTGGCTGCGGCCGTCAATAACACATCGACTATAACATCTGTTTTCACCCTCTACGAGGTATGTTTGGTGCATAAGAAGGGGTGGATGTGTTAGGATGACTCTCACTTGGAGTGGACTTCACAAACAGCAGCCTCACTTTTGAGCCTCCTGCCAGTTTCCTTGTAACCACTCTACTCCACTGTCGCTCAGATTTACTCAAGGGCCCATCTTTCCGCTCTGACAAAGTGCCGCTTTTTGGCAAAATCACCTTTGGGGAGCCTGTGAAAAGATGAACGACAACACGGACCCTCCGATTCACTGCGGGGGAACAAAGAGAAGGTGGGAGCTTGCTAACACACCTTGTCTCTTTACTGCACATGACAAACAGAAATAGCTGCAACACTGCCTTAATTAAGGTCACCTTTCCGTTCCACCAAGAGGAGGTATTAATAGTCTGCAAAGAGCCAGTGGGACAGAATGGCCCACACAGTCTTGCATTAATAAATGACCCAAAACCTTTTCCCCACCCCCAACACCCTTGTTAAGATTCGGAGACAATACGAGCCCAGCATCCAAATTGGAGAGTCACTGAGTCACAAGCCCTCCATGGAAGTGGAACTGTTTGTAACCCAGCAGTGAGAATCATGTGCCTTTTGTCTTGTTGGAGATAACTCAGGTATTGTTTGAGCAGGTGACCCTGCTTGGCGGAAAACAGGAAAATAGGAAGATTAGTGTTAGAAGCCTGGCTGAATATAGATGCATTTTGCTTTCTGGACAACAGTTTCTAAATTACCTTTCCCTCCTTCCTTCCTTCCTTCCTTCCTTCCTTCCTTCCTTCCTTCCTTCCTTCCTTCCTTCCTTTTCCTCTTCCTTTCTCTTCCTTCCTTCCTTCCCTCCCTCCCTCCCTTCCTTCCTTTTTCTCTTCCTTTCTCTTCTTTTTTCTTCCTTCCTTTCTTTTCTTCCTTCCCTCCCTCCCTCCCTCCCTCCCTTCCCATATCTCACAGGGCCTGAACTCTAACAGTTAGGAGTTCTCTTGAAGGACAAGCCTGATTCTGCTCCCTGCGGGGTATTTCAAAAATCCAAGGCTCTGAAAAGCAGAAGGGCAGTCTGTTCTGGTGCCTTGAGAGCCAGGGCTTCTAGGAAAACAGACTTCTTTTTTTAACATCCTCCACCGCCTACCCCAAGCAGAGATGAATGGGCCGCAGATGTCATCCTGCTACCATAACGGTACCTAATTAGGAGGAACCCACGTAGACAGAGAAGTCCTTGCCAAGATCGAGGACTCCGGCCTTGTCGGAGAAAAGGAGGTGAACATTGTGCTCTCTCCACCTCCTCCTTCCATGTACCAGAAAACAAGCTGCCCAGGCAATATCCGTAAACTCACAGAATCGTGGCGTTGGAAGGGGCTTCGAAGGCCGTTGAGTCCACCACCACCCACTCAAGGCAAGGATGCAAGTCAAAGCAGACCGAAAAGAGCATGGTCCAATTCTCTCTGGAAGGTCTCCAGGATCGGAATGCTCATTGCCTCCCGAGGTCATGGGTTCCATTGTGATAGAATCACAGAGTGATGACGTTTGAAGGGCTAACAAGCCACCACGTCCAACCCTCTGCTCAAAGCAGGAATACAAATCAAAGGAGACCTGCCAGGTGGTGGTCCAAATTTATCTCCTCCAACATTGGGGCACTCACCACCACTTGAGGTTCCATTGCCATACTGCTCTAACAGTTAGGAAGAGTTTTCCCTGACTTCCGCCTAAATCTGGCCATGCCTCATGCAATTCTCAGCTTGGCTTTGGGTGAGCTGCACAGTCCCAGAGCATCGTCAGAAGGAAAAACCAGATTGAGGCCCCTAAATGGTTTGGGATCTCGGCACACGGCAGAACGCCCATCCCACCTGCTCATCTCATGCCATGCAGCCAAAGGAAGGCAGGGAAAGAGAAATCAAGGAACCAAGCCTTGATTTGGTAGATGCATCGCTGTCCAAGATTTGGCCCTATGGCTGGGACAGAGAGGCAGGCAGGCAGGCAGGCAGAGATAGATAGATAGATAGATAGATAGATAGATAGATAGATAGATAGA
>JAHTLZ010000054.1:13885255-13915298 GCA_023846285.1 Phrynocephalus versicolor
AGATAGATAGATAGATAGATAGATAGATAGATAGATAGATAGATAGAAAGGAAAGAAGGAAGGAAGGGATGGATGGATAGATAGACAGATGGATGGATAGATGGATAGAGCAGGAAAAGGTAGATAAGTAGAAAGAATGAATAGGAAAAAGATAGACAGATAGAGAGAGACAGAACAGGAAAAAAGGAAGATAGATAGATAAATAAATAAATATATATATAAATAAATCTCTCTCTCTCTCTCAGATAGATAGATAGAGAGAGAGAGAGAGAGAGAGAGAGAGAGAGAGATACAGAAAGAAGGAAGGAAGGAAGGATGGAAGGGACGGACGGACAGACAGACAGACAGACAGACAGATAGACAGACAGACAGACAGACAGATAGATAGATAGATAGATAGATAGATAGATAGATAGATAGATAGATAGATAGATAGATAGATAGATAGATAGATAGATAGATAGATAGATAGATAGATAGATAGATAGATAGATAGATAGATAGGGTACTGGAGAAGAGCTTTGTGGATACTCTGGAACACCAGAAAGCCAAATAAATGGTTTCTAGATCAAATCAAGCCTGAGCTTTTCTCTGGAGGCAAAACTCACAAAGCTGAATCTATCCTCCTTCGGGCACATAGCGAGAAGGCAGAATTCTTTGGGAAAAGACCATCACGCAGGGAAAGGCGGCAGGCGGCAGGCAAAGAGGGAGGCCAAATCCAGGATGGGCTGACTCCCTGACGGAAGCCACAGGCTGGAGTCTGCATGAGCTAAGCAGGGCCTCAGGGGGCAGGACCTTTTGACAGGCACTCATTGATAGGGACACCATGAGTCAGGGATGACTTGATGGCACATCATAGTGACAACAGCAATGTGTTGCCGGCCTCACCCCAAAGAGTCACCCTATGCAGGAGTCAGCAGCGCCCTGGTGCTCTTTGGTGCACGGGTGTTATTTTTAGCCCTCACCTGCTCCCTGATCCAGACACATTCGCCCTTCTAAATATAACCTGATCAATGGAAGCTTAGTCATCCACTGCCCTGCAGCCAGTCAGCCGGTGCTCAGGGCCGCTGGGCACCTGCTTCATCAGCCGGTTTGCATGCTGCTCCCGCGATGCTCTCCGGCTCACAAGAGATGGAGGCACATTGCCCAGGGAAGAGTGCACCAAACCCTCGACAGCACCAAACCTCTGTCGTAATATGGAAGAGTAAAAATGGGCCGTAAATCATTGCAGTCCTAGGTGGGCTGGTGGTAGGGGTGACCCATCATGGATCCGTGTCATCTTGCCAGCCTTGTCTGGCAGGGATGGCTCTCCTGTGAACCTCAGCTGGAGTTCAACCCTCCTTTTCCATTTTTCTCTTAATTTCCCTTCCTGAATTTCCATTCAGCTCCAAACCGTTCCTTCTGCTGCCCCCTGCCGCCACCATGTATGAACTGCACCTTGAAGGGTCTTAAGAATGCTGGCGGCCTGCCATGCTCGATGTGGCGGTGGCCCCAGCCATGAGGGTTCCTCTTGGCTCAAAGCCAGCCATCAATTTGCGTGACTTATGCCCCAAAGCATGGAGAATTTACGTTCATGGACTACACTTGTCAGGATCACCCAGCTGCTGGTCACACTGGCTGGAGGATTCTGGGAGTTGTAGTCCAAAGAGAAAACAAGCTGTGTAACCTTTCCTCTTCACAAATGAAATCGTGGGCAAGACAACATCATGATTGCTTCATAGACCCAAAAAGAAAAGGAAGTTACAAAGACTACCTGGCCAGCTGATGTTCTGAACTGCACCTCCACTCAGGATGCAAATATATGTGGATTTTTCTATGCTGGACCAGATGGCTTGATAGGTTCTGAATATTTCTGCATCACAGTGGTACAGCACAGCTGTTTGGTATCAAACAGGAAAGGAGGCAGTGGTAGTCTAAGTTTTCAGTCCCTCGGAGAGCTCCATGTTGTCAGATGTTGCCCAGTATTAGAAATCATTTATCTCTGCACATCATTTTATCGGGAATGCAAGATTTGCAATGCAGTCATCCACATGTTTAGTTCCGGGTGAATTTCAACAGGTTCCAGTGGGGCATGTGCCCAAATGAGTGGGTGTAGAATGGGGGCCATTTCTGTGGGATGCGCTTTTTCTCCTTTGACCTCCATGGGGCAAAGCAGGACAGATCCTAGGAATAAACCGGGTGTAGAAGTCCATAGAATACCTGTTTTCTGACACTCTCTGTGGCAGAGTGCTTGCAGTTCCAAGTGTATCTCTGCAGATGGGGATAAAAGCTAGACATCTGTGGCAAAATACAACAGGGAGGGAGGCAGAGGGAGAGACTGGGGCTGGCTCATACCAAAGGAGTTTCTCTGCATAGGAGTGTGTTATTATTCTTTTCTGTTGCATTCCTGCTAAAGCTGGAATCCAGCACCTGTAAATAATCTGGGCAAGGCTGTTTTAGCATAAACGTACAAACCCTCCATTTTTCCGACCCACCAGAGCATCTTTGGCACTTTCGCTCCATGTGGCCACCCCCCCGTGAGGCCCGTAAGGTTGTTACTTGCAACCGGGCCTTCTTGGTTGCTGGTCCCACGATGTGGAACACACTACCTTCTGAAATGCGCCAAACAGAGTCACTAACAGCCTTTAAAAAAGCATTAAAGACCTGGCTTTTAAGGGAGCATTTGGCGATCGATAATGTAACATTGTGTTGCCCTGTCTTATTGTACCTTTCTCGCCATCCTTTAGTTTGGTCTCTTGCAGGACCTTTTATTCCACTGTGTGTTTAGTGTTCATGTCTTTGCTGTTCATTGATTCTTTTTTTTATTGCCTACTATTTATTTGGCTTTCGTGTTAATCGCCCAGAGTCCCTTCTGGGAAATCGGGTGGTCTAGAAATGCAAAAATAGATTAATAAATAAATTCCACACAGAAAAGCAAGGGCAACCTTATAAGCCTATAACCCTCCTGCTAAATTCCAGAGACGGATCCTGAGATCTCCCTCTGTGTCATTTTCTCATGCTCTCCAGCAACGTGGTCCATGCAGGATTCTGAAAGACGGACTTAAATCTACCTGGAGGGAAACATGGATCGAATGTAAAGCGATGCCTCTTTGGTCCAGGTGCCTTTCACATGGGAGGACACGGGAGTCAAGATACCATTTATACCCTCCATAATGTTCTACAGCAGTGGTTGGTTCTCAATCTGTGGGTCCCCAGATGTTCCTGGACTGCAACTCCCAGAAGCCTTCATCACTAGCTGAGCTGGCCAGGATTTCTGGGAGTTGCAGTCCAGGAACATGAGGGGACCCACAGGTTAAGAACCACTGTTCTAGAGCATGCATGGATGTGTGAGCTTTCCAGAGGCTGCTGGGACACAACTTCCATCATCCCCCAACCATGTGGATTGCATTTCTAGGCCAGACACATCCCCAGCCCAGGATGGAGATGGGTGATAACATTAAGAACATGTGGGAATACTTGTCTGAATCCTGGATATATTTCTGAAAGGCGTAACAGTACCAGAAGGACAGAAAACAAGCAGAAATTAAAGAAGCTGCTACACCCAATGAGAGCAGAAGTCAAAACAAGAGACCTGGTCTCAGGATGTCAAAATATGCCATTGCCCTTTATTCTGATTTAAAATTGCTCAATGAGTTTCAGCTCAACGCCTTCTTCAGGTCCTACATAGAAAAATAGAAATAATTTGCAAACAAGCAGCTCAGGATGCCTGCACGGGTCTATAACTAGTGCTCATTGGCACATCCGTGCAATGTTATTGTATCAATGAATATATATTCAGTTTTCCACAGTGCGATCTAAAGGTGAGCATCCAGAAATATGAATTGTTGACAACATTTGTGACATTCTGCTTATGTACCACCCCATAGCACTTCAGGCACTTACAATTTAATTCTGTAGGCTATACATTGTTCCTCCAGCAAGCTGGGTACTCATCCCTTGGAAGGATGGAAGGCTGAGTCAACCCTGAGCTGGCTGCTACCTGGGACTGAACCCCAGGACGCGAGCACAGTTTTCCCTGCATTACAGGCATTTAACCACGGCACCACGAGGTTCCTATATGGCCAAGCTCTGGGCTACAGGTAGCACTCCGTGGCAAACCAAAACCCAGGAACCATAGCGAAGGGCTGTCAAGAAGGACATCAGGATTGGCGTGGCACCAAGTTACTTTCTCTGGTTACCATCAGCCGTCCCACGGGCTGTAGAATTCTACCAGTAGCTCCCCCTGAAAATGGTCTTTGCCAACGAACTCAGAGACAGGACTGAAAAATAACCCAGAAGCTCTGATTGGGGCTGAGGGGAGTTGCTTGTTCCATATTGCAGGTCCCAAGAGGATTCTGTGTTGCACAACCCATGGCCAGTGCTGCAACTGGACCGACCTCTGCCCATGGAGAGAACAGACTCGATCGGGAGGTGAGTGGCCAAAGGGCAGCCTCTGGGCCTTGCAGTGTCACAGGGGCAGACTCTAATGCTGTGTGATGCCCTGAGCCCAGAGGAAGCAATGGCTTGCCTCATTAGTCTTGGGAAACTGCCATGCCCAAGATCTGTGCCCCTCCCTTCTTGCCGGCTGGCTCAGGAGAAGCGATCAAGGGCCTGCTGGTCCGACAGGAGCCCCAGAGAGCCACTGGCCGCATCTGGATGCATCTGGAGAAGCTTCTGCGTTCAGCCAACCAGAAAGCGGGAGATACGTGCTCAGTCCGAGAGGGACATCTCCACGGGGCTGGACTTTAAGGAAAGTAGGGGCAACTCTCCACCTTTCCAGCCCCCACCCCCAGAACCTTGCTCACTCCACCATCGTGTAGGGAGAGGTCCCTGTCTTGGAGACAGATGTGCACGGGAGAAATGAGACCACCTGGCAAACATCTGCATCTCTCAGGAATGCAGCTTGCTCCTCTGCGGAGGGCTTGCAGAGCTGTGTTGTGTGTGCGTGTGACTCCTCCTCTACCCTGTACCAGGCTCAGCTGCCACCCTCCCCCCCCAACCCCTTCTGCTGGGTGTCTCTTATCAACCATGACTTCCTTGACAGGGATGGATGGGAAGCGTTTTATCTCCTTCCCAAGGAACCGGAATCCTTGAAATGGTTCTGATTCTGGTTACTATGGCGACACGGCTGGGGCCTGTGAGAGCAGGCCGGTGGGTTTGTTTTCCTTTATTTATTTGCCGCGGCACCGGCGCCGGCGGAAATGCTGAATAGAATCAACCCTCCTCCGAGGACTAGCAGGTGCAAAGACCCTGAAAGGATGTGTCGGTCCTGTCAAGACCATGGATGGTTTTGGTTTGGCACCGCAGTGTTCCTGGATTTTCATGCAGCATCTGATGGACAAACCCCAGATCATTTGGACCTGGAAAAACACGGTGCTTTGGAAGGCCTTCTCTCTCCCCCCCCCCGAATCGGGATGCTCCCAGGCCTTCATCAAAGTGCTGCTAATTCCCTGGCAATTAACTATCGTTTATCTGGATGTTTATATATCCCTGGCCATTTGCAAACCATCAGAGAGGCCAAAGACTTGAAACACTGGACTTGGGTGTACAGATCAGTCAAAGTTTTAGTTTCTCCTAGGCTTCAACAACAACAACAACAACAACAACAACTGGTGGGATCATAAGCCTGAAAAAATTATTGAAAGTGAGCATGCAAAATTACTTTGGGACTTCCAAATACAGACAGACAGGGCTTGGGTGCATAATACCCTGGTTATTACAATTGTGGAGAAGAAAAAAAGTGTGGCTCATGGATGTTGCTATAACAGGTGATAGCAAAGTCACTAAGAAACAACTTGAAAAGATCACCCGATATCAGGATCTGAAAATTGAACTTCATAGACTCTGGCATAAACCAGTACAGGTGGTCCCAGTGGTAACCGGCACGCTGGGTGCGGTGCCTAAAGGGCTAAGCAAGTATTTAGAAGAAATTGGGGTTGACAAAGTCACCGTCAGTCAGCTGCAGAAGGCCACCTTACTGGGACCTGCTTGCATAATTCGCCGATACATCACTGAGTCCTAAGCACTTGGGAAGTGTTCAACTCGTGATTGGTAATACAAAATCCAGCGTAGTTATCTTGTTTGCTGTGTGATAATTTGATGATGATGATGATGATGATGATGATGATGATGATGATGATGATGATGATGATGATGATGATGATGATGATGATGATGATGATGATGGATCATAATCATAATCATAATCATAATTACCATCATCTAAGCAGGCTTGGGACTTGGGTGTCAGGCCCTTTGTACTCTGCACATGTTCTATAAGGTCAAATCTACTCTGGGAACATAAAAACATAAGAACAGCTTTGCTGGAAGAGGCCACAGCCCATCCAGTCCAGCATTCTGTCTCACACAGGGGCTCACCATTTGCTTCAGGGGATTCCCTAGCAGATGTCTTCACCTGCTTACGATGCCCTGCAAAGGTTGTCCTTAGGCATCCATTGTGATAGCCATGGAGAACCTTGTTCTCCAATGAAACTTGTCCAATCCTTTCTTAAAGCTGTCAAGGCTGACAGCTGTCACTACTCCTTCTGGCAGGGAGTTCCACATGGAACAGGCAGGTGAGCAGCAGCAGCAGCAGCAGCAGCAGCAGCAGCAACAACAACAACAACAAAGCTTTGAACAAAATTAAGGCCTGCACAGAACATCTCAGTGGCAAAATGGCCCAGATCCCAGATGGAATTCCTGATACCTCCCTTCTTCATGGCTCAAAATATCCCTACCCTGCAGGTTATTTCTATGGAAAGCAAGATTAGAGCAGTGGACCGCCTGTAATGTTTTTCCCTGGGAATGCCATAGAGCCGGCATAATTAAAGTATATTCCATTCCTCCAAACCTATCCTTCTTATCTACCTCTTTTTAAAAAATCCACACAACTCTGGGAAGTGTAAGCCTGATCTGTTTGCTCTGTTTCTTGTCCATATTTCATTCTTCCTTTTTTGGGGGGGAAAAAACAGATTTGTAATTCCTTCCTATAAAACCTAACAGCTGGGGTGCATAATAAGGAAGCCACACAAATCCTCCCATTCTGATGCGCGGCACACCTGCTTAGAAGTAAGTCCCACTGAACAGAATTGGATTTACCCCTGAGTAAAAACCAGGCATGGGTTCGTACCTGCACATCAAGGAAACTGCAGAAGGTGCATTTTGCATTTTACCTCTCCCTCACATCTCCATCAACAGAGAATATAAAGGAAAGCCAGAACAGTAACCAAGTCAGAATGAAAATAAAAAAATCAAAATATGCCCAGATGTTAAAAGGGGCAGTTGAGGAAGAAGGCAAGGCAAGAAAGGTGGTCTTCTCAAAACGCCCACTGGCAGAGAAGAACTATTTATTCTAGATAAATTAATAAAAATAAAAGTATAGATTTAGCCAGATGGCTGGGGCAGGTTCTTTAGGCAAACTGGACTAGATCTCAGGCAGGCATGTCCAAACTTCGGCCCTCCAGATGTTTTGGACCACAACTCCCAGAATTCCGAACCCGTATTTCCAATTGCAAAGGACTGTGGGAGTTGTGGTCCAAAACATCTGGAGGGCTGAAGTTTGGACATGCCTTCTGGCCTTGGGTCCCCAGATGTTCTTGGACTAAAGCCCCATAAAATCCTGGCCAGCACAGCTGTTGGGGAAGCCTTCTGGGAGTTTTAGTGCCAGACCATCTCGGGGATCCAAGGTTGGGAACCTCTGTTCTAAGGAAAAGGACCCCCGTAGCTTTAACATGGGCATGTCCAAACTTCATCCCTCCTGATGTTTTGGGCCACAACTCCCACAGTCCTTTGTCATTGGCAATACAGGCTTGGAATTCTGGGAGTTGTGGTCCAAAACATCTGGAGTGCCAAAGTATGGACATACCTGCTTTTAACAGGACCACCCGCAGGATATTTGGCAATGGGGAAATAGACTCCAGCAGTGCAGAAGAACCAAGACTTGATATCTGAAGTCCCAGCCCAGTTACTGGCCATCACCAGGTTCCTACTTCCTGGCTCCCTGTGAGCTCAGCTTCAGTTTATATTCCTACGAACAATATACATTGTTGCCAGGTGCCTTTGTCCTTAAGCAAACTATGTAACAGTAGCTTGTTTGTCAAGGGCCACCAAAGAACCACTCACTTTAGAAGCCCCTGTTCTTTTGTTCCAAGCAAACGCTACAGAAAGCGCTTCAGCCGTTCGGGTTTCGATGAGCAAATAAGAGTCGTTGGCTTTACAAAAGACCTGCTCCTCACTGGCTGGTGTAGCGCAAAGACTCTCATTGTTGTCATGGCCTGGGGGTGGGAACTGTTCTGACCAGAACCTACACATCTCCATGTGATGCCTACATTGCAGGCAGACACACCAAGGCGTGAGTGGGACCCATCTCAACCAGGCATGTTCAAACTTCAGCCCTCCAGATGTTCTGGACCACAAGCTTGGAATTCTGGGAGATGTGGTCCAAAACATCAGGAGGGCAGAAGTTTGGACATGCCTGATTTCTCAACCCATTCCAAGCCACCAGAGCTGGAAGAGGGCAACCATTCGCCTTGAACTGGACCAAGCACAGGAAGAGGACCAAATACAGAACTAAGGTGCCCTCCTGCCAACGGGCAGGAAACCCCAACAGGGCATCTGCATGTGAATTAAGCCTTCAAGGCAGTCTTCAAGGGCTGACACCCCACCCCACCCCAAAAAAACTCCACCTACCTAGAGCATTACAGTAATCTGGCAGTTGTACGCGAAGGACTGCAACCTTAACCTCCCACCGGCCAGATCGGGATCTTATCCTACGGGATCGGTGACCAAAGGTCTCCAGGGGAGAACCGGATACCTTTTCGCGTCGTTGTCGGGTAGTGAGGTTCAGTGGGTGGAGCACGGACGGAGCACGGCTGGCCCGCGCGCTCTCCCGCGCGCGCGGAACAACTGAAGCGCGACTCCCAGCAGGGGGCACTGTTGCCCCGGGCAGCGCATCCCAACCTCCCCCCCCTCCCGGGAAGTGGGGGAACCCGAGCGGAGGCTTCCGACCGCATACAGTTATGCCCTGGAACTTTTTCTCCCCCGGCCTTTCTTCCCTTTCTCTCTCATTCTCCCCCCACCTTCTCTGTTCTTCCTCTCGCGTCTCTTCTTCCTGCGCCTGGTGCCTCCGCGCTTCCCCGCGCAGCCTGGCCGGCGGCGGGTTTTCCTCCTCCTGCTGCTGCTGGGGCTGGGGGGGGGGGGGGGGGCAGAAAGAGGGAAGAAGGGTGTGTGTGTGTGCGTAAGGGCTGAGCCAGGCCGAGTTGGACGGCGGGGCCGCCCTTAAACCCGTCGAGCCGAGGAGCTGCGGGGCCCTTTTCCTGGCCGGTGGGGGTGGATCGGGCCCGGCCGTTGCCGTCTCCCTGCGCCGTTTCCCGCCTGCCTCTCGGCCGGGAAGCGTCCCAGCCCCGCGGAGGAGGCGCCGGCGGTGCGGCTGTCGCTGCTGGAGTGCTTTTTTTTTGGGGGGGGGAGCCTTGTGGTCCGGGATCGCGGGCAGCGGACGCGCAGCCTGATGGATGGGCGCAGGACGGAAGCAGCAGCAGCGGCGGCTTCGGAAGAGAAGACGGGGGCGGCTGGGCACCTCTCCGGCCGCGGTCGGCGGGCCGCATCCGACCCTCGCTGAGCCCGGCGGCGCGGAACGAGGAGAGAAAGGAGCCCAAAGCGGGGAAGGTAAGGCGGGGCTCGGGGCTCGCCTCGGGCGGTCCCTCCGGTGTGTGTGTGTGTGTGGGTGTGGGGCGGGCGGGGGGGGGGGGCTGATGGTGGATTTCCTCTCTCGCCTCCTCCCCCGGCGGTGGCACAGGGGGATCGGGGTCTTGGTTGGCACGCACGCACCCCGCGCGGAGGAGCCCAGGCAGGGACCCGCCTCGGAGCGGATTTACGCGCGAGCTCCAGAAACCCCGGGGGTTCGCCCAGCGCCGGTGCGGAAGAGAGGCCTGCAAAGGCTCAGCCCCCGACAGCTCTCTGGAGGGAATAATGATGATAAATTTGTTTTTGGAGGCGGGGGTGGTGGTGGTGGGCAGCCCTGTTTAGGATGGCTGTAGGGCCCCCGCGTAACATAAGGCCGATGGGTTGTGTTTTGTTTTGGTTGCGAGTGTGTGTGTGTGTGTGTGTGTGTGTGTGTGTGTGTGTGTGTGTGTTGCCGGGAGGGGGGGAGGATATCCATCAGGATCTGGTGGGCATCAAGCTCTCTCTGGCCCGTTCCCTCTCCCGCCCCCCTCCCCGCGCGCATTCCTTCGAGGCCTGTTCGCACGGGGTGTTGGGGGGGGGGAAGCATCGCCCTCGTCGCCCGGAGGGTCCGGCGAATCGCTCGCCCGCTTGGCCGGACGCGGTTTCGGAGAGGGGGGGCGGCGGCGGGCGGCGCGGGGCGTTCGGAACAATGAGGCGGCGGGGAAGGTAGGAAAGGCGGATGGGTGTGTGTGGGGGGGGGAGGGCTCCGCGGAGAGTGGGGGAAGGGCGAGAAGCAGGCTGGTCGTCGTCGTCGTCGTCGTCCCCCCCGCCTACCCGCTCGCCGTCTTTTCCCTGGCCTGCTTGGGTTGGGGGGGTGCGGGTGGCCCGGGTGGGGTGGGGGTGGGGGTGGGGGTCGCCGGGAGGAGACGCAGCCCGCCCCGCTCGCCCTGGATGTAAGGCGGAGAAGGCCAGCTTTGGGAGGAAAGAAGAGGCCGGGGGGGCGTAAATGCCAAGGACCCAGGGGCCTGCCGCAAAAAGCACCACGAGTCGCAGCCACCTCAGGGCCAACTTGAGGAGGGCGGGGGGGCGGGGGGGGAGAGCCCTCCGGGAGCTGCGGTTCTCTCCCCCCTGGCCTTGGCCAAGGATTGCAGAAAGGCCCTGCTGCAGCGGGGGGCAGGCCCAAATAACAGACAGATCCCCTCCTCAAAGGTGAGGCGGCGGCTGCCTCGGCCCTTGGCCACCCAGGAGCTCCGACGGGCAAGGGAGGAGGCGAGGCGTTTGCATTTATTAGGAGCGGGGTCCCTGCCCTCCCCAGAGGAGGAACTGCCTAAGCAGAAGCAGACAAATCCAGGCCTCTTCCCTTGTACCACCAGGCTTGCAATTCTTTCAGAGGCACCTGCCCCAGATATCAGGCAGGGCAAAATAACTTGGGTGTCTCTCCTGGTGTCCAGTTGTCGAACAAAGAACTGACAAAGAAACCCTGTCTTTTACATGGCAGCGCATCCCTTGCTAATTAAAAGTTAGCTCGTTAACAGCAGGAGCTACCTGAAAGCTCCCTGTAGGATAATCAGATGTCTAATGCACATACAAGGTAGCTCTGCTTCCAACTGCGAAGCAGGATGTCTCATCTGTTTCTGTATCATGGACTCTCTTGCAGTATTAAATCTGGGTCTAAGCTGATTTCTGGAAGCAGAGCTGACTAGTGAATACTGCATGGAGAGATGCTTCACCTTAAAATATGAGGAAGGCTCCCTCTTGTCCTCTTCATGAGCTAGCTATGCCTGGAGGGTATTTCAAGGTCTGATGTCTGGGTCCAAAATGGGCAGGCTGAAAACGAATAAGGTTGTTGATGATTTTTTAATGTACATAATGCTTTTAATCTTTCCTCTGTATCTTCAGTTCTCCTTTGCAGTAGCAAGATAAGGAAGGCTTGTATGATTATCCCCATGTTGCAGAAAGGGGATTGAGGCTGGTTTTGTGAACCTTACTAGATCTGGTGGTCTCCCATCCCAGTAGGAACTGGGGATGACCCTGCGGAGCTTCGGAAGCTGTCACAAGGGGTGTGCCCACGCTGTCTATCTGGTTGCATTGTACAGTACACAAGTTGTGTGTGGGAATGACATGGGAAACTCAGGCGCTTGGTTGCATTTTGCTCACTGTGTGCATGCACAGGAACACTGGTGTATGTGTGACACCTGGATCTGCTGCCATTTTGCTGCCTTGTAAGCACTACAGGCTGCTCAGCCTTCCTGGTGGGTTCATTTGAGTTTGTCAGTTTCTGCGGCGGCCCTGCTTTCTGTGTAGGAAGCCTCTGTCATGTCTTCAGTGACCCTAAGTCAATGCAATCTCCCCCCCCCCCCCCAGATCTTAGAGAACAGCTGTGTCCTTCCTGTGCCCAGCTTACATCCAATCAGCACCATACTTGACGCGTCCGGGGAGGGCAAAGCAGGTCTAGAAAGTGAAAAACAGAACAGAACCCTCCTTGTCTGACCTTGATCTTGGCTATTCCAGAGGCCTATGGTTCCTGAGCTCCGAAGCAAGCAAATGTTACTTTTAGGGGACTACACCTCCCAGCGTGCCTGGGGGTCTTGGTCTATTATGGTCCTGAAATGAGTATTTCCATATTCCGCAACTCCAATGGGGAGGTCTCAACTCTTCTCTGTTCTTGAGTCTTGGGGTGACACTGCAAGAGCGTTTGGAATGATCAGGCTGCAGTGAGGACCTCTGGCCTTCAAGGTTTTATGGGTAGTCTCCACCTCCAGTTTGATTCCTGCTGGTTCAACTCATAGGGTGTTTCCCAGTTTCCCATCCCTATGTTAGCTTTCATAGCAGGACATCTCTTGAGGGTTTTTGTGGTGTTTAAGCCTTGCACATTTTCTCCGGCATAAATGAGTTTTGGCAGCTAAGCTGGTATTAGGATTTCCGGCAAACAGGTTGGATGAAAACGGTTAAAACATGCCCCAAAACGTTGAAATCCTATAAAAATATTTGTAGGTCTTATTATTCAGTTTATAGGAGATTAAATCTTCTGGACTAGTGAGATCATTCTAAGCGGATGTGGTAAAAGGAGATTGCGTTATCTACCCTAATTTTCCAAGTAAAAATCCAGTTCGGTGGAAAGCCCAGGATCCGTCCTTAGTTCTCTGCTTTCCTAAATTTGACAGTCAAGTCTAATTTTGAATAGCTTGTTGACTTAACAACAGTGGGCTTCAGGCTTTGTCTGTTTGGGGGATTGACTCTCGCTGCATCTTCCGTAGACTGCTTTGTGTGCCGCAGAAGGATTTTTTGTTTGTTTATTTATATTAAAGATTTATCCTCTGATGATCCAGTCAGACTGTCTCTAGGGTAGCTTGCAACAGCCGCAGGAGAAATAAGGGAACTCTGTAGAGGCCAAAGCTTTGAAAACCCGAGGTGAGGCTTTATAGATCCATTTAAGTAAAATGAAACCCAGAGCCACAAGTGAGCGATGCCTGCATAAGGATCAAGTGTAATTATAGATTTAAAAAGCAAGCTTTTGCATCCATGGGAGTCTTCATTATGCCGATGAAGAGTTCTGTGAGTGCAGAAGCTTGCTACTTTCTTTCTTTTTCCTTCGTTGCTCATCAGCTTTGACCTCCCTTATGCCGGTGAAGATTTTCCCAAGCTAGGAAGCTTGCATTTTTCATGCATCAATTGCTGATCCTATTACAGATATTACCCAGTTGTGCGGTTTGGGGTTTTATTTTCCCTTTTCAAAAATCATGGCTGTTGGTCTTGAATACTTCTTTGCACAGAGGGCTTCACTCAGACCTAGGCCCACTCTAACCAGTGGAGGCAACAGGGGTAGGTGGGTGTCTGTAGAAGATTCACAGCTGCACCTGCAGAGTTGATCCTAATCACAACAGTGCAGAAGGGATACCTTTTAGAAACCCTTACAGGCTGTTCCTCTAACACAGTGGTTCTCAACCTGGGGGTCGGGACCCCCTTTTGGGGGTCGAACGACCATTTCACAGAGGCCGTCATGAGCCAGTGAAGAAAAAGGCACAAACGGCTTGGGTCTGGAGGAGGAGGAGGGGGAGGAAGAGGGGGAAAGAATGAATTACAGTTTAATAGGTTGGAGGGGATGTCAGTCAATGGCACCGGAGGCTGCGAATGGCTGAGGGTGCCTGTAGAGGGAAGTTCTCTATGGCACCTGTGACATTGGCCTGCCAAAGGGGGCTTGTGGCCTCTTCCAAGCAGGGCAAGGGGGTCACCCCAACATGAGGAACTGGATTAAAGGGTTGCGGCCTTAGGAAGGTTGGGAACCACTGCTCTAGCATGAGAGGTGGCACCGTATCTTCTGATGGACCTGACAAAACACGGCAGGTTAAAGGGTGCAGGGCAGAGCCCGTGAGGTGCACAGCCTGCCCCATCCAGTGCATTGCAGCCTCTGCTGAAACCAAGATGCCAGGGTGCCTGCTGGGACTTGTAGTCCCATCCGCAGTGGCCTCTCCCCATCAAGGAATGGGTGTGTGAGAGAGAGAGCCGCTTCAAATCAAAGGCACTGGTGCGTCGCTCTTGTCATGTGGGCCAGTCTCTCCGGGCTCAACTGCTTTGCCCTCTGCAAGGTTAGGCTCCTTGGCTGGTCGATCCTTTTGGGGCTGGACCGACAGCCATGATGGCTTGATGTCCTCCAGTTCAGATGTTCCTCCCCAAACCGGGAATCTTGACAGCAGCTGCTCAGAGGAGACAGCCTTCCCAAGCTTGCAGGCACCGGTCTCCCTTGAAATTTACATCCGTGCCAAAGCAAACACAATTGCTTGGGGAGAGGGAGAGAGAGAGAGAGAGAGAGAGAGAGAGAGAGAGAGAGGTGTCATGAGTGAAGAGGAGTGGTAGAGAGGTTTTGTCTTTTCTCTCTCTCTTTTTTTTAATAATTAAAAAGACAGAAAGGGGAAGAAAAAGGCATGAAAGAGAGAGGGTCTCTTGTCCTTCAGAGCAAAGAAAAAACAACATCCAGAGCAGGAAACGGCAAGCAAGGTGGGGTCCTTTTCTCACTGCCTCCTCCCGGAAAGCAGAATTAATTGAGCGAGGAAAGCCTTGTCTTTTATGGTGGCCTTCTGGAAGGACTGCTGATCCAGCCGTGCAAGCGGGCCACTCTTCTCTGCGGGCGGGCGGGAGGATGCTCTCCCTTCCGCTTCTGGGCGCTGGATAATTAGAAGGAACAAGGATGCCACCTGTCCACGGGAAGGAAGGACCCGTGTCCTATCCTGGCTGGCTGGCTGGCTGGCGTGGTCTCACCCAGGCATTGGGGGGAAATCTTAGGCCTTCTTGGTCTTTTAGACTACAGCTCCCATGATCCCTGCATGGGGTGAAGCCGATGGGTGTGGAAGGGATGGTTTCCCCTGAGTAGCTGAAGGTTGTCCACCCCGGTCTGGGCCTTTTTTTTTAGGTGGGCAAGTAGCCAGAGGAACAGGGCGGCCGTGGTGCTGCAGTGACCTCGGGGGTGCGGTGGGGGGTGGGATTGGTGGCTGCCTGCCCGAGCTGGGAATCCAGGGGGTGTGGCTGGATGAAGCCCCCACCCCATCAAAGGCAGCTGCTTCTGCTCCTCTTTAGCATTTGAGCTTATGCAGTACCTTGTGGTTGTCAAAGGAAAGGAGGTGGGGGGGGAGGGTAGACGCTGTGGCCCAGCCGGTCTCCGAAGGCCTTCTTTCTCTAACCAGACGGTGTGTGAAGAGCAGGCAGCAGCCACAGGGCTCTTCCGGGATCCAGAGGGAAAGCTGGGGATTAAATAGCCAGAGCGCTGTGAGGTTGAGCCAGCTCCAGGCAAAGATCAGGACAGAGAGAATGAAGGGAGGGAGGGAAGGAGGAGGGAAGCTGCCACATGCCCTCTGCCAGCCTTCCGCGCCTCCCGTGTTGTTCCAGGGGTCTAGGATTCAGTGCTTTGTACGTCTAGCCAAATCCAGGCCCTTATCTTCCAGGAGCAGAAGAGTTGGCCTGCAATTAAAAGAAAAAAGGGGGGGAAGGAGATTGATTTTTTTAAAATGGGGGGTGGGGGAGAGAATTGGTTTGATTGACAAGTAAACAACCCTCCCCACACACCCTTACACAGCGTTTGCTTCCTTTCAGCTCAGAGAGAGAGAGAGAGAGAGAGAGAGAGAGAAGGGGGGGAATAAAACCACACAGAGGCAGGAGCAGCTGGCTGGCTGGCACTTCAGAGGCTGATTCCGCCCTCCCTCCTTCCCTCTGCCACGCATCGTGTCTCCGCATCGTGTCTCCGCCGCGCCACTGCGCCGGCTGCCAGCGCGCAGATGTTCTGACTGGACGGCTTCAATGTCAGAGGCGGGTGGGCAGCTGAGGCCACGGACCAAGCCCTGCCATCTCCAGCGGCTGCAGCGGCGGAGTCTGGAGTGAGCCCCAGCTTATGCCGCCACGCTGGGCGGAGGAGCGCCGGGGCAGCACTGGGGTCAGCGGTTCCTCACTGCCTAGAGCGCGGGTGGGCCGGATCGGGGCCGAGAGCGCTTTCGCTCTCCCTCCCTCGCTGCCACCCCTAGCCAGGGGTCGGGTCCTCAAAACACCTGCCTCGAGCAAGTAGGAGAGTCCAACTGCTCGAAGCTGCATTTGTACCCCAGCCGGTCTCGTGATCTGGGCAAAAGTTCCCCCTATGGTGGGGGGGGAGGTGGCTGAACTGGGACTCAATCCCAGGAAATCTGCTTCCAACCCACCCGTGTTCCCTCCTTCCCTGTGGCCTGGGTTCGAATTTCGCCCCCTGATCCCTCTTGGGTCTGCATTATGAAGAATCACAGCGTCGGCCTTGCATGGTTCCGGAAGGGAGGAACTTTTCAGCTCACGGGTGACATTTGATCACTGAGCACAGATTATTTTGTGTGGGCGGTGGAGGGGAAGGAGAAGTGGATGAATGCCAGCTCCGGGCTGGGATAGAAAGCTGAAAGCAGCCGCAAAGCCAGCATGGTTTTGTTTGTATGCTCTTGTTACCCTGTAACAAAGACTACGGAGAGACGTGTTCAGCCTTTTGAAATGATAAAGAAGCCCCACCACCAACAGAAGCCAGGGAAATGGAAGGCCTCATTTTATTCCTTGAGATCATTCATCTTACCTGTAGCTTTCTGAAGTCATAGATTTCTTTCATGAGAAAAGACTTATGAAAACAGAGCCCAGATCGCTGTGGTCAAAATGCCTGTCCTGCAGCCAAAACTGTGCTCACGACCTGGGGTTCAACCTCAGATAGCCGGCTCATGGTTCACTCAGCCTTTCATCCTGCCGAGGTCGGTAAAATGAGTACCCAGCTCTTGCTGGGGGGTGGGGGGCAATGTGTAGCCTACAATACAGTAATTAAACTGTAAAGCAAAGCAAAAAGTGTTCAGCTTATATACCGCCCCATACCACTTCAAGTAGCCTCTGGGCGGTTTACAGTTTTTAATAACAGTATGCAGGCTACACATTGATCCCCCCAACAAGCCATGGGGATCATCCTGGACACATGACTCCAGACAGAGGTGAAGACTTGGCCTTGGGCCAAGCCAGGCTCCTCCATCCTGTCCCTCCAACCGCAGGGTCTTGGGGGCTTGGGGCGCAGGTTGAGGGCACACGTCTGTGAAGATTCTCATTCATCCAGGTGAGTTTATCTGGAAGTTGAGTCATGGCTACTGGACTTCTTTTTTGAGAGATAGAAACGATTTGCTGTTCATCCAAACAGCTTCATCGGTCTGAATACAGCTAGTGCAAGTACTCCATCTTATAGTCAGCTTTGACCTCTTGTCGAGCCTATTCAGGCTATTGTTCATCTTATGAGCCTAATTCAGATCAGGGTGACAAGAGGTCAAAGCTGACTATAAGATGGAGGACTCGCACTAGCTGTATTCAGACTGATGAAGCTGTTTGGATGAACAGCGAAACATTTCTCTCTCTCCAAAAAGAAGTCCAGTAGCCATGACTCAACTTCCAGACTGAGGTCACGCGGCAACCCCCAGAAGACTGGAGCCCCACGTGCCCTGTGTTTAGGGCTGCCACCCTCCAACTTAAGGGCGCTGGGGCTGTGCACCAGCCTCTCTTCGTGGTGCCCCCTCCCCGCCTTGCCCTGTCCTGTCCCAATTGTATTTCAGTAACTCGGTGGAGGGATTGTGAGCTTCAGAGCAGTCCGTCCTCTGCAGCCAAGCACCCCTGAGCGGGAGGCACATGATACTGAGCTGATTTTAAAAAGTGGCTTTGAGTTTCCTCTCTGTGCATATCAATGAGCCCTCACACCCTTCTGCAAACGGCGGGTCCTCTCGGGGCCTCGCTTTGTCCTGATGGGGAAGGAGATGCATCCCTCTTGAACCTCTGGCTGATGGGCAGATCTTGGACCCCTGGTCCCTGGAGTGGACCTTGGGGTGAACAAATAGGCCTTTGCCTCTTCCTCGCCCGCATCCTTCAACTGTGTGATCTTCCTTTCCACCAGTTTCCGAGTCCCCTCCCCAATACGGAGGCCTCTCCCCCTCCCCCTCTGCCAAATGAATACCATTTACCGCTCTCCGAGCATAAGGACGTGGTTAGCATTCTCAGCCTTGCGCCTGCGCCCGCCCAAGCTGCTCTCCCTTGGAAAAAATAAAAAATAAAACCACACTCTCTCGCCTCCCTGCCTCCTGGAAAGGTGCAGCAAGCAGGGACGGGGGTTTTTCATCCGCCCCGAATGGGAAGGCGGCAGGGCTGTTAATCATCTTCCCTTAACAGGTTTATTTGCTCATTAAACATTTAAGGCTTGCTTCGCTTTATCAATAGTGCGGAGGCGTGAAGGGCCCCCGGTGCAAAGATTTATGCCACACACCATGGGATTGGTCGGGTGTTTGCTTCCTCAAGCCCGCCCTCTCCTCCATCCTCTCCCACTTCCACACACACACACACACCGCCTTCCGCAAAGTGATCCAAGAGGCCATTTAGAAATTTCGCCGGGGCAGAGGTTGGATTGGCACTCTTCCCTCCACCTCCTCCTCCTCCTCCTCCTCCGCTGCTGCTGCTGCTGCTGCTGCTGCCACATTGTTTCTGCCTCTGTGTCTCAGCTCATGGCTGGGGTCTTCTTCCTCCCCCCTGAAATGGAGAATTGGAAAGCCCTAGCTTTTTGCTCAGGTCTTCTTTTGCTCACGGCAGGGTTGCAGAAGCTCTGCTCGGTTCCCTTCCCACCCACCTATGCACCACTTCTTCTTGCTTGCTTTTTAAGGAGCGACTCCCCTTAAGACCCAAAGAAGTCCCATGCTGACTGGGGCAGGGCCCAGAGACCACATTTCACCCCTATTAAAACCGCTCCACTGGTGGCCAGTCAGTTAGCAGGCACGATTCAAGGTGCTGGTTTTAACCTACAAAGCACTGAGATCAAATGTCACCGTATGAACTGACTCGGGTGTTAAGGTTGTCAGGAGAGGCCCTTCTCTCCATCCCGCCACCCTCAAAGGTACGTCTTGTGGGAACCCATGAAAGGGCTTTCTTGACTGCTGCGCCCAGACTCTGGAACTCCCTCCCACTAGAGGCCAGGAGTGCCTCAGTTCTGTTGTCTTTCTGGAAACAGGCAAAGACCTTTCTCTTCAGGCAAGCTTTCCCTGAATGATGGTCTACCTATTATGTGTCTTTCATGTGATTCTATCATGCATGGCTACACAGACTTTGTGTTCATAGCCACTTATAACTTTGTGTTTATATCTCTCCTTGTGTACGATTGCATGACACTATGTTATCAATTGTTAGTTTTAATGTTGCCTTCTAATGCTGCAAGATACCCCTCTATTCCCTGTTCTCAAACTGAATATGTCTTAAATATGCTGGGCTATATATTGTCCCACATGACTGTAAGCCACCTTAGGTCCTTTTCCAAGCAGAAAGGCAGGGTAAAAAAAAACTCAAAAATAAATAAATAAAATTTCCCCCAGATATGTCTGCTGGAGTGTGGATATGGGCCTGGGATGTGTGTCTCCTTCTTTGGAGCTTTTTAAGCAGAGGCTGGATGGCCATCTGTCGGAAATATTGTGATGCGGGTTCCTGCATGGCAGGGGGTTGGACTGGATGGCCCTTGGGGTCTCTTCCAACTCTAGGATTCTATGATTCTTTCCTCGTGGTTCTCTCAGTGGGAATGGCACATTTTATGGAGCCACAAGGAGAGGGCCTTTGGTGTCAAGACAAGCTTATTATGGGGCGCCCACCCTGCAACGGCCTGACTTGAGCCTTCAACTGAGGGACTGAGGAATCATGGCCGGGTGAAGGTGTGGGGTTTGGATACAGGGCCCACAATCACACCCCACAGGAAAAAGGTAAAATATGTTGGCTGGCCAAGCATGGTGGATATCTTTGCAGAGGCAAAATTAGAAATGGTCTGGATCCTTTTCAACAGCATTACCTCACGGCTTAGTCACTCAAGGAGGGAAAACAGTGACCTACGGGGCAGCCACAGAGCGGGCTCTTTGTGTGCTACGGTCAGTGGATGGTGGGCACTGTCAAGGCCCCCTGACCCCCACCCCCTTCTGGCTCTTCCTCTTTAATCCATATTCAGACTGGAAAGCCCTTGAAAGAGAAGAGATGGTCTAATGTTTGGGCTGGCTTTCCAACGGAGAATGTGTCTCCCCTAAAAAAAAAAAAAAGAACACGTGGCCACCCAAAGCATTTGTGGCTCTAAATATTCACTATAAATCATTTTTGGTACTTTGCTCTTTTCAATGGTTATGTTGTCCGTAGCCCATCCTGAGGCCTGTTGGTATAGGGCAGGAAGTAAGTACAGTGTACCCTGACTTAGGAGCAGCTCGACTTAAGAATGGAAAACTGTGGGCATTTTAACTGCCGCCTTACAAATTTTAGATATGGTCTGTTCGACTTACAAATATTTTTCCCTTGTTTTTGTTTTTTAACTCCCCCCCCCCCCGATTTTTAGATAGGTACCCCGACTTAAGAGTAGCTCAGCTTAAGAGCATGCATTCGGAATGGATTAAATTCGTAAGTTGAGGCACCACTGTATTTTAATAAGGAAGTATGTGAGCATGTAGGCTGCCCTCCAGGTTGGAGAGAGAGGCAGGAGATCTCTCCATGCCATTGGCCGGGAATCGTAATCAGGTGAAGATGACATCCACTTGGGAATACCCTGAAGCAAATGGTGAACCACTATGTGAGCCAGAATGCTTGACTGGATGGGCTGTGGCCTGTTCCAGCAGGGCTGTTCTTATATTCTTACATTCTCTGCAATGAGAAAAGCTGCTCCCCTCTTGGCTTCGGTCCCAATGAAACCCAGGATTGGGGCGCAGGCACCCGCCCTGGTCTTTTCCCGGATTCTTCCTTCATCCTCCTGCTCTCGGCTTTTTGGCATGCCGCCAGGGTGTGGGCGTGTATGGATGCATTCGCAGGGAGCCAGGGAGGCCTGGCCCAGACTGGAAGTGAGCCAGGAGAAAGGAGTGCCGGCTTAAAAACCTGTGTTCGTGAGCCTGCCCTTCAGCCCCCCTGCTCCCCATACTATTTCTCTGGCTGTCTTCTCATTTTGGAACAGGATGTGGTGGCGGGATCTGGCCTGGATGCCTTCAAAAGGGGATTGGACAGATTCCTGGAGGAAAAGTCCATCACAGGTTACAAACCATGATGGAGATGTGTAATCCCCAGGTTTAAAACCGGGGTACTTCAAGGTCCAGATGCAGGAGAGTGGTATCAGGAGACAGATATCTAGTCCCGTGCGCTCCCAGAGGCATCTGGTGGGGCCACTGCGAGATCCAGGAAGCTGGACGAGATGGGCCTTTGGCCTGATCCAGCAGGGCTCATCTTAGGTTCTTATGGAAATATGCAGGGTGACCACAGTGGCCCTTTCCAGGGCATCTTAGGGGAGGGCCATGTATTTGATCCTCCAATGATTCTGGCTGCACAAATGTCTCTCTGCCTGCATGTGTTCCGGGAGCAACCAGGGGCCCCAGCCTAGGAATGGCGAACACAGGGCTGGAGAGGCGTTTGCCCCGATGCAACTCTCCGCTCTCCGTTGCCCTGAGCCTGCCAAGATTTTCCTCGGCGCCGGCAGGCATGGTGCCCTGTCTTGCCTTTATAAGGGAAGGTGAACCGGCCTTCCCCTCCGCTTGGAGCAAAAGTGATGCGTTAAAAAAGGGAGGCAAGGTGGAGACGGGAGGAGAAAAAAGCAATAATCGCTCGGGCACCGGCAGAGCTGGCTGGTACCTCTTGTGATCGCCACCAGTCATGACAAAGAGGCCCGGCTGCTGCCAGAGATAGAGAGAAAATCAGCTCCCCACCCCCCAATACACACCCCACACATCCCCCTCCCCTCCTCCCAGCAGCATGACAGCACAGTCACAGCCAAGGGGTAGAGATGCCGTGGGATGGATGCTTCCTTCCAGGAAGCCGGGCGGTAGCAACAAGGGGTCATTGATTGCCTTCCAAGCTTCTTCTCCACCTCTCCTTCTTTGGCGCGTGACTCTGTGCCACCCCCCCCCACCCCCTTCAAGGCTGCCTCTCATCTCCCCCCCCTCCACCGTTTCCTTGCCTCCTTCCCCCTTCCTTTGAGCTTACAATAAAACTCCAGCGCCTGGACGTGTCGGCTCAGATATTCTCCCCGGCACAATAGGCACAAACCTGCGAATGCTACAAGCCTCTTTTTTTTAAAAGGCTGGAGTAAGGGGCCTCCCTCCTTTTCTGCTTCCCACTCCCCTCCCCACCCCACCCCACACACCCAGGCTGGCTTTCCTTTTGCCTGGCCTGCTGCCTAGATGCCCTAAGCCAGGCATGTCCAAACTTCGGCCCTCCAGATGTTTTGGACCACAACTCCCACAGTCCTTTGTCATTGGCAATCTAAGGTTAGAATTCTGGGAGTTGTGGTCCAAAACATCAGGAGGGCCGAAGTTTGGACATGCCTGCCCTAAGCCCATCCGATCTCACCTGATTTCAGAAGCTCAGCAGGGTCGGCCCTGGTTAGTACTTGGATGGGAGACCACCAAGGAACACCAGGTGCTGTAGGTGCCTGGAGTAGGAACTGGCAAACCACAGCAGTATTCCTGCCAAGACACACTCCATGGACATGGGGTCACGAAGAGTTGGTCATGACTGTAATGAATCAAAACACACACACAGAGAGAGAGACAGAGACAGACAGACAGACAGACAGACAGACACGGGAGCAAGAGCACATTGTCACTGCTGGAGCACAGAACACGGGGAAGAGCTGGCTGATGCAAGCCACCCCAGGAAAGGTAGTTGTCAGGATCTATCCTTCTCCTGGCATTGGAGGGCGGGGTTAGTGGGAGGGCAGGGCGCAAAGGTCCTCCTGGCTTGTGCACCGGACTTGAGCCGTGCCGTGCCATGAGGAGAGAAAAGGAAGCAGACATCCAGGTATTGCCTTTGGGGGTGAAAAGAGTTCCGGGCTCTGCTCTTTTCACGAATGCTTAGGAGGCCTGGGAGTCATCTCTGGCCAACCCCAGAATTGTTGAGCCCCAAAGGGGTCTCAAAGATCATCCAGTGCTCGCAGCTGAGGCAGGAAATCCCCCCCCCCACACACACACACCAAAGCACCCAACAACCCTCTAACAAAGAGGAGGCCACCACGGCCTGAGGCTGTCCACTCAACTTTCCGACAGCTCGCCCTGTCCGGATGTTCTTTCCAATGTCTAGTCAGTGACTCCTGTCTCGAAGTTGGCATCACCGGTTGGATCCTGCCATCTGGAACAGTACAAAACAAAAAAACAACCAAACTGTGGGTCCCTCTAAGGAGGAAGGTGGGATAAAAATATTTCAAACCAAACCAGCTAACCAACCTTGCAGCATCTGCCATGGAACCATCCTTCGGAGAGCTACAGAGAGCTATCGCTTTGCCTTGGGCAAGACACTCGGCCCCATCCAAATGTTAGCTAGGGTTCAGAACGCTGCCTCTAGCCACCTCTGCGCTGGCCTCCATTCCCAACCAGTGTTCCACACTAACCTTGGCTTGTTGGTGGCCTTGCCCTTGAGCACTTACCTGTCCTTGGAAAAGAAAACATCCCTGATGCCACAGAGAAGGGCCGATGAGCAACAAGGTACGGCGATGCGTCACTCGTAATGAACAGAGTGGTTGTAGGCGGGCTGATCCTGCAGCTGTAACGTCGAAACAACCGTGTCCCCATGAATACGACTGCAGGCATCCATTGACTGCCTTTGCCTTGCACCAAAGTAAAAGTTATGCTTAGCATAGATTGTCCCTAACCTGCATGCCATCGGTACATTCACAGCTATTCATAGACTTACTCTGGGGTTGTGTTTGTTCCTGACAATAGTACTGTGTGTGAAGGTTCTTGACACCTGCCAGGAGCAGTAGATATGGCAAGATAATTTCTATAAACTTATGTATGGCCTTAGGCGAAGGGAGATTTTAGCATTTGTCGTAACGGACCTAGTCCTTTGGACTGAGATGGGAAATTGTGTGCTTCTGGTGTAGCTATATCTGGGAACAGATGTCAGCCTGAGTGAGACTGGAGGGTAACTTGTGAATCATGACAGAAAGCCAACTCCTTCCACCATCATGTGTGCTAGCAACCCAAGACGTAAAGCAGTGGTTCTCAACCTGTGGGTCCCCGGATGTTCCTAAACTACAACTCCCAGAAGTCTTCATCACTAGCTGAGCTGGTCAGGATTTCTGGGAGTTGCAGTCCAGGAACATCTGGGGACCCACCGGTGGAGAACCACTGATGTAAAGGGTCAGCCCTCTTTGTTGCCTGAAAGTCACAACCCTCTAGAACAGTGGTTCTCAACCTGTGGGTCCCCAGATGTTCCCAGACTGCCACTCCCAGAAACCTCCACCACTCTCTGTGCTGGAAGGGGTTTCTGGGAGTTGCAGTCCAGGAACATCTGGTTGAGAACCACTGCTCTAGAAAGCCCAGTCCTCATGGACGGCTAGGATGGACCGCAAAGACGTTGACTATTTTTGTGTGACCATTCTGGCCAGACCCGTCCATGAGGTACAAGGGGTGGATGAGACCTTCCCTTCTTTCATGTCTGCTTCTCATTTCCCCTCTTTCAGGGGAGGTGGGGGGGAGGGGGGCTTCCCCCACATCAAAGCTCCCTTCCCGTTCTTATGATAATGAGGTGCATTAATGCTTAATGGCTGTGAACAGGGCTGGTTAATTGCACCTATCTGTGCAGGAGGCACGTTGACGTGTAAGAGGGAACGGCCGCATGAAAGCACCCTCCTGGACAGTCTTAATTACATGGAAAACTAATGTGATCTAAACCGCCAGGACAGCGATTAGCTGAATGAGGCAGGTGGTGTGGCATGGCGTGCAGAGAACTCAGGGTGGGTGGGTGGGGAATGCGCCGTCAATGGGGGGGGGAGAGACCAGATTCCAAGCAAACCCCCAAAGAGGAGAAAGTGGCCAGGCCCGCTCCTCTGCAGCTTTGGTGTCTGGTGGGGACAGGGCGCAGCGCAGCAGATTAATTTAATTAATTTATTGCTGTTAGTTTGGCAGAGGCATTATCCGCCGTCTGGCGCGGAATACTGAGCAGGTCCATTAATGCACTGCCAGTAAATCCATTGCAGGAGAGCAATGAGACACGAGGCTCCCCCACTTTCTGCAGAGTTATCTCTCTCCAGTGCCGTTTGAACGCAGGCTGATTGTCTGAGCTCTAAGGGGCTCCTCTTTCTCTCTCTCCCCTTCCCCTTCTCTCTGTTGTGTAAAAGCAAAGCCCTCCCCACTTTAATAAACCCTCTGCCTATGCCCCTTACACGGTTGCAGGCTGGAAGGGGTGCCCGAGCCTCCCTCCCTCTTAGCAGCACCAGTGAGCTCCTGCACTGGGAAGCCCTCCAAATGCAAAGGCAGACGGATAATAAGTCGGGTGGCGGTAGTGGGATGTAACGCAGGTATGGAGCTACCTGTCACGATCAGCCATCTGCTGCTAATTAATGATGCTCGCTAGCCTGCAGTTATTTGGCTTTGATGCGACAGAAAGGGAACCTGATTTCATCGTCTGGGAAAAACGGCAGAAAGAAACCGAGACAGACAGGCTTGTGGGACGAACGGATGCACACCTTAGCTATAATGACTGGAGCGGGGTGCAGAGGTCACATGACACCCCTATTAAAGCAGCTCCACTGGCTGCCAATCAGCTATCTATCGGGCACAATTCAAGGTTCTGACCTTGACCTACAAAGCACTGTACGACCTGGGTCCTAGCTACCTCAAGGATCAAATCTCACCGTATGAACCGGCTTGGGTGTTAAGGTCGTCAGGAGAGGCCTTTGTCTCCATCCTGCCACCCTCACAGGTATGTCTTGCGGGAACCCATGAAAGGGCCTTCTTGGCTGCTCCCAGACTCTGGAACTCCCTCTCACTAGAGGCCAGGACTGCCTCATCTCTCTGTTCCTTCCGGAAACAGGCAAAGACCTTTCTCTTCAGGCAAACTTTCCCTGAATGATGGACTACCATTATGGGTCTTTTTATGTGAATCTATAGCAGTGGTTCTCATCCTGTGAGTCCCCATATGTTCCTGGACTGCAACTCCCAGAAATCCTGGCCAGATCAGCTAGTGACGAATGCTGGACCCTGGTATAACAAGCGGTTTGTTTAACAGAAAATCTGCTTAAAGGAAAAAATTTCTGGAGCTGGGGGAAATCGCTTAACAGAATTGCCTATGGGGTGAATCCATACAGTAGAAAAACAATCACGATTAGGGACTAATCCATTTTCAATGCATTCCTATGGAAAATTTGTACAAAGGAAAATTTGCTTAACAGAATTTCATTTGGAATGAATTAATTCCTTTTTACAAGGTACCAGTGTACTTATAACCTTGTAGTTTTAATGTAATGTTGACTATTAATGCTGTAAGATCTCCCTCAATTCCTTGTTCTCAATACTTGAACATGTCTTAGTTGTACCGGACTGTATATTATCCCTCATTACTGTCAGCCACCTTGGGTCCTTTTCCAAGGAGAAAGGCAGGGTAAAAATACTCTAAAATAAAAGAAAATAAAACAATGGCCACTAGCAAACCATCTGAAAGGAGGATGAGCCCCATCAAAGAGAAAGGACCAGTGAGACAGAACACTGATTTTCACATGGTTATCAAATTCTACATGATTTTGATCATTTAAACAGGTCTATAGCGATTCTCCCTTGAGTGGGGAATGGGATCCTTGAAACAGAGGTCAGTAACAATGTGGCCTCCCTAATTGGGATCCATGTGGTGGAATAGAGCAGGAAAGGTGATATGGGCCTAAGGAGAACTCATTGCCCTTTCAGAATCAAAGCCAGAAGCTGTGGCCTCCACCAAACGTGTGTGCCTCTTGGTTCCCCCTTTGTGTGACTTTCACTTGTACCCCCTTTGAGACTCTCAAGCTTTGGCAAGGGTCCATCCAACGAGGTCTCCTGGAACAGAGGGAAGCCAGCCAAAGAAGACTCTGAAGGGCAAAGAGGCAGGCACATCATCATCCTAACCAGGTCAGTGTCCAAGACCGGCCATCAGGAAAAGGGAGAAGAAGGTCAGGTGTGACAGATAGAAACAGGAAGCTGCCTTCTACTGGGGGTCAAACCACTGACCCACCTAGCCATGCATGGTTGACAGCCCTGGCAGCAATTTTCTTTGGGAACGCTTCCTGGGGGTTAGAAACCCCGCCTCGGGCAAAGCTAAGACTCTGCTACAGAGCGACAGACCTTATCCTGCATGCATTTAATCAACCTCATCCGCCAGTGTTTTATATCGCTTTTAAACATGACCTAGAAAGTTACGCTGCTTATCTGCCCTAGAATTTCCTGCCCCGAACCTACCTTTGAGACCTCCATTTCTCATTCTTTTCTACTATCTCGCAGTGGCTGCCAAAAGCCACGGCAGCTGAGCTGGGAAGGGTCTCTCTTTTAACGTCCTCTGATTTGGCTTCTGCGTGCTTTCAGTTGGTTTGCCAATGACTTAAGGCCAAGCACCAAGGGACCCTTAAGGCCAACCCCCAGGGGAAATTTAATGACAGTGACAAACCCATAAGGGGACCAACGAATATTGGTTCCTGGCTAGCAACGGAGCCCTCCACTAGGCAGAACATCCTGCTATTTTATAAGGACTAACAAATGCCCCCAGAGGTAGTTGAAAAGCACGGTGCACCTCTGCCCCGAGCACGCGGCTTCAGAGTAACGAAAAAGGACAACCTGTGCTTGGAAGATTTTCTCCACAGATAATCTTCCGAAATGCAAGTTATCTAGCATAATGAGGAGAAATATTCTAGAATCACAATCTCCCTAACATTCTAATTTTATGCACTGGGATATTTCTTCCAGTGAAAGAAAAAATGATTTAGGTGGTTACTTCATGTCCATTTTGTCTCTGTTAGTGTTGCGCTTAAGAGCGGTACAAAAAAATGTTACTTCATGTCTGTCGCGCAGCTACTGAAATTTGTCTTGACCACGCCCCTGGAATGGGTGCTAAGCCCAACAATCCTGTACCTGGTGCTGGGATAGGTTTCACTCTTGGTTCCCGCTTTCTGCTCCGAGACAAGACACTGTGTAGTAATGACGGTCACACAACGAAACATTTGTTTTTCTCAAAAAACTGTGTCCAGTTTTTTGTTGTTGTTTTGACTTTTCAGAAGCAAAATATTGAAAAATAATTTTTAAGCCCCACAAAACAGGAAAAAGGAAGCTAGACAAATTCAGTGTTTGTTACGGTACAAGACCGTGAGGTAACACTCATCACGAGACAAGTTATCACGACCATGGGAACATTGAAACAGGGACAAAACCACATGATCACGAGCAATGCTGTCACGGTACAAGACTAGTCGCGGAACAAAGAAGGATGTGAAGGAACCGCTTTAGTCATCACCATCAGCTTAGGACAACAGAGCAGGAAGGGATCATGAAGTCCAGCTGGTGTCAAAGAAGTTCTCCCAACCACTGAGCTACCCAGCAGTCCTTGAGGCGTACTTGTGCTTCCCAGCTGCCTCAAGTGTTAAAACCTGGGAGGATTCAACCATCCCACCTAGATCTTCCCTGAACAAAAGCGCACGGGCAGCAAAAAGCCATCAGCAGCCAACCTGACTGCCCAAGCAAGGTGGAGACAGCCCATAGCAATCAACTGCAGAGGTATCGAGCAGCTATCAAAGTTTGCAGAATCCAGGGCTTGACAATCAATGGGAAATATTTTCTGGCTCCCGTCCACGAGGTGCTGTTGTTGTTTTGTTATTTGTTTTGTTTTTTGTTTCATCTCGTTTGGCTTGCCACGGGAACCTGCCGGACAACATTTTCCTACCCCCTTTCCCTCTCTTGGGGGGTGGGGGACAGGAAGGGTGCCGAGATGAAGACAATTTTTCTTCCCTCTGCCCCACACAATCTGCAAGCGGTCCCTTTTTGTTATGTTTAACATCTGGGCCTGCAAAGCACTTTTCAAGGAATGCTCAAGAGGCAGCTGTTTGTTGCTCTTGGACGGAGCGAAGGCCACACACGTCGAAGGGGTAAACAGCCTTTTTGTGGCTGCAAAGGGAAGGAACTTTCATTTTGGCCTGGAAATTAAAGGAGGCATGTTCTCCAGAAACTTGAGCTACACCAATGATATTAAGCCAGATCTCTAATCTTCTCAAGGCACGCTCTCTCTTTTTTTTCTCACTCTCTCTTTTCCTAAGACATCTGTCAACCATCTGTCATGCCTTGGTGTGGGGTTGTGTGGATCACAAGGCGGGGCTTTCCAGGGTGGAGCAGATCCGTCTCCAAACCTGAAGTTGCTGTGAGCGGAGATGGGGACCTCACACTTATTCCTCGGTGGCTTGGTGCTCCTTAAAAGCCACTTTCTGGTCTGCATGGCCTCTCTGTGCTCACGAACAAGAGGCCCTTTGCGCCTCCTAAGGTCTATGTAACCAAGAGTCTCGACTCCCACATATGTCCTCCTTCAAGCTTTTTGCTTGTCTGACAGGTCGTTTGCTTGTTTCTTACCTTGAAAGAAGCGACAGGAGCTAAGCATGAGATGTATGCACCTCTTTAAAAAAAACGCCTTTTCGTGGCCAACTCCTCATCTCTCTCCACTGCCTTTTGCACACCACCAACAAGCCAAAGGCGGTAAAATGTCATTAGCCCAAACCCCATCCAACCAGTGGCGAGAGATAATACCTTTCAGGGTGTGGAGGTATGAAGCTGAAAGAAGCTTTATTAAAACATTACAGTAAAACTTGGAGCCAAGGTCCGGATTTTGTTGAGAGTGACTGAGAGACCCATGCTTGAAAAGCCTCCCAGTCTGCTTTGTTTCTATCATCCGCCTCTGCACCCACACAGCAACAACCTTCCAAAAACCTTCATTTCCCTGGCATGCCGCTCTTCTCATCTCGACCAAGGCCCCAAACCGCACAGATCGAAAAGCAGACTCAAAAGGCTTCCCAAATTAAATCAGCCCTTCTTTTTGCTATCATGTCCTCATCCCTCCTCCATCCGTCTCTGCTTCTCTCTCTCTCTCTCTCTCTCTCTCTCTCTCTCTCTCTCTCTCTCCT
>JAHTLZ010000054.1:13915338-13930580 GCA_023846285.1 Phrynocephalus versicolor
CACACACACACACACAGAGAGAGAGAGAGAGAGAGAGAGAGAGAGAGACTTTTCCATCTCTGCCCCCCCTCCCGTGTTGCTAAGCAACAAAAGACTTTGGGGAGAGGCCTGGCCTAGATAACGGGGTCAATCCTGGTAACTTTTAAGGAGGATGTATGGAAACTGTTTTGGGTTGGTTTGGGTGGTTGTTGATTTTTTTTTGCATCCCCACCCCCTAGTAAATTTCTTCGCTGCCTTCCTCAGCTGAATTGAGGCAGGAGGGGGTTGCTGTTACTCTTCTTTCCTCCACCCAGGAGGAAACAACGTTTGCCACCTGGATCCTGACCCTCTCACCTCTGCTGCAGGTGGAAGGGTTTGAGAAGGGTTAGGGGTGATTTTGAAAACCTCTCTGACCAGAAACCAACAGGGTTTGACCAACTTTGTCCCAAAGCTTTGAAAACACAACAATGTCTCTTCAAAGGCCCTTCACCAAACTCATTCTTCTACTAGACCTCTTCACCGCCACATTTTCTTCTCGAATGGACCTACGGGAGACATAGTCCAACTACATGCTGTGAATCAGTGTCCTACGGTTCCCATGACCCCCCCCGACCCATCTAGCTTCAAATGTGGGTGTTCTCCAGCCGATCAACCTCGTTTGGATCTGAAGGGGCCTGTCTCTCCCTCCATCTAGCCTTGCAAAAGGCTAGCTACATAAATGGACCTACAAGCCCAGTGTAAGCTTCCATCTCTTCACTGACCCATCAGCTCAGCAGTTCTAAGATCAATGTCGTTGTCTTAAAACCACAGTCCTGGAAGGGGCTCAATGGATCATGAAGTCAAGTCCAAGCCCTGTCAAAGAAGCAGAGCGGGGAATCAAACTCCCAACCCCATCATCACCTCTGTCTCGATACTGTCACCACCTGATTCCTTCTGGAGCACCTCCAATTCCCTGACTCGGGGCCAAATTAGACATTACATCACTGGATATGTGTCATGGCAATAAAAGACACATAATGGTTGTCCATCATTCAGGGAAAGCTTTGCCTGTTTCTGGAAGGACCACAGAGATGAGGCACTCCTGGCCTCTAGTGGAAGGGAGTTCCAGAGCCTGGGCACAGCAGTCGAGAAGGCCCTTTCATGGGTTCCCATGAGACGCACCTGTGAGGGTGGTGGGATGGAGAGAAAGGCCTCTCCTGATGACCTTAGCACCAGAGTTGGTTCATACTGTGTGATTCGATCTTTGACGTAGCTAGGACCCAGGTCTTATAGTGCTTTGCTGTGCTGGGGGTTCCTGCATGGCAGGGGGTTGGACTGGATGGCCCTTGAGGTCTCTTCCAACCCTATGATTATTCTATGATTCTGTGCCATGGAGAATGGACTGGAGAGTTCGGTGTCTGATTGTGGAACCAGAGGTTGCCTTCTGGGAGAAGAGCCAGCGTGGTTGGCCTTGGGCAAGCTCCACCGTCCCAGGTCACCCCAGGGAGAAGGGAAACTCTGTCTGGGTATTCCCTACCTAGAAGCCCCTGAAAAAGATCACCGTAAGGCAGAATTGACTCGACGGCACACACTTATCATTGCTACGCTGGTGCCGTGGAGGAGGAAGAGGAGGCGTCTAATAATGGGGCAGGCTCTCGTCTCGCGGGTGGTGGCATTCCCTTCTGTACCTCTACCTGGAAAATGCCTTCCTTAGACCTCAGCCCCTTCCGCCGATCAAACCTGCTGGCCTCTGTCGGGAGCCCCCTGCACACGGAGGGCCATCCCTCAGCAAGGTCACCGCTAAGGTCGGCTGTGGGGGGAAAGAGACTGTCCAGGAGGAGATGGAAGCACTGGGCAGGGGAATGGGTGGAGGAGAGGCGCATCAGGCAAGAAAGGCGATGCTTCCCTCCCCTCCCCTCCTTCCCACTTTGAAATTGGCTGGTGCCTTGATGAACTTGGAAATGACACAGCCTGCGCTCAGCTCGGACGCCCTGGGGCCGTTTAGCTTCAGTACCTCTCGGTGAAGCAGAAGGTGGCTTCTGAACAGCCGACTGCTGCTTCTGGAGCTTTATGGCTGTCATAGCTGGTGTGTAAAAGAAGGGAAAAAAACACCCCTTCTCCCCCCACCCCGTTTCTCCCGCTCCAATCGGGTCTCTTGATCGCTCTGCCTCCCCCCTTCTCCTCCTCCTTCTCCAAGGCCCCTAAAGGGCCTTCCTTCCTTCCTTCCTTCCTTTGATGGATCCATTCCTCTTGGCTGTGGGCTTGAACGCGCCTCGCTCCTCCTCGCTAATTGCTTAGCGCACCGTGCTCGGAAGGAGCTCTCCCAGATCTCTCTCGCCGCTCCTCCGTGGAGCATCCTCAGAGAGCCCACCCTCCTTCCGGCGCAGAAGAAAACAGATTCAAAAATAAAGCGGCCCCTTTCGAGAGGTGATTGATGCCAGATCTGTCATTCCAGGTTCTTCAGTGCAGGCGCTGGAGCAGGGAGGAGAGGAGAGGAGGGAAGGGAAGATGCTGGATTTTTTTTTTTTTTTTGCATTTGTGCGTCTGCATGTGTTTGTTTTCCAAGCACTCCGTGCCATCTTTTATGGTCTTTCTAAATGAGTTTTGTGCCTTTCGGTGTTTCCTTGCATGGGGGGAGGGGGGCTCTTCTTCTGCTTGAGATGCGGCTGCTTTGCTCTTGCTGGCGTAGATAACGGGGCTGTTCTGCGAGGTTGGCACGTTTTCCCAGCCTTAAGAGGGCAATATTTTTGCGCTGCGGAAATGTAACGATCCGGCTTATTTACTGCACTCTTTCCTTTGTCCATGGCCTTTGAAGAGGAGCTCGCACAGATTTTTCAGGAATGATAGTAACTCTAAAATCAAGGGAAATTAAAAAGGGAGGAAAGAACAAAAAAAATAAAAAATAAAATGCAGTGTAAAAAGAGCATAAAAGCCCAGAAATAGAGAACTGTGCAGTGCAGTCCTGTAAAAAGTGTTCTGTTGATATACCGCCCCATACCACTTCAAGTAGTCTCTAGGCGGTTTACAGTTTTAATTACAATAATGCAGACTACACTCCCCCCCCAGCAAGCTAGGTACTCATTTTACCGACCTCGGAAGGATGGAAGGCTGAGTCAACCATGAGCCTGCTACCTGGGATCGAAATCCAGGTTGTGAGCACAGTTTTACATGCAGTACAGGCATTTAACCACTGCGCCACAGGGTTCCTTCTATTTCAGGCATGTCCAAAGTCAGGCCCGGGGGCCAAATGCAGCCCGTTTACAAATTTTGAGTGGCCCATGGCCTCTTCTCCCCACTGGCTCAGCCTGTCACTCATCCCCACCAGCTGGCCCCTCCCCATACCAGATGGAGGCATCAGCTTGCAGTTTTATGTTTTGCCTGCCCTCCCTGCCTCTGTCCACCCCCTCCCTAGCCACCTGCCCAGCCTACCCGCCCCTGGCTCCATGGCTGGAGCATCCTCCCTTCCTCCTTGCATGGTATAGAGACTTGTCCAAAGACTGACCCGGGAGCCAAATGCGGCTGAATGGTCGCTCCCCACACATTTTCACCTCACCAAATCTGGCCCTCCTTGCAAACAGTTTGGACACCCCCCTGCTCTATTCTATTCAGACTTAAGTACTGTTGATATTGCGGGGATTTAATCCCACTGAAGGATAGCATACCCTAGATCAGTGCTTCTCAGCCTTGTATCCCCAGATGTTCTTTGATTCCAACTTCCACAAATCCTGACCAGCAAAGTTAGTATGAAGGATTTGCGAGATTTTGGTCCCTAAGAAAATCTAGAGAGACCCAATACTGGGAAGGAACCATTCTCTAGACCATGTAGCATCATCAGTTTATGCTGGAGGGCTCCACAAGTGCTCCATGTTAGAAGAACCTCGCTTACTCCAAAATTCCCCTCTAGTCTCCGTTCAGCTGCTAATGTTCAGAAAGTCCCAAGGATAAATTAGAACCCAGGTTAGGAGAAAGCCTAAGGAAGGACAGCCCTAGTTCTGGGTGTTTTAAAATACAAAGCAAAAAGCCAATAGGATCCTGCTAAAGCATTCTCCATTCAGAGCATGTGAATGAATAGCCATGGCCTTTGGCTGAAGAAAAGATCTTATGTTCTTAAACTGAAGCTAGTGCCTCAGGCAATGGATTTCAGGGCGTGGGCAGGCGTTAAAAAAAAGAGGGGGGGGGGTAAAGAAGGCAGAACATGAATCTCTGTGGTCAGCTCAGTGCCGCCCTCTCAGCTAGCTTGTTGGTACCAGATGGGGTGGGAGAGGCTGGCTCCTCATCATTGCAGAAGATCGGCTTGTCAATCCTGCTAGATTCTGTACATGGAACGGACGTGGGGTGCCACAGCATCCTTTGCCTTCGGCAAGGAAATGCCCTGGGCTAGCCTTGAAAGAGAGTGACAGACAACGAGGGCTCTCTAATGGCGGCCATGTGCGCCAACCAGGGGCCCGCCGGCCGCTGACGTGAGGCAGGATGCAAGGGGAGGAGGGGGAGGCAGAGGAGCCGAAATCAGTGATAATTAAAAAGCGTTTCCAGGTTGGAGGTCCAGGTTTTGTTCCTGGCCACTCCTGAGCCTGTCAAAGGAGAAGAAGAAAAGTAGAGCCCTTGTTTTTCCAGTGTTTGAAGGCCCGGGGGGGTTGGCCAGTGGCCAGAGATGTCCACGCCAGGCTGAAGTGAAAAACCTATTGCCTTGGTTCTGGGTGCCCAAGACGGAACAGATGGTGAGGCACTGGAGAGCACAGAGGCCTGGTTGTCATGGCAAAAAGTCTCTGTGTAAAGCAGAAACGGCCGAGGAGGAGAAAGTGGGCGGCTGTATGCCAGATCGGTGGCACCTGGGCCAGGACATTGGTGGTTTCTTTGGCCCCAGATCTCTTCCTCTACCCAGGAGTCCACAAGGAAGTGAATCCCGGGAGCTGCCGAGAGCAGGATTGCCTGCCTCCCTGCGGTCTTCTGAAAATTAGTCGATGCCTCTGATGATTCTGCAGCAGCTACCAGACATGCTGTAAATGCCGTTTATCGGTCTTGTTGATTATGTCCATGGAAACACTGTGGTGGTGGTGGTGGTGGTGGTGGTGGTAGTGGGGATGAACTGCCGCCTTTCCCAGGAGTTATCAGAAGGAGCACCGTTTCATTTGCATATGCTAATTTATTTCATTATGAGGTGGTTCAAATAGACTCATGCTCAGGAGACGGCCATCTCCCAATCTGTTTCATTCCATATCTTCGTTAAATCTGGCAGGACGCAAACATTTCTCATCGAAGTGCAGCCCCAGAGTCCAGGGTCCCTAAATCCTAAATCCATGAAGATGAAGCATTTACTGGTTGTTCTTCGCAATCCTGACCTTGGAGAGGCCAGATGGTCCACCTTGGTTACCGCCCTAGGTGGCGACCACCCAATGAAGGCATCTAGGGACTTTGTGGCACAAAATCCTCCGTTATGAAGCCCAGAGATAAGCGGAGAAGGTGGAAAGGTGTCCCTTTGTGGCAGGGCAGGGCCTCGGCTCCTGGGCATGGCCAAAAAGGGTCACAGATCCAGGAGGTGTCCCGGGGAAATGTCACTGCTCCAAGCTTGGAGTGGGAAGACAGGTGACTGTCAGGCAACGGCTGGGCGTGCGTGATGAGGACATGCTCAGGAGCGACCATCAAGCCCAAGAGTCTGAGGCTTTGGCTGTCATCCTGGAATGTGCAGAGTTCATACCACGAGTCCCCAGACGTCTTACAAACCGTGGACAGCGGGACATGTCCCTGCATTATTCTGCTCTGCGCAGCGGCGCGATGCAAGTGCCGGTGGCAGGTAAATGGATGCAGAGAGGCTCCCTGGAGGAAGGCCTGAGAAGAGGTTTGGTGTGAAGAGCTGGCAGGCGTTTGCTCAGAGGCTTTCAGACGGAGGCTGTGGATGGTGAGGGTCGGCCCTTGGTCCTTCCGAGAGGCACCAAGTTTTCTGGCCAGCGAGAGAGCCAGAGGCCGAGCGGGGACCAAAAGCAAACAGAAAGGAGAAAAGGGTGACGAGGGTCTTGGGGGCTGTTGTTTTTTTCTCCCCGCTGTGAGAAAAGAGGAAACTACTTAAACGGGGAACTTTTTGCTTTTTTAGTTCGAGGAGGAATATATTTATTAGCCAGCACAATCGACTACAGTGGTGAACGAGATGGAGAAATTGCAGGCGGAGATTTCAGCAGGTCTAGCTGGTCAACTCCTGGGGTGGCATGGTGTGTGTGTGTGTGTGTGTGTGTGTGTGTGTGTGTGTGTGTGTGTGTTTCCATCCCATAATGGTCCATTCTTGAAGTTCTACATGATTTACAGGCGCCTCCATGGGGGTCCCCTAGGAGAATCGGCCAAGCTTCCTCCTCTTTCCCCAGGACTAGCTGGGAGTTTTCTCAGCTCGGCTTCACAACCGAGTGGTGGCGAACCTTCAGCCCTCCAGATGTTTTGGACCACCACTCTCACTGGCCTTTGCCACTGGCAAGCTAGGCTTGGAATTCTGGGAGCTGTGGTCCAACACATCTGGAGGGCCGAAGTTTTGCCCCCTCTAGGTCTTTTTCTCAGGCAAGACACATTTAAATGTCTGTCAGGTGTGCGTGCGTGAGCCAGGTAGAATTCTCAGAACGGAGAATGAGAGGATTTGTCGAAATCCCAACATCCCATCCCTAGTACTTACTGTACGTTTAACAACGGGCGGAGTCTTTCCTTAGAGCAGTGGTTCTCACCCTCTGGGTTCCCAGATGTTCCTGGACTTCAGCTCCCAGAAGTCTTCATCACTAGCTGAGCTGGCCAGGATTTCTGGGAGTTGCAGTCCAGGAACATCTGGGGACCCACAGGTTGAGAACCACTGAATAGCCTTAGAGGCTCTTTCTAACTCAGCCCTTCTACAATTCTTCTGTGATTCTCTGATTGAGTGGAGTTTCTTAAGCCATTCTTCCAGCCATTTCATGGCTCGCCACCTGGACTTCCCATGTCTGAGACTAGTGCTCTAACCACTCCACCTCACTGACTACCCAGAGGGGACTGAGTTCCTAGGCTAGAAGGACAGACTCCAGCTATTGGGGAAAAGTGTGGTAGGAGGACATAGGCCATGAGAGGCAGGCCATGAGAGAACCACTGCCTTAGATCTTGGCAGGGCTGCCTTTGAGATCGGGAGCCACTTCTGTGGGTTTTTCTAACTTGAGAAGGCCAGGGGCATGGGAGCAGGACTTCCTCTCAGGCATGCATCTGGCCTTTGCAGCCGCTCACTACAAAACACAAATATGAGGCATGAGTTTATACTTCAGCAGACCTTTCTCAGGCCAAGGGCACAGCTTCTGAAAACAGCACTGGGGGCGGGGGGGGGGGATTAACATTCTAGTAATCTCCCAGACATCCTGGCCACTCGGGGAGACTGGGATAGGTCGTCCCCTAAAGTCATTTTCCTGAATCTGGAGTTCTGGCTTATTTTTGAGGGGGAAGAGGTAGGCTGGAGCACCTGGTTTTAAATGAGTGTCATGATCTGATTCTCTGCTCCCCCTTTTACTGAGTGAAAAAATAATTGAGAACAAAGGAGGCTCTTCCGAGGCCTTGCCTGTGTTGCCCCCTCCCCCAACCCACCGCAAACCCAGTTTTCTTAAGTGGCTTTGCTATTTCTTTGCTATTCACCTTTACCTTCCTCAAAACACCTACACATTCCTTTCCTCCTCGCTCACGCTCGCCCTCCGCCCTCTTTTCTGTTTGTTCTGTCAAATCCTCCCTTCTGCTCCACCTTTCCACTAAGCCCTTGGCATGGCGCCTGAAGGGTCCCCGATGGAAATCAAGCCTAACGCCTCCGTAACGCCACTTCCTCCTCACATATTCTTCCCCCCTCCCCTCCTTGTTATTCCTGCCTCTCCTTTCTCCTCTCCTCCTTTCTCCCCCCACTCCCCCAGTGGTGGGCGGATGTGAGCTGCTCGCCTCCTTGCACGCAGGGGTCCTCTCCTTTCTCTGCAACATGGTGTGCCTGTCTTCTGGACCTGAATGAATCTTGTGAAGGAAGCAATTTTACTGGCTAAGGGGGGAAAGAGAGAGGGGGGGAGGGAAGGAAGGAGGGAGGGAGGAGGAAGCAGCAGGCAGGCAGGCAGGCAAACAAGCAAACCAACCAGGAGAGAGGTGAGCGAGGTTTTCGCTGTGCCTGGCTTGTGGAATTATTGGCAGGTCTCCCTCATAACATCTGTTAAAAATAAAGCAACACTCGTTTCCATCAAGGTTCACTCAGGGAAGCGGGTGGGCGGGCGGGCAGGAAGAAAGGAAGGAGGAGATTGCAACCTGCCAGAGAATTTATCTTGGGGTCCTCTCTCACATCTCTCTCTTTCATGCACACACACACACACACACACACACACACTCAGAGAGAGAGAGAGAGAGAGAGAGACTTCCTCCTCTCCTCCAGGTTTCCTTCCTGGTCTTCTCTTGGGCTCCGTTAGAGGCTTTTTCCCCTCTGCTTGGCTGCCCTTCTTCGGAAGAAAGGGAATTCTAATAAAATAAACCTCCAGGAAGGACTCCCCCCCCCCCCCTGGAAACAGGGAGGGAGGGATAGAGGGCAAGGCTGGGGCTCCAGGCAGCTTTGGTCATGACAGGAGGGGCCCGAGGAAGAACGAGGGAGGGAGGGAGGCTGAGAAAGCTTTGGAAAGATATGGGGGGGGGCATCATTCTTTCTCTTCTGTCCTCTCCCCCAGAGGTCCCCCTTCTGCAAAAGTTTTTTTTTGGGGGGGGGGGATCTGGCTGGGTGGGAAGAAGCCAAGGAGAGAGGGCAGCTGTTGCAGCAGCCAGCTCGGAAGATAACATGGAAGGAACATATTAAAAGCCACGAGGCTGCATGCAACATGCAACGGCTAAGTGTAGGAAGGGCCCCGGGGCGCCCCATTCAAGAATAACGGTGGCTGCCATGAAAAGAAAGGTACATGCATGAATTTATAGAGCCACCAATGCATAACAAATGTGGCTTCCCCATTGCTCCAACTCATTTTTTTTTGGGGGGGGGTGGAATTTGGTGGCATTTCCCCATCTTTTTGGCCGACTTATATACTGTATATATGATATACGGCAATACCTTGGTTTAAGAGTAGCTTGGTTTAAGACCGCTTCGCAAGACAAGCAAATGTTTCTTCTAAGTGTTGTCTTGATCAATAAGCAATGTCTTGATATATAAACACTGCAGCAGGTCACATGAGCACAACTGAGCCAATGGTGACTCCCTCTCCCTCTCCCCCCCTGCTGAGTGTTGTAGAGTTTTTGATGGAGAGAGAGGGGGGTCTTTGAATTAACCTGCCAGATGTTGTTTATTATTATTTTCACTTATTTTAGAGTATTTTTACCCCACCTTTCTCCATGGAAAAGGACCCAAGGCGGCTTACAATAAGGAGAGACAATATACAGTCCGTTACAATTAAGACATATTCAGTATGAGAAACAGGGAATTGAAGGGTATCTGAGAGCATTAGAAGGCAACATTAAAATTAACCATAGATAACATAGTGTCAATGCAAGGAGAGATACTGTATAAACACAAAGTTATAATTGGTTATACTGTATACACAAAGTCTGTGAAGTGGATTCATATAAAGACACAGTAGGTAAATCCATCATTCAGGGAAGGCTTGCCTGAAGAGAAAGGTCAAAAGATCTGTAGTTGAACTAAAAATCCAAGATGGGGTACAGCAAACCCAAAGACTCAGCTTGAAGGATAGTGGAACTTGGTTGTTTTGTTTTTCAGATTGCATAGCTGTTGTCGAGGTCAGGGCTAGAGGGACCCTGGTACGTGGCCAGCTTGTGTGAGCAAAGCAAAGGGCTCAGTTTGGTTGCCACACTCGGCACAGCCAGGCAGCACTGGAAGGCAAATGATGAAGAAAGGACCTAAGACAGAAAGATCAACCTAGTCATGTGGGTTGTGCTTTACAAAAAGTGGCCATAACAGGAACTAACGGCGCCTTTGGGAACTAATTTTTGAGCTCTTTGCAGGAGGTGGAGATTGGTAGGCAAAGCCATGCACGTTGAGAGACAGAGAGAGAGAGAAGGTGAGAAGGAGAGAGAGAGAGAACCCGAAGCAACGAACAGGACTTGGGAAGAAATAATAGCCATAAATTGAAAAGGGACAGAAGTTTCTGTAGATCTGTGGAGTTTTTAGGGTTTCTTTTTTCCTTTCTAAATCACCTCTATCCCCTGCAGACAGGAAAAAGTCCTTTGTAGTAGTGCATTTAATAGGCTACACACTGGAGTAATACGACCCCAAAAGAATGCAGACACTGGATGAAAACATCTGGCTTGAACTGGAGGAGAGATCATGCGTCCCAAGTAAAATCCAAAGTGTAACAAGAAACAACAACAACAACAAATTAAAATGAAATAAAGTAGGTGTGCGGGAGAAATCTTTAGCCATAATGGAGGAAGTAAAATCAGGAATAGGAGTAGCAGGTTACCAAAACACATGCAGGATTGAGAACACGGATTCTTCTCTTTGCTGATGGGGGTGGGGGTGGGGGTCATCCCATGAAGCTGAACGGGGGGTTATTTAAGGACAGACCACAGGGTTTCACTGTGGAACTCAATGCCACAGGAGGTCATGATGGCTGGCTGACTTGGATGGCTTTAAGAGGAGAGCGACCTTGGAACGGCTGAACGGGAAGGGACCCTATGAGGGGTCAAGTCCTCCACAGCCAAAGGTCTCCTAAACCTGATAACCCCTAAGCCAGGGGTGCCCAAACTCTTTGTAAGGAGGGCCAGATTTGGTGGCTGAGAATGTGTCAGGGGCCGGTTGCTCCCCGACCCTGCCATCCCACTGCAAGCCACACCCACTGACCCATAAGCGAAGAAGGGGGAGGGAGGGGCGGGCCGGCCAGCCGCGGGCCACTCAGAATGGCCTGGTGGGCCGGATTTGCCCCCCCCCCCGGGCCGGACTTGGGGCAGGCCTGCCCTAAGCTATCTCACAGTTTGTTGCCTCTCAGTTCTGGCCCGCCTTGCAGGGTTGGTCCTTCATCGACGTAGAGATGGCATAAGTCAAGGCTGCCTTCTGTTCCAGCCATCCAAGCCTTTGCCCCAGAAGGCCCCGCCAGCACCTTCCAAATGTGTGGTACTACAATCCCCATCATCCCTTGCCAGCCAGACCCACGGAGCTGGCACGAAAAAGGGAAGAGTCTTTCATTTCAAGTTTGCAGGGAGAGGAATGCAAAAAAGCATTCCCTTCTGAAAGGTGTCGGGTGTTTAATCGAAGAGAAAAGTCAAAAGCCCTGTAGTTGAAATAAAATTCATCTCATCTATTCTTGAGAATGCCTGGTCTCTTCCTTTTTGGCTTTTCCATTCTTTAAACACCAGGAAGAGGTGGGTGCCTGAGTTTAGGCCTCTTTGATCTCCCTCTTCTTTGATTCAAAGCGAATGCAACCACGATGGGGACCCGGGCACGGCAGAACCTCTCCTCCTTAGAATTTTCCGTCAAATCACCCCTGGGTTCCTGACTTCCAATGCCAGCTTTTTTGCACAAAGGGGGAAAAAAAATCAGATCCTACGGACTCGTCATTGGCCACCATGCTGGGCGCATAAAATATACGCACGTACGCACGCTGTAGGGCCTCAAAGCATCCCTCGCTGTCTCCCACCAGTGGTGTTAGTCGCTGCTCCAGCTGCAGCTGCTGCCTGCAGGGACACTCCCCCCCCAAACCCCAGGTGGGAGAGGCGTCCCTCTCAACAGACCCTTCTGACCCTCCGCTCGCAACGCTCACTGCAAGGCGGCTGCCTTTCCTGCCAATCTTGCCCAGGCCTGTTGGGCAGTAGGATCTGCTTTCTCACTGCCAGGCTTTCTCCACCGGCTTCCACCCGCTCTCCAGGACAAGATCCTTCACGATCAAGGTGGTAGTAATGGTGACACCAGTTTTACTCGTCCGCTCTCCCTCCTTTTCCTGGGGTGTATGTTGACTTCCTAACGCCCTCATATCCCACCTCCCTTTATCTTCTTCTAAGAGGGCTGTCTTTCTTATTCCCTTTTAGTTACTTCCTTCTCTCTCTCTCTGTTTTTTATTTCAAGTCCTCAGCTTTTTCTGCTCTCCTGTTTATGATGCTGGGAGTTGCTATGTATGGGTTTGGTTTGGTTTGGCTTGGCTTTTTTTTTTTTAAGCTCCAGGGCCTGCCTACATTTCTGATTGCTATTCCTGGCACAAAAGCACACACACACACACACACACACACACCTGCGTGCATGCGTGAACACACAGACGGCGTGTGGCTCACCCGTTGCCCACCCGTCGAGGCTGCTACCCACTCGACACCCACCAAAAAAAGGCAGCTGCTCTTCCCACTGCCGCCACTGGCCTTTCAGTCTCCTTGGACAGCCTGACGTCTTTATAGTGCTGGGGACAAAACCCGGAGACCACTCCCCTCCGCTCTCCTTTCTCCCCTCACTTTCCCCTCCAGTGCTCACCTCTCCCTGTCTGCTGTCAACCCTTTCCCCCTCCTGTAACTCGACTCATAGCAGCCGGCAGCAGCAGCCGCCGCCGCCAACCAATCAGCCCCCCCCCCTCCACCACCCCTGCATCACTGTACACACACAGACACACATGCGCATATGAACACACACAAGCGAGCGAGAGAGAGGGAGAGAGACACACACACACATGCCCACTGCTTGCACCGCTGGCATTAAATTTTCAGGCTGGATGTTACCGGGGCCGTTCCTAATTACCGCCTGCTCCTTAGAGATCCGTGAATCATGCCGACTGAAGGAGCGCCAAAAGGTGGCTGAGAAAAGAGGAAAGGAAGGAAGGAAGGAAGGAAGGAAGGAATAAATTGTGCTCAATACCTATTTTCTCTCTCTTTCTCCTTATGTTTTACATTGTCTTCCAAAGGATCTAATTTGTGGCCACGCTGCGCTCCGGAGAACGGAACGGAAGGGAAATAATACAAGAAGTGGAAAATAATAAAAGAAGGGCGGCCAGAGACCAACTGAGGGATTAAAGACCCCAAGGGGGAAAACCTCCCAGGTACTGTGCATCTCTTCTCCTATTGTCGGATTTTCGAATGCTCGGATGTCTCCTTTGCGATGATACAGCTGCGGAAGGAGTGCTATGGCTCATTCATTCAGTTCCCCCGGCTGCCTTTCCCCCCTCCTCCCACCCCCTCCTCTTCACTTTTTCCTGGTTCAGCCTACGCCATTTGCCGCTCTTGGGTGCTGCGGGTGGAGAGGTGGTTGGGGGCGGGCGGGGGCGGGGGTTGTTTGCTTTGGAACAGGAGCATTGGACTCTAGTTGAATGGGTGAATCCGTACTGGGAGGGCTGCCGGCGGGGACATTTCTGGATTGCACGGTTCCAAGGAGGCTGCTTTCCCTCCTTGCTCAGGTCGGTTGTCGAGTGCCAGTGTGCGTGCGCGTGTGGCAGACGTTTCTGGGCGCAGGTGCTCGAGGGGGGGCTTTGGCATTTGAGAGGCGGAGGGGGGCACGTCCTCGTCTCTGCAAAAATATCCCCCCCCCCCGCTCCTGAAGTTCACAGAAGGCTCTGTTTGTGAACGGGCTCAATCCTGCACTCCCAGGGTGTTTTGGAAAGACTCCTCTCCCCATCTGTAAAAACATTTGTAGAAGTTGGAAGGGCTGAGAGCGCGGTCTCATTTCTCGGGCAAACACGCCTTTGTTAAAATTGACTCCCTGGTTCCTCAGCGAGAGAATGAACCTGTCCGTTCTGGAGCTCTGAGGGCTAGTAAACAGGCATCTTGGCCACGGCCGGCGCTGTCCACCCATGGGTGCGTCCGGCCTATGCCACCCTACCTCACCCCGAGGGAGCAAATGCTTCCGAAAGGCATCACGGGCTGGAGCGGCCAAACGCTACCAGGTGTAGGTGTGAAATCTCCCTGAGGTTCTCTGGCATCCTTGACCATTGCTTTCTCCTCCTCTGTGCCCACCCGGACGTGGGCCACCCATGGGACACCGTGGCCCTCTTGCTGAATAAATTGACCATTACGGAAGCCTTGTGCCAGCTCTAGTGAAAGGCTCTGCCCTGGTGCTGCTGTCGTGGTCGTAGCGCAAGGAAAAGCGTAGGTGGCTGCGTTGCGGTGCAACAGACTTTCAGGGGGGTCTCTGAGATTAAAGACAGTGGTTTTGCAAGCTCTCTCTGTGTGCTTGGTTTGTTTGTGTGTGTGTGTGTGTGTGTGTGTGTTGCAGGTGACTTGATCCACCTTTGGCCCCAGGTGGGCCCTGTTAGAACCTACTAAGGCAGGAGAACCTACGATGGCAAGGAAACGTCCAGGCACAGCGGGCACACGGGATGCCATCAGAATTCCTAATGCCCCTCTTGAATTGTACCATCCATCCCTTTTGGCTGTTTTACTCCCGAGACGGGGTGAGGCAGGAGGGGAAGGGACCCAGCTGGATGATGGGTGGAAAATGAAGGGGCTGGAGGTGGCAGGGACCTTATAGCAAAATGGGGGAAGGAGGCCAATTTGGGGGAGGAAAGGGGAGTGTGGTGGAGTGGGTGGAGTGCTGTTACAAAGTGGGAGTAGAGTGGTCGTTTTTTCAACACACTCCCCCAAATATTTTGTCTCGGAGTGTGTGCTGTTTGTGTTAGGGATACCTCATTTCTGAGAGGGGTGAGCCATTTAAACCATCGACCCCCCCCCCCAATTACAAAACCCACATTACATGCTGATGTTGCATCCACAACAGAATCACAACAGTCTTCCAGGTTTAGTCTTTGAACCTTAAAAAGACGGTTCCTTGTCTTCAGGCTTTGAAATTTGAAACCCGGCGTCTGAATTCAACCGAGAGCACCCGGTTTTCAAATCCCTGCCAGGCCACAGACTTTGGTGGATGCTCCAAATGATGCACCATCATTTGGTCTGTCCTCCCTCACTGGATTGTTGTGCATACAAGTTAGGAGAATGGCTACCCACCTCGTTGTGGGGTCATTTGGAGCTCTTGGGAAGAACGAGTAGAGCAGGAAATCATATTTATTGGGGGAAAGGAGTTACTTGTAACGCTATCTGAATCTGATGAAGGGGGAGGACTCGCGGAAATAAAGTATATTTGAGTAACAGAGATACATGTATATCCTACATCCCACCCCACAACAACACTGTATGGGTAGGTCAGGCTAAGAGAACAGGAACTAGGCAGGGCCGGAGCTATTCAGTAGCAATTCAAGACCGAACAGAGACTTGAACTCAGGCCAACCATTTATTTTGCTGTGGATGTTGCATTGGCTGTGAATATTTTAATGAAATCAGCAAGTTGCTGGCTTTTTCATATGCCTTGGTGCTAATTATCTTATCATCATCATCATCATCATCATCATCATCATCATCATCATCATCAT
>JAHTLZ010000054.1:13937609-13964052 GCA_023846285.1 Phrynocephalus versicolor
GGGGGGGGTCATCGATCTCAACAGAGCAATGATTTTACCAGGCCCTTAAACCCTCATGGCCAGCAGGGCCAGGCAATTGCGCAGGCACCACATTTCCTGCCGTCCAGGAGTGTGAGCAGAAACCACAATTTATAAAACCTTGGAGAGAGGGGGGGAGAGAGAAAGAGAGGGGGGGAAGAGAGGGGGGGGAGTGCATTATTATTGTCATCCTCCCCCCTTGTCCTTGCAAGAAAGCGCTGATGGAGAGGCGTCTAGAGAGAAGGCTGTTTGCAGGAGGGATAGAGAGGGAGGTGTAAAAGGATGTGCGTGAAGAGCTGCCTGGAGAGAGAGAGAGAGAGAAAGAGAGAGATTTGAGGCAGGCAGGAGTCGGGTATTAGGCAGGGACGAACACGGAGAGATGGATTAGAAGGCAAAGACCGTGCTCGTGATATGATGCTCACCAGTTGGCGCCAGAGATAAGGGTTGTGCAGGCCCTGCTCCAAGCATCTCCGAAACAAACCTGGGCAGAGTCTGTGCAGTAGCATTGCAAAGTGTGTGTGTGTGTGTGTGTGTGTGTGTGTGTGTGTGAGAGAGAGAGAGAGAGAGAGAGAGAACCTCACAGCCACCTTCACAGAGAGGAAGGTGGCCATGCGGCTCTGTTCTCCCTCCCGCCCTCTCTCTCTCTCTCTCTCTCCTCTCCTCTTCTCCCGCCGCTATGCCAAGACGGTGGTGCTGATCACTAGCTGGAAAGGAACAGATGAGGCTCCCCGCTTAAAAGGATTGTCTGGTTCCTCTATCGATCAGTTTGATTAAGAAGGAGGAGTAAGGTCAGGGGGGTCATAAATTATCATTTGGTACCGAAGGGCGTTTGGCAGCGAGGGGGAGGAGGAGGAGGAGGAGGAGGAGGACGGGGGCGCCTGCCTGTGGTTGAAGGGCAGAGGAGGCGAGGGGTCCCTCTGGCGGAGGGAGTCCTGGAGCCTCCGCGGTGTGGTCCCTCTTGGATCATCAGACTGGGAATCTACCTCCAGAAGCATTTCCACCCAGGCCTCCCCGAGGAAAGGAAATCAGCTGAAAGGAGAGAGAAGCCGTTGTGGTTTTCCCTACCATTCTGGCACTTCCCCTTGAAGCTAGGCGCAAGTTGTCCCCAGCGTCACCTTTGTAGATGGTCGACGTTGGCGGGGTCTGCGGAGTGTGCGTTGCCATGGAGAACTGCAGACGGCGTGCATGACCTTCTTCGGGTGCTGGATGTAAGAGAGGTCCAGACCCCCCCTCTGCCTTCCTTGGCATCCGTTCCGAGCTGAGAAGGGCCAAGGAAACTGGCCTGCATCCAACCTGGCAAAGGGCTCCCTCCTGACGGAGGGGCATCCAAAAAGGTGACCCTCAGTACCAACCACCTCATGATAGGTACCACTGGGACTGCTGCCATCAGGCCTGGACAGCGAAACCTTTGAGATAAAACCATCCTGGGAGGCCTTTGTTGAAAATGTTTCCAGGGATGCGGCTCTCGTGACGCCTGCAGAACCGGCCCACCCTGAGCTCTGAGATACTCCAACGCTCACTCGGAGGGACCAGCGGGAAGGATTTTGTGAGGCACCCACCCCTTCACGCCTTGAAACCGGGGCCTTGCCAGTAATTATTCCTCTCCCTTAATTGAAAATTTCGGCCTCAGCGATTTGCCAGAGCGCGAGAGCTCTAGCGAGCGTGACACCGCCGGAGAGCTGCGTAATGGGCCAAGCCGGCGGGTGGATTTATGGATTCTACAGGTTGGCAAATGATCTCATAACTCAGCGGCGAGGGCACCGCCGCAGCGGGATCCGTCAGCGTCGCTCCCTCCTGCCCTGGCGAGCGGCTCACCTCCCTGCTGCTCCGAGCTTACGGAAAACAGATTTCCACAGCCACCGTGGCTGATGAAGTCTTGATGTGCCGTCCTTTTACGAGAGTGATTGTCATTACTCCCAGCCACCCTTCCTTCCCATATTTCAGAAACAACATGTATCCTCCCGGGCCTGAATTGGCGGGGAGGGGGGTGAGCCTCTAGAAGCTAAGGGCGTTTATACGCGACCCCTAAACTCCGCCGCAAATGGCTGCAAGCTCCGGAGCTTAAAAATGTTTCCCCACCAGGTCCGGAGTTTGCAGACAATTAAGTGCGACCCCCGCCCACCTAAGTGCGACCCAGCACACTTTTCTTGTACCTGCTCTTGGGAGGTGAAAAATATTTGATGCGGATGTGCTGGGCTCTCCTCGCTTCTTTTTGTTTTTGTTTTTTGCCTCCCGCCCCTTTAAGAGGAACCAGGAAGTGACCGGGCTCCCCCGGCAGCTTCCACCATTCTTTTGTCCCTTTTTTCCCTCCCTCCCCTCACGCAGCCAGCAGCCAGGAAGTACGGAGGGGTGGAGACGCACGGAGAGCGACAAACCCCTAAGATCTCTGGTCCAAATTTAAGGGGCCAGCGGATCTTAGGGGTCGTGTAAAAGCGCCCTAAGTCACCTTTTCGATGGATCTCACACCCCTCCCCGCCACACCATGCAACATACACCTCTCCCCATGCAACAATTCGAACCTCAACCAACTTCTGACGAGTTCTGGTATTGTTCTTTTGGGGTGGGAGGCATTTCGGAGAGCCTGTGCAGCGCCTAAAGCAGCGGTTCCCACTTCTGCAACCCTGCAATGCACTGTTTGGGATCTGCTACCCTAAAGGAACCGGAGTGCAGAAAACTGTGGCTCAGATCCAGCAAAGTTGCTCCCTGCTGGCTGCCGGTGTGTCTCGGTGGTGGTACCAGCCTAGGTTGGGTGCTGGAAAACTGCAATCAGATGAGGAAGGCAGAGACATTTCCAAGGCTGCCTTTGGTCTGATTGAGCCGGGACAGACTGATAAAGGTCTTATAAATGGATGCGCTCTAGTCCCTCCATCTGGCCTCTTTTTTGGTGAAAACGCTGTGAATTTGCTGGGTGAAAAAAGCGAGTAGTGCTGCCTGGGGAGACGCATCCCTACCGTCAGAGGAGAATCATTGTTGGGTCCCTGCTGGGAAAGGCTGAATGTTGTGAAGAAAACCCATCATCCACAACCAGGGCCCCTCCTTCATCAAATAAATGGCCTGTCGCTTTTTGGCGGGGAGAATGGTGCCATTCATGATTTTATAGGCTGCTTTTTATGTCCCCTCATATGCTGAGTTATCATGTCCCCCAACCCCCCCCCCTTTTCCCCCAAGTGACCTCTCTCAGCTCACCACTCCCGATCTGGGGTTCTTACGGCACAGGGATGGGGTGCCTGTCCATCCGGATCACCATTGCCTTTTTCTGCTTGCTTTCTGACTCGTCATCTCCGCACCACCTGAGACCGGCGGGATGGTGGATTGGTGGCAAGTGGAGCTAGGGCTCCCAAGACCTGGGTTCGAATCCCTACTCGACCGTGGGAGCTCCCTGGATGATCTTGGGTCAGGCCAACGCTCAGAACTTCTCCCGCCTCACAGGGAGGGCCCGGCATACACAGCTTGGTTCCGGGCCAGGAGGTGTAGGAAGCAAAAATGGCCGAGGGCTGCCCAGCATCTGCTACCAGGGTTAGATGGTACAGGGTTAGATGGTACAGGTTAGATGGTACAGGCACTGGTCACGTCGAGGCTGGATTATTGCAACGCTCTCTACATGGGGCTCCCCTTGAACCTTGTTCGGAGATTGCAGCGGGTCCAGAATGCGGCGGCCAGGCTGGTGGTTGGTGCGCGTCGGTTTGACCGCATCACCCCCATCCTGGCTCGCCTCCACTGGTTGCCCGTTGCCTCCCGAATAAGGTTCAAGGTGTTGGTTTTGGTTTACAAAACCCTCCATGGCTTGGCCCCTGATTATCTGGCAGAGCGCCTTCACCGACAACTTAATCTGGCCCGACCCACCCGATCATCTTTGGCACTCTCACTCCGGACGGTCCCCCCGAAGGAGGCCCGCAAAGCGAGCACTCGCGGGAGGGCCTTCTCGGTGGTGGGTCCGTCCAGCTGGAATACCTTGCCGAGTGAACTGCGACAGGCTCCATCGCTGGCGTCGTTTAAAAGAGGTCTAAAAACCTTACTCTTCAGTGATGCCTTTAATAATGACTAGAGGTTTTTTTTTTTTTTTTTTGACTTATTTTTATCCCGCCTTATCTTCTCATAATGATTGCTTTTGCTTTGATGTTCCTTGTTTTTAATTTTTCCTTGTAAACCGCCCTGAGTTCCCGTTCTGGGAAGAAGGAGCGGTATAGAAATTTGAAAATAAATAAATAAATAAATGCCAGCGCCAGACTCATCCCCAGGTCTTCTTTTCTGCGAACCTAAGGTGGTGATGGGGCTCCCGACAAGGAGGAGAGATCATGTGTTGGTGGTGAGCCAGTGTCTTTTGTCACTCAGGCTGAGCCTACCGTTCTGGATTGGCAGCTGGGAGGAACTTCTCTTTTTTTCTCTCTCTCTCTCTCCTTCTCTCTCTCCCTCTCCCTCTCCTTGGCTGCTCCTTCCTCGCATCTCCGCATTCCCCCATTAAACGCGCTGCTCGGGAAGGCGAATTAAGATCAGAAGCACGTACGGCGAGACTCTGTCTAACAGCGCTGCGAGCTGACCCTGATTTGTAGGGAGGCTGAGTGGGGAAGGTGGTTGTGGCATTACTGACTCTCCTTTCCTGTACTAAGAGTGCCAAGGAAGGAGCCGTGCACGCACGTGAGAGAGAGGGGGGGGGAGCCAGAAGCCATACCCGGAAAGGGGGGCAAGACCCAAAGAGGTCAGCACCAGGGAAGCTGAGGAAGGGAGGGGAGGAATGATTAGGTAGAAATGAAAATCCAATATCTAATTTACGCTCTGTTTGCTGCCTAGGGCTGCAGAGGTGCACACTGTGTGTCCAAGGTGGGGAAGGGAGATGTGGGGTGCCCAAAAGGGGGGAGGGCGCACGATGGTATGGGGAACCAGAAGAGGGGAGAAACATCAGACCGTGGTGCCTGCCTGTGTCCATTTCAGGCGACTAACCAAAATGGGTTCCTGGTTTAACGTTGCCCTTCTATAAATACCAAAACTGCAGTAGGACTGGTGCTGCCGTCCAGAGGACAGTGGCCTTTCAGGTGTTCTTTCTAGGTCACCCTTGCTTCGGAATGCAGGCTAGCAGAAATAAATAAATAAATAAGTTGTTCGAGCTAGTGTCATGTGGCTACCCTAGTGTGTGTAGGTAGGGGGTTAGGTACGAGATATATTCAAGGAATGTTTTGCCATTGGTAGCCACCACGGAGCATCCCTGGCTGGGTCAGGTTTGAGCCCAGGTCTCCTGAATTTTGGTCTGATACACTGTCCACTACACCACACCCTCTCATAATTTTGTACCAGTAAGACATAAATATAAGCTGTGTTATGCTTCTGCAACAAAGCAGCAGTGGTCTAGATGTACTCTGGGGTGTTTCCCGCAAAGCTCTGGCCAATAGCATGGGATTTGGGGTCACATATCCCATAATCCCCCATTCTGGGAGTTCTACCTGACACGGAGACACCCAGATGTCACTCACCTGGGAGAAGAGGCCTAAACACAAGTACATCTTGTGGGAACCCATGAAAGGGCCTTCTCGGCTGATGCGCCCAGACTCTGGAACTCCCTCTCACTAGAAGCCAGGACTGCCCCATCTTGGCTATCTTTCTGGAAACAGGAGAAGCCCTTTCTCTTCAGGCAAGCTTTCCCTGAATGACGGGCTACCATTGTGTCTTTTATTTGAATCTACCATAAATGGCTACACGGACTTTGTATTTATAACTACTTATAACTTTGTGTTTACATATATCTTTCCTTGTGTGTGACTGCATTGACACTATGTTATCAACGGTTAGTTTTAATGTTGCCTTCTAATGCTGTAGTGTAAGAGGTCCCTCAATTCCCTGTTTCTCAAACTGATTGTGTCTTAATTGTATTGGACGGTACATTGTCCCTCCTTACTGTAGGCCGCCTTGGATCCTTTTCCAAGAAGAAAGGCGGGGTAAAATACTCAAAAAACAAACAAATAAAAAATAAAATAAACAGGAAGGCGTTGAAGATTATCTAGGGCTAGTTCTGTTCCAGTTTCCTGTTCCTGTCCCAATGCTAACTAGGAGATTTCTTTCTGAACAAGAACCTAGGCAGTGTCTCTCAAAATCCTAAGCCCCTCTGTCCATGGCCCACTTCTGGCCATAATTATTTCACAGCTCTCTAATTGGTTAAAAGTGATTTTGTTACCCTGTTACCCCGTTTATTTCTTAGTCACTAATTTGAAACGTGTTATTTCGATCGTTCACATGCCGGACGACACCGTTTCACTGTATCTCGTGACGTTCCTTAGCTGCGTTTCTTTTTTTTTTCTTTTCTCAGCAACATTTCCAAGTTGAGCGCTCATTAGGCCTTTATGGAAATCAAGTCCGATCATTAAGGAAATCTAATTTGTTGATCTGAGGTCCTCGGTGATATTTGATTCATTAGCAGATCCAGCGGCGGACACGATTGAACAGATTGATCCACGAATCCGCTAACGAATGAAATAGCAGAACGATTTGCAGCCCACAGACGAGATTTCCCAAATGCTCTCGTGCAAACGCATTAGCATCACCGTGCAGGTGGCTGGCTGTGATCTGTTTCTGATCTGTTGAAAAAGAGGGAGATCAGGGTTGCAGATGTTTGTGATGTATAAAGTGGATCAGAATCTCCTGATTCTGTCCCTGTGCAGCTGTGGTGCACCAGTCCCAGGTATATCAGGAGAGAGAGAGAGAGAGAGAGAGAGAGAGAGAGAGAGAGAGAGAGAATGTGATTGTTATTACGGCGAGCTGCGGAAAAAAGAGCAAGCCTTTTTAGATGTGTCTTCCCAGCCTGAGAGGCTGAGGGTGATGGTTGCCAAGAGAGAGACAGATATTAAAGAAGGAAATTGGGGGGGGGGGTTATAAAAAGAGAAAAAGAAAATTAGATTCCTTGGGTTACCTTAGTTACGCAGTTTCTAATGACTCCAGCTCCAAGGTCTCATCACCTTGTGTCGTATCAAGATTCTCTCGAGAGGGCCTTGTTAATAAGAAAGAGCCCCCCCCCCTCGTTCGTAGTTCTCTGTTGAGGAGGGTGGGTGGGTGGGACGGATGCTTTCTCCGTGGGGGATATCTCCCCTGGAGAGGTTTTTTAAAAAAATACTCACTCTTTCTCGTTCTCTCCTCCTCCTCCTCCTCCTCCCCTTCTTGTGCAGCGACCGGGGGGGGGGGGGGATAATCCATATCCTGCGCATAGTGATTGTCTCTTGTTATACCTGTCTTTCTTCCTGTAATTGCCTGCGCCGTTCTCTTGAAGGTTTCGGGGGCGAGCTAGTTGGAGGAACGGTTATCGCATTTACCTGGAAGCTGAAGATGGCTGAGGGCATGGAAGGGGTGTGTGATGATGGATGGGGGAGGACATAGCTGGAGTCATGGCACGCAGGCCCCGGAAGCTTCCAGCAAGCCAGTGGGCCCCAAGGAGACCCAGACCCTTGTTGGCTCCTGGGGATGTATTAAGAGCTCGGGGGTTGGGTGGGTAATTCTCTTGGGGTGGGTGTCTAATGTTCCTGAAATCATCCAGCCACTACATGGAACATGGAAACTGTAGTCCCCCAGAGGGGGGTCTCCTTGATAATTCTCCCTGGTTCACTCCATGTTCCGTTTCTCCTGGATTCTAGCCTTAAAAAGAGGAATTGAACCCATGGGCATCAAAGCATGGGTGATTTGCTAGAATGCTGATTCGCTGCCTACGTGTTTTCATTCTTGTCTCCTTTTAACTTCCCAGCATGCACCTCTGTGCTTGGTAGTACCCTTCAGAAAATGTCATGTTTAGGAACAAGGTGTCTGGAAACGGACTCAGGAATCTGCCGTACTTCGGATGTCATAGAATCATAGAATCATAGAGTTGGAAGAGACCTCAAGGGCCATCCGGTCCAACCCCCTGCCATGCAGGAACCCCCACCACAGTATTTCCGAGTCTGACAGATGGCCATCCAGCCTCTTCTTCGAAACCTCCAAAGAAGGAGACTCCACCACCCTCCTTTGTGGCAGCATCTTCCACTCCTGAACAGCTCTGACTGTCATGAAGTTCTTCCTAATGTTCAAATGGAATCCCTTTTCCTGTATTTTGAAACCATTGCCCCGAGTCCTAGTCTCTAACCCAAAACAAACCAGTCCCTTCTTCAATGTCACATCCTTTCAAATATTTAAACATAGCTATCATATCCCCCCTCAGCCTTCTTTTTGGAAGGCTAACCATTCCCACCTCCCTAAGCCACTCCTCATAAGACTTCTCTCCCTTGTGAAGATGGGGCCGCTGGAAAAGGCAGTTGACTGGAAAGAGTAGGAGGAGAGGGGAAGGGCTGACTGGGTGATGGAAGGACTCAGAAAACCCCTCCCCCCACATCTTGAGTTTGCAAGATTGAACAGGGCTGTTCATGAGCCAATATTTGAAAGTCCATCTCATATTTTGGGTTTCCTCCTTCAACATTTCCTGGCATTGTGGTCTTTTCAAGTGAACCTTGTCTTCTCTGGATAAGCCCAAATTCTGATAGCCTCTGTTTCATCATTTTTGCATCTAGAGAGACTTTGGGCTTAACTGTAATTTGATTTAGGACCACCTGGTTTGCTTTTATAGTAACCCAGGATTTCCACATCTCCTCCAGCAACGTATTGTCGGTGAATCAAGCTCCCCCCTCCCCCCGCCACCGGTCACTTTTCTTCATTCTCCAGCTTTCACATCTGACCTTAGTAACTGGAAATACAACTAATGTGGATGATCTTGTCATCAATATGCAGTGATGTATCCTTGCATTCATTCATAGTGTCAGAAGCAACTCGACAGCAGACCCACAACTAGACTCTGTCTACCCGGGGACAAACACATATTCAGTACAAATGCTATTTTGTCATTTTTGTGCCCACCTCCGAGCATGGCACCCAAGGCACATATCCTGGTGCGTGCCCCTCCCCATTTGCGGCCCTGCTTGACAGCACCTAGTACCAACAGGAAAATAGGAATCTAGCTGATAGCTGACCCTTGGGTCTGTCTGGACCAGTCAGCCCAGATTGACAGCAGTGCTAGAGGAAATACCTGGACATAAAACTGGGATCCTATCCCTTCAAAGCCTCTGTTCTGCCACTGAGCTACAGACATGCCTCTGTGTATGGTTACCCCCAAGATTTTGGTGCAGCATGTTGCACTAAAAGCAGCCCTTGTTCACTGAAGCACCCAGTGGTCCTTTTTGCAATGTCCTACCACAACGCTCTCTATGTGGGGTTGCCCCTGACCCTTGTCCAGAGACTTCAGTGGGTCCAGAACACAGCAGCCAGATTGGTGGTTGGTACGCGTCGTTATGACCGTATCACCCCAATTCTGGCCCATCTGCACTGATTGCCTGTTGTGCTCTGGATAAGGTTCAAGGTCTTGGTTTGATTTACAAAACCCTCCACAGCTTGGGACCTGAATACCTGTCGGAGCGGATCTTCCAAAGATCATCTGAGACCTGGCCCACTAGAATGTCGCAGGTGCTCTCACTCCAAGCGGCCACGCCGAGGGAGGCACGGAAATCTGTTACCCGTAACCACGCCTTCTTGGTGGCTGGCCCCTTGCTTTGGAACCATCTCCCGAGTGAGTTGCGCCTTGCACAGTCCCTGGCCGCCTTCAAAAAAGCATTAAAAACCTTGCTTTTTAGGGAGGCATTTGGTGACCTGGTTTAGGTATATATTTTTTTGCACCATCTTGCCATTGTTTTTCGATTCCTTTGCTGAGTTGTTTTATTTTTACTATATTTTATTCCTTATTTTTGTTTTCTGTTTGTTTTCTTCAATTGCTGTATTGTTGCCTTTGGGTCTGTTTTGCCCTCTCTGTTCACCACCTAGAGTTCCTTCGGGAAGACGGGCGGTATAAAAATGAAAAAATAAATAAACAAATTGTGCAGTGTTGCACCCAATGATTCTTTCTGGGTCGTGGCGCTCTAAATGGTTCTTTTTATTGTGCAGTGTTGAACTGAACCTCGCAGTCACCCTGCTGTGGGCCGGGCTTCCTGTTCCCATCACAGCCAGGCCGATGCCTTTGGGAGACTCACCCCCAGAACCGTGAATGTTTTGCAACGTTCTCCTCCTTACGCCTTCTGCAATATGTGCAGAAGAATCATGCCACAGCCTTGAGTGCATGGCCTCGTGACCGTTGCTTCTGCTTCTCTCCTCCCGCTGATTTCCCCTCTTGCTCCCACTAAGTTTTCATCAGGGCACAGGTGGACATTCGTGACACAAGAAGGCGTGAGGGAGAAGTCCCAAGGGATCCCAAAGCCCTTACCTTAGTGCCGAACGTGATGTGCGTCACTGTGGTTAGGAAAGGTATTCTTGAGTGACAAATGAAGACACGCGTGATGAATTCCCACCGAGACTCGTTATTTTTGGAATCCCAAACCAGGTCGGGAATTCTGACGAGGAGAATTCAGAAGCACACAGATGTGGGAGACGGATGAGAATCACATTTCACCATCATACGGCTCTCCTCCTCGCTGAGTGGAATCCTAATGGCCATTCCATTGGGGGCTGTCTTTACAAAGGTAGAACAACACCCATAAACACCTTAAAAGGAGGTGTCAGCAGGTATAGCAAAGATTTAAAGAGAGAAGATCCCCCACGCACACACACAAAAGGACAACCAGAACTGAGCCGTGTCCTTGGGGGAAGAGCAGGGAACTGCAACGGAATGGAATAGTCCAGAACAGGACAAGACAGGGTGAACAACTGAAATCCTAAATGGCCCATTCTATGTGGCAACATTTCAGTTCAAGTCCTAAACAGCTACTGTGAACCTTTGACATGTTTCTGGTTTTTCTGTTTCCTAGCATATTGTTGTCCTTGTGTGAAGTAAGCTTTTGTGTACTTGTTTTGGATGGAAGTTGCCATTTTTAAAATGGCTTGACCTGTCTTTTGAGGTGTCCAGAATAGGGATGGGCATTTTGTTTTGGAACCAGTAGGTTCCGAAACGAACCACATGACATGGTCCTCGGAACCAGCTGATACACATAAATCCAATTGCTTTTCTTTTCTCTGTCTCACGCCGGGTTAAAATCCAACAAGGAAGCACGCTGCAGTGTCATCTTTCCTGCTTCGTGCTGCTGGCCAATCAGAGAGGGAGGCGGGATGCCTGTCCCTGCACAGCTCCTGGTTGGCCAGCATCACAGATCTAGCACAGATGACCTTGCAGCATGCTTCCTCATTAGATTTTAAACCTGCGCGAGACAGAGAAAGGTAAAGCAATTGGATCTGCGTGTATCAGCCAGTTCCAAGGACCGCCTGGTCTTGCATGGTTCATTTTGTAACCTACTGGTTGCAAAACGAAATGACCTTCCCTAGTCCAGAATATACATATATCTAAAGGGGAGATGAGAAGACCTAGCTGTATGAAAGGGCCACACACAAGCAGCCACCGTGATCCAGTATTTTTTGCACGAGGAGGAGAGATCCCCCAAATGAGACAGTTAACAGAAGAAGGTTTCTTAAACCAAGCTCCTATCCAGAGATGAGGCTAGAACTGATGGGTGGTTTTCAGTCAGGAATGTCGTCGTGGGATAGAGTTGTGATTTGCGGACATGAAAACTCATGCATGCATCTCCATCGTGATTAGAGATGGGCATGAATTAAAAAAAGAAGAATGGCAAGATTTGTTAAAAAAATGCTAATTCGTCAATTCATGTTCATACGAATTGATTCACCCTTCAAATACGAATGGGTGATTTTGTTGTGATTTTTGATATGTCAATTTATTGGGCTCTCAAATGGCCACCAGGCACCTGGAGGCACCAGATTTGCTGGGAAACTTCTCCTGGCTGTGCTCTACAATCCTGGTGAAGATTGAGTTTCCCCCAGGCGGATGCTAAGGGGCATTTTCCTGGGGTGGGGGAGGACTTTATGGGTACATAACTCAGACGTCTGTAATCCAAACTTCATCAAATTTTGAAGGATTGCAGAGGAGACTCATGGGAGACATATCTGCGAATTTGGTGTCCCTACGTGCCTGGGTAGGGGTCACTTTCCTGGGGGAGAGGTTCCCTGGGGATTAATAATTCAGACCTTTGGAACCCAAGACTCACCAAAAATGGAGGAATTGTACACGGGAGTTATTGGAAGTGTTCCTATATATTTTGTGTCTCTAGGTGCCTTGGAGGCCATTTTATAGGGTTTTGATGAGTGGGGAAACAAATTTACAAATCAAGTTGTCAGAAAACCATTTGTAAATTGTAAGAAATTGTAAATTTGCTTTTCATGATTTGTTGACTTTGACGAATCACGAATCAAAACCAGTCACCATTTTTATCATTCAGCCCCATCTCTAGTTGTAATATACAAGCAGGGAAACTCAGGTGAAGGGGACTGAACGGCGGTTTGCACGCACGGCAACTACTGGCAAAAACTCAGCTGTGGTTTGCAGGCAAGGAAACTTGTGAATGGAATTAAGCTGTGGTTTAACAGCAGGAAAGCCGTTGCCCGGGACCAAGCTGCGGTTTGCAGGCAGGGGAAAGAGTGGGCGAAACACTGCTGTGATTTGCAGGCAAAGACGGCTTGTGAACGGAACACAGTTATGGCTTGAAAGCTATGGCCTGAAGCTGAATCTTGGTTTGTAGGCACGAGAAACCGTTTCACACAACCGAACTGTACACTTGCAGGCAGGGAAAGCCATTCGACAGGACAGAGGTTGTGGTTTCCAGGCCGGGCCAAAAAAAAGGGGGGGGAAAGGCTGTTTGCTCCAGGAATCTATGCTTTGCAGGCCAGAAAGCTGCAGAGTGGAACCAAGGCACAAAGGCTCTTTGACTAAAGAAGATCAATGCTTTGCAGGCTGAAATGCTGCTGAATCGGAGAATGGTGTGGTTTGTGGGCAAAGGAAGCCTGGAACGAAGCTTCAGTTTGGAAGGAGGAGCGCAGTTGAATTGAGCTGTACTTGGGGTGTGTGGTAGGAAGACAGGCAAACAAACCTGAGGTCTGCGTGGCACTGCCCCTGTATTTTGGTCCTGCCTTCTTCACCTTGGACCCAAGAACTTTCTCCAAGAGGGATTCAAATCTCAGGCTCACAAAAGTTCCTTGTTCCTGGTCTTGCAAGGGCAAGCACTGGTAAACAGGCATTGTTCCATACCACTGCGGAAGCCGGCTAAGGCTCATGGGGCTCGTAGTCCAACAACCATCTGGAGGTTGGCCCTTTGCCCATTTCTGTAGTTCAGCTTCCAATGAAATGCAAACAGTGCTCAGAAGATGCAGACTTCCATACAAGAACGATAAGCCAGAATTCCTGGCTTGTCAGAGGATCTGGGCTTGTTGTGAAGAAGCAGCATGCTGGGCGCACAGCCCATTCACTCTTGCACTGCCTCTCCCCTTAGTCCTCTTGTTCTATAAGCCACAACATGCTAGGTCAATTCATCAAATGAGCCAGTAACCGGGGTTTTCTACGCCTGTTAACAAACCAGAATTGCAACTAGAGTTCTTTCGTGGCCTGCAGAGATGGGATCAACAAACGAACGTATGAACGAAGATTTGAAAATGCAGCCCGGACCTCGTGAGAAATATTGGACAGGGATTCCCAATAATTCCCACGAGTTTTCTTGCATCTGTGAAGGCTGTGCTTTCTCAGGGAGGGCCATGCATTTTTGTGCAAAACATTCCTGCACAAAACTTCTCACTTTAAGAAAAAAGTATGCAGGGGAGAGCGAGATTGAGAGAGAGAGAAAAAAGGGGAGGATCAAGTGAGGGAACAAACTACCCCTTCGTTGCTCCTGATTCCAAAATGTCCATGAAAATGTGAAGGATTTGCCAAAATTTTGCACAATGTGCCATGTGGGTGATTTGTGCAAAGACAGAGTGGAGATACGGTGGCTTTTCACTGGCAGGAAGGAAAAAAAGCTGACAACGACGTCTACCTCTCTTCCAGGAGAAAGGAGTCAGGGTGGATTTGTGGTTGTGGTGTTTAAGCCACAGAGACGAGATGGAGGAAGCGGGGAGCAGGGGTATGGTGAGGGATTTTCGTTTTGCTTTGCTTTGTTATTTGCATTGGTGGCCACAATGGCCTTGTTCCCCACCCCTCCACCCCCCCACCCCCACCCCCACATTGGATCAGAATGACCTATTCAGGAGCGTTTAATAAGGATGGGTAATCAGTTTGAGAGTGTGGCTCGCTCCCTGGAGAGCCCAAAACCTGTCTCTCCAAACTAATTAGCCAACAACTCGCGGCCAACCAATCAGCGGGTAGGATTTAGAATCCGAGGGAGGGCGGAGTGGCTAAATGGCACAGTAATTTATTCCCCGGTGAATAATTTGGCCGATGTTCCTTGGAAACCCTCTGGCCATTCGAAGGGGGTGGGGGAGGGGGTAGGATTTAAACCTGTTCCCTTGCCAGGCAAGGCTTTTTTCCTACCATGCCCGCTCCCCTTCGCCTCCGGAGGGTCTGAGGAAAGCAGCCATCATGTGGCCAAAATAAAACCAAAAGCGGGCCCAGCGTTTTGGAAAATAGGGTAGTGCCTCTTAGTGGCTGTTTCTCATTTCGTTTTTGGCTCAGTTTTTTTTTTTACAACATGCAATGTGCTTCACTGCTCCTACTGTGGTGTTCCCTGGGCAGAGAGGAGGCGGCCTGAAAGCAAAAACGAAGACTTTTTCTCATTTTGTCCGCCCCCCCTTCTCATTTTTCCCTCCTCTTTCCCAGATGGTTTCCAGAGGTTTTGCATTTTTAAAAGCATTCCTAGGTCATTCCCCTTGTGCAAGCATGCACATGTTTTTCAGTCCGAGTGTGTGATAAAGAAGGAAGGCCTTAGTCCCGGGCCCTCTGTGGTTTTAAAATCCAGTCCCTGGTCGCTATGGTTACCTCCCCCCACCCTTTGGGAAGTGCTGGCTGGCCGCGTTCTCAGCTGGCTTTGGCGCTTCTGCCTTTTAGGCAGCTGTTTGCGGCACCCAGCGTCGGGCTTTGCGCGAGCAGGGGAGAGCCGCAGCTGCAAACGAGGAAGCCTACCAAAGCAAGGGCCTGGTTGTCCACTTTTAGGAGGACTCTTGCGGTGGGGCCAGTTGATCCCAGGAGCTCTCAGCATCTGCACAGGCTGATGGATGACCTACTTATTTGTTTTTCGATGTATATGCTGCCAAGGCACTACTAGGGGCGATTACGACAAATACTGTATATCGCACAGGACAAAGGAACAAAGATAAAAGCATTCAAAGCAATTCGCCAACAACCCTTAGAAACAGGTGGCGTGGAGCAGTCGTAGAAAAGCCGGAGCGGACGGAGGAATAGGAAGGGGGAAGGAAGGGGGGTCATCTAAAGTTTGCGTGGAAAGCCTTCCTGAAAAGCTACGCTTAAGATTCAGACTTGGACTTGAGACCAAAGACTTGCAACTCGAAACCCACTCACCTGTCCCTTTGTTTCTGGGGAGAGGGGGAGCATATTTTTAACAGGGACTTGGGACTTGATACCAAAGATTTCAGACTTGGACTTGGGACCCAAGACCCAGACTTGAACCTGGACTTGGTGTTAAAGTCTTGGACTTGGACTTGGACTTGGGGCTTAAGATTCAGACTTAGACTTGGACTTGGGGCTTTAGATTCAGACTTGGACTTGGACTTGGACTTGGGGCTTAAGATTCAGACTTGGACTTGGGGCTTAAGATTAAGATTGGGGCTTAAGACTTGGACTTGAGACCAAAGACTTGGACTTGGGGACTTGAGACCAAAGACTTGCCAGTATCCTGCTATCTGTCTTTCTCCCATCCCAGTGCTGTACGCACGAAGATCAACCTTTTTCAGTCCCTGTTTTCTAGGGACCTCTTTTCCTCCACCCCACTTCCCCCCCCCCAAAAAACAAAGAGAAATAAAGTTTAAAATTCCTGCATGTCAGAAACACCTCCCTAACTATTGGTATAGTGGAGTGAAAAACAGGAATGTCGCAGTGCCATTTGGCTAATCTGTCTCGATTCCATGTTCTTTGGAGTCTTCCCACCCCCCCAAGTCTGCCCTTTCCGTTCCCAGATACTGTGCCTCCACGTCGGTTTGTTTTCTAGCCAGAGGACAACAACATTTCATAGGAGCGGCCTAATCCTTCCTTGCTTTGCTGGATGCCCACAACGTGCTGTCTATTCGCTGCCTCTCATTCGCAAACGTGATAAGCAGCTCCCAACCATGCCTGCCTCTGAACTGGGGGTGGGGGTGGGGGTGGGGGTGGGGGAAAAACACCAGACGGAATGGGCTCCCCCACCCCTCCTTTCTGGCAGCACGAAATAATTTGCAAAATTAAGCGGTTGACGGGCGAGGGAGGGGCTCTCGTAAAGCCGCAGTGCCTCTCCTGTTGCATTTACACACAACACAACACACACACACACACACACACACACACACACACACACACACATAAACACACACACACGGCTTCCGAGTGGTGGTCCGGTGCAGCCTATCAGGAAGCTCCATGCCTGAGCAAGCTGCACCTGGATGTCTATTTACATTTTTATTTTTTTATTTGTTGCCTCAACTCGGCTCTGGGTGAAAGACCTGCCTCTCACTGCTGCTTTATTGGCTCTCTGCCGCCGTCCAGGTGTAAGAAGGCAGGCAGTTTGGGGGGGCGGAGGTCTGGAGGCAGGTGGGGGCCCAGGAGAGAAAATCCCCTTTAAAGGTGAGAAAGGCCAGACGGTTGTGGCTTTGGAGGTTCATGACACGCTGCAGAGATCTTGGGTCCAAGTCTCAGGTCCATGTCTTTGGCACTTGTCCCCTGGTCTCAGTCCAGCTGGTTCTCGTGCCAGTATCCCTTGATGTACAGTGGTACCTTGTATAAAGCAATTAATTCGTTACAAATGAAGTTATGTTAAGCAAATTTTCCTTTATACAAATTTCCCAGAGGAATGCATTGAAAACAGAGTAATCCCTAATCGTGACCATCTTCATGTTGTACGGATTCGCCCCATACACAATTTGGTTAAGCAGATTTCCCCTATCTCCGGAATTTTTTGTTGTACAGATTTTATCTTGTACAAACCATTTGTTATACAAGGGTCCACTGTATTTAGGATTGCTCATCTCAGAAGACCCGGACCAACAGGCGAGGATTCTGGGAGATATTGTTTCAAGCATCTCAGTTTCTTAAGGGATTTCGCACTCTGTGAATTTGTGTCCCAGCCTTGAACCACCGCCGTTTCTTTCCCACCTCCTAACCAAGAGGTGAGAGAAGTTGCTTTAGTGGTGATGGAGACTACAACATCCAGAATACCCTAATCAGCAAGGCCATGGATCCTGAGGGCTGCAGGACTCTAGGAGTTGTTATTCCCCTCCCACCACCACACCCAAACGGTGGTCTCCAGTTCCAGAGACCTCTTTCGCTCACAGATTCCGCCTTCCGTTTCCACATGAGCCCATTGGGAGGTTTTTCAACCTGGCATGCTGCCTTTAGCAGATGGTGGGTGGGAGGGGTCTTGATAGGTTGGGATGATGGTCCATCAACTCTGCAGTAACCAATCATTCCCTCCTGCCTCTGATTCAGAGCGAGCCCCACCTCTCTGCTCTGTCCCTTTGCCTCTCCGTATAAGGTGGGCTGCCGAAAGCAGTCTGTCATGCTTGTCTGTTTGCTGCTTGATCTGTTCAGTTGTAAGTAAGGGGATTTTTTATCCAACTAATGTCTCAGAGGGAGATATGGAGACCAAGTGCCGGTGGATGAGAGAAAGGGGTGGATTAATCTGGTGGAGCTGTTCTTTCTGTCTCTGAGTCCCTGCGCTTCTCTGCAGTGAGAAGAATTTAACCAGACATTCAAAACACAGCAACCCCGCTAAGGCAGATACAGTTGAGGAAGTGATCCAAATGGAGACCTTGATTTGGGCCGACCCTAGCTTCCCTTTGAGATCAAGTTGATCTCCTGAACCTCCACAGAGGTGAGAGGGCTTTGTTTAGGGGAGGCTACTGAGAGCTGGACTATAAAGAAGGCTGATCACCGCAAAATCAATGCTTTTGAGCTGTAGTGCTGGAGGAGAGTCTTGAGAGTCCCCTGGACTGCAAGGAGATCAAACCTGTCCATCCTGAAAGAAATCAACCCCGAATGTTCACTGGAAGGACAGATTTTGAAGTTGAGGCTCCAGTACTTTGGCCACCTCATGAGGAGAGAGGAGTCCTTGGAAAAGTCCCTGATGTTGGGAAAGATTGAAGGCAGAAGGAAAAGAGGACGGCAGAGAAAGAGATGGTTGGACAGTACCATCGATGCAACCGATATGGATTTGACCAAACCCCGGGAGGCAATGGAAGATAGGAAGGCCTGGTGAGCTCTGGTCCACGGGGTCACAAAGAGTCGGACATGACTGAACAACTGAACAACAACAACAACCCTCTTATATATTTCCCTTTGTGCCTTTCCTCAACTGCCCATGTGGCTGGAGAGCCCCCCCCCCCGACCATATGTCTGTTCACCTTGTCGACAGGCAGATGTGATGCAACCCCTTTGCCCCCCACGCCAACCACCTGGCCTTGCCAAAGGTCTGTCTGGAAAAGCTTCCGGGACCTTTTTTGCTGTGCTTCCCACCCACGCCTCCCTCCCTCCCGGCCATTTCCACACTCTAAAGAATGCAGTCATTGTTGGCGAGGTCAGTGTGGTTCCCGTGTGTGTTCTTTTTTTCTTTTTCTTCGATGCAGCAGGAATTTGGAAGCAAGGTCAGGAGCAAAAGCAGAGCTGGGCCAAGTTATTTTTCTTGCTTCTGTTCTTTTGTTTTCTTTGCAAAAAGCTCCCAGAATCCTCCAAATGGCATAGCTCTTTGTTGAAAAATGACTTGGCCATGAACAGTCCTTAGCATTCCACGGCCCCTGCCACCGGCTGCTGTATCGTGCCTATATGCAGCCGTATCATAGGGGTAGACAACACACAGGATCAGGGGGGATGTGGCTTATATGGGTGTCAGAGCATTGATCCATCTAGTCCAGTGATGGCGAACCTATGGCACAGGTGCCAAAGGTGGCACTCGGAGCCCCTTCTGTGGGCACCCGACATCGCCCCTTCATAGCCACCTGTATACAGGTTAAATTACTGTATTGGCTCTTTGCAGAAAAATTAGTGGGTTTTGAATTGCAGTTTGGGCACTCGGTCTCTAAAAGGTTCGCTGTCACTGATCTAGTCTAACATGGCTAGCTGTGGTTGGCAGCTGTAGCTGTCCTGCATTAGGGCAGAATTCACGCCTATCTATGCCCAGAGACCCTGGGGGGTCTCACACTCCAGCACTAACTGGGCCCAACTTTCTTTACCTTCAAGAACTTGGTAGGATGAGAGTGGCAAAGTTCCACTCTTAGGTCTATTATATGCTCCATTTCCAGTAACAGCTTCCATAGTGGACTGTGTGTATGAAAGATGTCTGAATTCAATCCAGGACAACAAGGCAGAGAGAGAGAGAGAGAGAGAGAGAGAGAGAGAGAAATAAGGACCTTCTCCTGGTGCCTTGGCTGTGTTTATCCCAATAGAAAGTATCTGGGAGAGCTCACAGCCAGAACGCAAGGCTCATAAGGTTTCCTGCAAAATCCATCCGTCTCCGCGCCACTTCTTCTTAACCCTGTTTGCCTCCGGTGTAAACAAGAGCCCTGTCTGATGGAGCATCTGTTACTTCTCATACTGAGGTTGGGGAGGGCGGCTTGATGCGGCCACTGGAGTAAGGGGTGCAGAGCCTGGATTTTGGTTTCTAGGGAGACACGAGGTCATTTGCTTTCAGAGACCCAGGTCTGCATCTCTGCATCTTGGCTTATTTCCTTGCTTATCTATCTATCTATCTATCTATCTATCTATCTATCTATCTATCTATCTATCTATCTATCTATCTATCTATCTATCTATCTATCTATCTATCTATCTATCTATCTATCTATCTATCTAAAACTGAAGCAGAGCAGGAGGCATCCCAAATGAGCCCAGGGAGAGGGGGGGCAGGCATAGCTTCTTGGGGAATTCCGTCCCTCTCCTCCCCCCCCCCCCCAGCAAAGAGGCACAAGATGATCCTCAAGGAGCAGGATTTGGCCTCTGGGCCTCTAGTGAGAACACAAGGAATGGAAGAAGCGAGGGAGGGAGGCTGGAGTGCTTTAAAAAATGCACAGTGGAGAGTTTCGGGTGTTATTTTTATGTTGGGTATATATATATTTTTTTTGACGTTGGATTCTTTCGACGCAGAGCCCATAAAGGGAGCTATTAATGGCAGTGCCGGCTGCACGCAGCCGGGCCCTTGTGGGTGTGATGGGAACTTTCCAAGGCTTGCAGGTAAACAGCGGCGGAGCCAGGCAGCCAGCATGTGTCTGCTGCTGCGCGCACGGGAGGGAGAGGAAAGAGGAGGGGGGGCCAAGCATGTCAGCCTTGGTGGGCCCTTGCTGGGAGCTTCATGGATTCTGACACATTCCACCCAGGGTGGAAGAAGCCCGGAACAAGATCCCCTCCTGGGTTTCACGGGCGTCTGATTTACCTGGCTTCCTGACGCCTCCCCCGGGTGTCAGCTTGCCGGCATAGTTACAGCGGGGCTGACAAGGGAAGGACAGGGAAGCAGAGAAGGAGGAGGAGCAGCTGGGGCTGGCTGAGGGACGAGCAGCCCGGAATGGCCGCCGCTGAGCCCAGTGGGAAGCTGGCCGACCGGGTGGGCGGGCGGGCTAGGAGACAGGAAAGGCCTGGGGAAGGGAGGGGATGGGGTTCTGGGTCCAAGAGGACAGGGGCTGCTGCACATCTGGCTGAAAGGGAGGCGGAAGGGCCAGCAGGAGATCTATCTGCCAGGCTGCCCATCGCCAGAGGTGCCCGAAACATCTTCTCTTGGGAAAGGCCCTCCAGGGATCTCGATGGATCTCAACCTGGGGTCCCCAGATGTTAGAACCGTTGGGCTGGGCCGGACCTTCTGGGTCACCTAGTCCTTCCCCTACCAAGGAGGCCCAGTGTGGGGGACTGAACTCCCAAGCCCTGGCTCGGTAGCCAGATGCCTCCACCACAGAGGGAGCCATCTTCTTGGACTAAAACTCCCGGACGCTTTTGTGTCGGCCAGGATTTCGGGGAGTTGCAGTCCCAAGAACATCTGGGGACCCAAGTTTGGGGACACCCCCCGTCTGTCTCGTCCAGGGTCATCAGAGCTGACCAACACCGCAGCTGCTGAAATGTACAAGGTTGTTGTTTTCAGCTGCCAAGGACGTGAGCTGTTTCTGCATGCTTGTATCTTCCAGCTCTGCAGTTCTGAAACGATAAGGACAGCAGTGATGGTTGCATTTTCCCTGTGCAATTGGTAGATCCGGTATTGGTTGGCTCGCCGTTCTTTCCTTCAACTGGGGTGGAAAGGTGGTCCAGATCCGTCCGGGGGGGTGTCTCTGACAATCCCAGCCTCTCCCATTCTGTACCCCAGAGATGTTGTACATGTTGGACCTTCCGGCGCCCTTTCAAAAGACCCCATTTCAAAATGAAGCCCCCACCCTCTGAATCAACAAAGGCCTGGCGAGGGAGGGGGCGGTCGGAGAAGAGGCTGGCCTTCTCCCCTCCACACCCCTCCCTGCCCACCACCCCGCCGCCCCCTCTGCCCGCCCAACCCCCGCCGTTTTCCCCGCCGGGCTCCCTTCCCCTCCCTCCCCCCTGGGAAAGGCCTTTGCAGATGGACGCAAAGAGCCTTGATTAAAAGCGGACTGACAGCCAACAGCAGCCGTTGAAGCAGCAGGCACGGCAGCCCTTCAAGTCCAGAGGGAGCCTGTTCCGGCTTTGCCTCTCGTTCTCAGATGTCCCTGGTCCTTTAATCAATCACAGCCCAGGGAGAGAGGAGCCAACCCGCGTGCGGCTGGGACGAGAGGCATGTGCACCGCATTCATTGCGGCTGCAAAGGAGAAGAGGAGGAGGAGGAGGAGGAGGCAGAGGGACGGAAGCACGGAAGAGGCCATGATCAAGCCAGTTAGGAGCCTGGGCGGATTTTCCTCCTCTTCATCTCTCTTGCGTTTTGCACATCAGGGCAGTGGGTCTCTAGCGCTTGAGCACAGGGAGCCGCACGGCAACGCTCCGGCCCTCGACCTCCGCCTGAGCCGAGCGTTATGGTCTGCTGCAGCCACTGTGGTGGAGTTTCAGAGTCAGGGGGAGGCTCTGGAAGCCCAAAGGGGGAAGACTTGGGGTCCTATTTATAGACATACAAAATAGCTTAAGAGCAGCCCCAGGAGATATTGGAGGCTTGATTGCCCAAAGGAAAGGGTTCCCTAGTCAAGAGCATGCATTACATTCTAGCACAGTGATGGCAAACCTTTTAGAGACTGAGTGCCCAAACTGCAATTCAAAACCCAGTAATTTTTTTGCAAAATGTCAACACCGTAATTTAACCTATATACAGGTGGCTATGAAGGGGCGATGTCAGGTGCCCACAGAAAGGGCTCCGAGTGCCACCTTTGGCACCCGTGCCATAGGTTCGCCAACACTGTTCTAGCACATCCTGGTTTGAATTGACTCGTATTGGATATCAGCTTTAAAAGTGTCCATATGTAACAGTCTGTTAAAACATCTCTCTTTCCTCTTAAAACCAACTTTCCTGTAAACACCCTTCAGCCCGCAAAAAAACAGCAAAACAGCTCCAGGGACTGCGGCAGAGATGCATCGGGGATGTCACTAGTGCTAGCCAGTGGGCACTTTTCTACACAGGCAGTTTGTCCTTGATTCAGTCAGAGTCGTGGAATCAGGTATTTCAGAACTGTCTGAAATACAAAAAGCTGTCCCAGTGTGTAGTATAGACATGGCATTCTCAAACTGGACCCATGCTTTTGCAAATTTTCCATCTGGGGTAACCTTTTGTTTCTGGATCTATTGATCCACCCATCTATCTAATTTGGAACCCTTCTGCCCAGATACCTTGCCTTGCAAATAGACTTGTTGTATAGTCCTGCAACTCTAACATTGTGGTAGCTGCAGTTGTGCCAAGAGAGAAGTTCTGTTCATGGGACACTTCCCCTGGAGGTGTGTTGCACAACCAGCAAAAAAAGGAACCGCACAACCGGTTGCACCATCACCGTGCAATGTCCTTGTCACCGGTATGGAACATCTGGCCTGTTTACGATGGTCTAACACAGTAGTGGCCAAATGTCGGCCCTCTAAATGTTTTGGACCACAATACCCAGAATTCCAAGCCTGTACTGCCAGTGACAAAGGACCGCGGGAGTTGTGGTCCAAAACTTATGGAGGGACGAAGTTTGGACACCACTGGTCTAACATTACGCTTTGACAAACAGGCTTTTGGCTTAGATGTATGAAGAGTGAGCATTCTCTTACCCACCACGACCCCTGCTTCAAAGGTGCTCTCCTTCACGGATGGAGCAGTGGCTCTGCTTACAGAAGGGACATGGTTAAAGCACCAGTATTTCCAGTAAGGACAGCGGGGGGGGGCTGTGCTCAAAACCCTCAAGAGCTGCTCCCAGTCCGTGTAAACCACAGGAAGCAAGCTTGAGCAAGCAGATGGCTCAGTCTAAGGCAGTGGTGGTGAACCTTTGGCCCTCCAGATGTTTTGGACCACAACTTCCACAATCCTTTATCATTGGAAATACAGGCTTGCAATTATGGGGGTTGTGGTCTAAAACATCTGGAGGGCCAGAGGTTCACCACCACTGGTCTAAGGCCAACTTCCCAGCTTCCTCATTGGCCCAGTTCTTTATTATGAAGCATAAAGATCATCATCTTCCTTTTTTCTCGACTGGAGCTCAGGAGTAAGATGCCTACTTAGCATGGCAGATGGTGTTGACCCTCCGTTCCGGTTTTCTAGGCCAGAATCTTCTCTGAAATATTGGAGAGGTTGGGGGTGACTCAGCCTAGCACATTGGTGGCGAACCTTTGGCACTCCAGTTGTTTTGGACCGCCACTCCCAGAATTCCGAGCCTGTATTGCCAGTGACAAAGGACTGTGGGAGCTGTGGTCCAAAACATCTGGAGTGCCGAAGGTTTGCCACCACTGGCCTAGCAGATAGTGAGCTAGTTGGCCCAAGGGACTGAGGCTGCAGACACTGGTCATTCTGACTTCGTAATGGGACACAGGGGATGGTGAATCCGTTCTCAGTTCGGGTCCAAGCTTGGAAGGAGGACTCCAAAGAAGCCTTGACACTCTTTACACTCTATAGAGGATGCCTACAGGAGAACGAGCACCCTCCCACCACCAAAAGAAATCTGGGAATGAAGGCTCTTGGCCTTGAATGAGGACTTGGCATTATCTAGGTGAGTGAAATAAAGGCCGAGTCCTGTCTGTGCATTGGTGTTTGTGGGGAATTCTGCGATTTGGAAATCCCAAAACCTCAAATGGGTGGTTACTTCATGTCCTTCTTTGTTCCGCGACTAGTTTTGTACCATGACAGTGTTGGTTGCGATCACATAGTTTTGTCCCTGTTTCAGTGTTCTCGTGGTTATCTCACCATGACAAAAGCTGAATTAGTCTAGCTTTCTTTTTCCTTTTGGGGGGGTGGGGGTGGGGGCTTAAAAATTCTTTTTTGATATTTTGCTTCTGAAAAGTCAACATAAAAAAAAACTGCCACAGTTTTCTGAGAGAAACGAATGTTTTGTTGCGTGACAGTCTTTACTACATGGCATCTTGTCTCGGAACAGAAAGTAGGAACAAAGAGTAACAAGGGAAAACCCTACCCCAGCACCAGCTACAGGATTGTTGCATTTAGCACCTGTTCCAAGGGCGTGGTTGAGACAAATTTCAGTAGTTGTGTGACGGAGGTGAAATAATTTTTTGTACCGCTCCTAAGCACAACACTAACCTTCAGAAACAAAATGGAGGTGAAGTGACCACCATGGTAATTCTGGGAGCCAAGATCAAAGTCGGACGGGAGATTAAAGCAACATTCCCAAACAGTATTTTACGAATATTGGAGTCCCTTCTCCCCACTCCGAAGAAGGCACATGCAAGGATATTTTATTTATATCTACGGACCCCATACACTTCCTACAGTTTTATTTCCACAGTTAGGTTGCCACAATCTGTCTCTGCTGAGACAAACGGGAACCTATTTTGGGGGTTCGCAGAGGGGCACAAGCTCCGCCTGCCCCAAGGTCACCCAGCCGCCGATTCTCAGCCCTTGCCTACCTCAAAGGGTTGTCGTGGGAAAGAAAGGCAAGGGTGCCCCCTATGCAACACTGAACTCCTGGGGGAGGAGAGCGAGAAATACAGAAATCCACCCCCAAATGTTGCAGCTGCTGAGGGGGAGAGAGACAAACACACACACACACACACACACAGAGGTCTTATTTAGTCACCCCGCACATTCCTGAATGTCTGTTGTTGGTCTTGCTGGTGGGAGTGAAAACACAATGAAAGAAACGCCTATTATTTTGACTCGACTGGCTGGTTTAGCAGCTTTCTTGAGGGAGAAAACCCAACCGCAAGAGGCCAGGGGAGGCAGGGAGGTGGGTGTTTAGGTGGGTGGGCGGGTGGCTGGATTGTACACAGCTCAGCTTCATCCTGGAAGTGTCAAGTCTTTTTGTGAGCCCAAGAGAGGGTGTGTATGTGTGTGTGTGGGGGGGGTGGGCAGCGTCCAGGAACTGCTGCCAAGATTGGGCCGGCCTCCCAGGCAAGGTGAAGGTTAGGGGGCTCTTGCCGGGCGGAAAGCGCCTGGCCAATTGTTCGGGGCCATCACAGAGGTTTAATGAGAAGCAGAGACCCACACATTTGGGGGTTGTTGTAACATGAGATCTCTACATTCTGACCATCCCTGCTGACGAACCCTAAAAACACTGCCTGGAAGACTCGTGTTCGCAGAGCGGCTCGCTCGGGAGCCAATCCTAGTGTAAACCCCAGGGATTGAATAGGTCTACTCCGGTTGGAACTATCAATAAGGGGTCTGGCTGTTGGTTTGGGGAGTACAGTTCCTATTATCTTCTGGCAAGCTTTGGGGAGTCTAGGGCTTGCTCATCCAAAGAGGAACTTCCTTAAGTTTTTCCAGGAGTGTTGCTATATTTCTGCCCTGCTTCTGCTCCCCTTTCTTGGGAGACACGAACGTGATTTCAGCGAGAGCGGCGTGCTGTGAGTAACCTGTCACTTGACCCTTCGGTGAGAACAGCTGGATGGCGCTGTGGTTTAGGCATCTGGCTGCAGGTTGGGTGTTCAATTCCCTCAAAGGGAATTGGGGACAATGGCTGGACTCTTAGGGTTAGGGTTAGGATTAGGGTTAGGGTCATGCAGACCCTTCCAGCTCTGCAGGTCTAAGACAAAGAGTCGCCATCAAGGAATCAGTCCCTTGCCAGGTTTCCCAGCAGGCAGCTTCTTCTCTGTTCCTCTTGCTATTCCGGGAGGCGTTTGGTGGCTCTTGATTAATTTTCTTTTGTCCGCCATCCGCCTTCATGCCTTTTTTATTATCATGTCATTGAATTGATCCTTTTATTTGCTTATTTGTTACATTTTATCGTTGTTGTTTTGTTTGTTTGTTGTGAGCCGCCCGGAGTTCCTTCGGGAAGACGGCACAGTATATAAGCTTTATAATAAATAAATAAATAAATAAATAAATAAATAAATAAATAAATAAAT
>JAHTLZ010000054.1:13964062-13982578 GCA_023846285.1 Phrynocephalus versicolor
AATAAATAAATAAATAAATAAATAAATAAATAAATAAATAAATAAATAAAAGGCGCTTGAACCACACTGAAAACTGAGGTCCTCAACAGTGGGTTTGTTGGGTGCCCACCACCTCAAGATATTCACCTGGGTCCTACCATCGGCTGTGGCTTTGACCTTCAAAACGGCTGTGGTTTTGTTTTTGTTTTTTTCATTTTGAGGTGCTTTTCATCTCTTCTTAGAAATGTCCAGCTTTATAAAAAGGCCCTTTGGGAAATTATTTTTTCAAGAATTAGCCCTTTTGTTCTTGTTGTTGTTTCTGTTTCTGTTGATGCTGCTGCTGCTGCTGCTGTGTGGAAGGGGATGCAGGGAGGTAGAAGTAGCAAAGGTTCAAACATTGCGGTAGCCCAGTGTAGAACAAAAACATTGTAAATACGTCCAGTCAGTAAGGAAAAACAATGAATGAGTGAGTGAACGCCAGATTGCCATGCCATGTGCAGCGGTCGGCTTGCCTCCACAAACCACAGTTGCTGACCGTATTTTGAACTGGCAATAACTTATTTTAAGATTCTCTCTCTCTCTCTCTCTCTCTCTCTCTATCTATCTATCTATCTATCTATCTATCTATCTATCTATCTATCTATCTATGCATCCTTCACCAAAGCAAAGATCTTTTTAAAACCAGCTGCAGACCAGCCATCTTAGAGTAAACAAATACAGAAAGAGTGCAGGCATGGGAACGGAGCCCCTTCCATGTTGCATTGTGAAGAATCTGATGGTGACCCCAAGGGTGCAGACAGAGAAGGGGCTTTGAGTGTTACAATTCTCCATGCAAAGCGGCTGGTTCCGGCTTTCAGGCTCGGTCTGTGCATTCATGAGAATGTCCAGTGGGCACACAATACGGGCCGCAAACGGACCAATCAGGGGAGAGGCTGTTCGCTGCAGATGGGGCTCCCAGTGCTTGGGAAATGTTGGCGGGGGGGGGGTGTTCTTGGAGGTGGCAGGGATTCTGCCCCTCCTGCCCCCACCAAGCTTTCATCCAGGTTGCCAGCCAGATGTTTCGGTTGTGGCCACCACCACCACCACCACCATCACAAGGGTAGGAAGCCAAATGTGTCTCTGTTTTTTTAATCTTAGTTCAGAGTTAGCAACAGTTTGGGGAGAGGATCTCTATGGCCGGGCTTCTGCTTTGGACTTTTCCCTGTTAAAAGCTAGACATTCGGCTAGCTGATAAGCTGGCTCAGATTTGTTATAAATATTTTTCGTAGGGCCGGTCCACCGCTGTTGCATGAGAAGCTCTGAAAAGCAGAGCATCTCATTTCAAACGCAGTATACCAGATCCCGGCATGAGCTTGACCCTTTGAGCCTATTGAGGCTGCCACCTTGGAGGGCTGGAGTTAGCCATTTGTTAAGTTGCCAAACTCCTGCTGCAAAATTGTCAGTTTGGGTCCGTCTACAAAGAACCCCTGGTACATTTCTCCAGGGCCCATGCGCACACAGGCTAGATCTAGGTTGTGCACATGTCCACCTGAATTTCGGTAAGGGCTCAAATCATTGAGGATCAGACCACAACTTAAGAAGTATGCTAAGTGACAGGGGGTGTCTTTTAACTGCCAAATAAGATGATACACTGCCATGCTTCCCCACCACCACCTTTCCCCCCCTTTTTGCCTCTCTTGGCAAATGTAGGTTAGGGCCTTTTTACACGACCCCTAAGATCCGCTGGTCCCTTAAATTCGGACCAGAGATCTTGAGGGTTTGTCGCTCTTCCTGCGTTCCCACCCCCTCCACACTTCCTTGTTCTGTCTGCGTGAGGGGAGGGAGAAAAAAAGGGAGAAAAGAATGCACTCTTACCTCCGGAGTGCCGGTGGAAGTTACTCCGACCCCCCCGTCACTTCCTGGTTCCTCTTAAAGGGGCGGGAGGCAAAAAACAACAACAAAAAGAAGCGAGGAGAGCCCGGCACTCTCTGCATCAAAATTTTTCACTCTCCCAGAGCAGGTACTTGAAAGGTGCGCTGGGTCGCGCTTAGGTGGGTGGGGTCGCACTTAATTTTCTGTTAGCTCTGGAGCTGGTGGGGAAACATTTTTAAGCTCCAGAGCTGGGAGCCATTTGCAGCGGAGCTTAGGGGTCGTGTATAAACGCCCTTAGATGATTCTGGGTACCACATGCAGCCACCATGGAGGTGGAGTGGATTCTTGGAACGGTTGTATCAAAAAAGAAAGAAAATGGACCTGTACCGAAACCCCCACATTTTCAGATTCCACAGAAGAAGGGTGTTTCGTTGTTGTGTTGTTGTTGCTGTTGTTGTTCCTGTTTCGGTTGGTTCTTGTCATTGTTCTATCTCTCTCTCTCTCTCTCTCTCTCTCTCTCTCTCACACACACACACACACACACACACGCATGCATGCACGCACACAGCTCTTCACACCGCTTTGGTTTGATGTCCAACACTTCTTAAGGGTTGTATTTGATTGGGGGGGGGGAGGTGATAACAGCATCTTATCATTTAGGTTTGCAGCGGTGGAAAGACACCGAATGCCCCCCCCCAATGCCACCCACAGTCTCAAAAACCCTTGGCACCATCTTTCTGCCCAGCTGGTTTACAAGTTGGTATTTTGTGTGTCACTCTCTCTCTGTCTCTTTGTCTCTCTCTCTCTCTCTCTCTCTCATTCACTCACTCACTCACTCACTCACACGCACGCACAATACAATCCTTTGATGAACGGCTGATTGGGGATCTGTGGCTCCAGCTAAAGCCTGCCTGGAAGCCATCCGTGAGACAAAGAAGGAAGGCAAAGGTTTTCCCACATGAAACCCAACCTGTTCCTGCGCAGAGGGAGCAGCCGTCTATTTTAAAAAAAGAGGAAAGGAAAGCCATAACCACAAACAGCATCACAAGGCTGATTGCAACGTGGCAGGAATTCTACAGCTCTTCTACCCACGGCACGGTTATAGCCGATGAAAGGATTCCGCATTATCCTCCCCCCATCACCAGGGGAACCAACGGTGAAGGATGCGTTTTCTCAAAATCTTTTCTGGCAACCTTTTTATTTATAGCTCGTGATTCACCGAGGCTGCCCGTTTCTGCCTCTCGATCCTGCTGTTTTCTGAAAACCTGAGGCCTCTGCCTGGCTTGTTTTTTGTTTGTTTGTTACCCAGGAGGACGTTAAATAGTTGCAGTTAAGAGGTGAACGCTTGGTTTTAAAACCCCTGCTCCGTTGATATAAGGAGACCGGTTTTGGGTGGGAAAACATCTGGTTCTGGCATTGTGTGTCCTAGGGGAAAGCTTTGAGTGGTATCTCAACCCTCTCTGTGTGGGCCTGATGTACGAGTAAGAACCGGCAGGATGCAGAACCAATTTCTTTAAACGAGAAGCTTAAATAGCAGCCTCGTTTCCTTTGTGACTGGACGTGGTTTCTTCACAGATCCAGCCCGCTAGCAGAAGGTGGGGTGTTTTATCGTGCCTTCTGCATTGCTTCGTTTGTTGATGTATACAGTGGCTTTTAAAGGCATTTTGCTTATGGTAAGTGGTTCGATCAAGACCAACGTTCTCTTCCCATCACAGAGGTCTCTGGGTCCCTACTTTTCCAGAAGCTGGGAAGTACCTCCAAGGAGAAGCATCTTCTTCGGTTTAAAGCAGAAAGTGATGATTCAGGACACCGGTCAGCCCTCTTGCTTTTTACTCATGAGATTGTGGTCGTGGCCGTTTTGTACCTGAACTTCCACCCCAGCTAAACACAATCAATGAGCTCCAGTCTTCGTTTGCTTGCAATGTTTTTTTTTTTTTTTTTAGTTTTAGCATGTGACTGCTTATAGGCCCTCTCCCCCCCCCCCAACACACACACACACACACACATTGTGTCCTCTCCACGGTCCTGTGAGGTAGGCCAGGCTGAAGAAATGTGGGTGGCCATCAGAGTCTTTTTTTCCTCCTCCTGGCTAAGTGGAGATGTCTCATGCAGCCTTCTGGCTGCTCCACCACACTCAGTGGTGGGAACGCCAGCAGGGAGGGTCAGCTAAAACAACCCTGTTGACATTGGTGGAAGCCAAATAAACATAGTGGAACCTCCTACTCTTAAATATGGATCTGCTGAAGCAGTGAAGAATGTGTGGCTGGAAATAGGGTGGAGGCCAAAATCTGTTCCGCCTGAGATGGTAAGATCCTGCGTTTCATCCCAGCTCTTGTACACAAGTGCGAAGAGAATGGGACGACCAGTAGGATGGACCTGTGGTGCTGCCTGGTTTGGGAGAGGATGCTAAGCTTCTTGATACTCTCTGACAGTACGCATTTTTCAAGAGCGGACAGGGGACTTTGACCTGTCATCTGGAATTCTTTTTCTTCTGGAGATCAGTGGCCACAGATCCCAGAAAGAGGAAAGCAGCGTCTCGTCCATGGCTTCGTATCCTCCCTCCTTAGTTTATCTCCATTTCCATTTTCTCCTTTTTGTCTGGGCTGGCCTTTCCTCTCCTCTCCACTGCTGTTTGGACCTCTTCTGTACAATTGTCTCCTCGTTGCCATCCTATCTGTCACTAGTGCTGGGCTGAAGGTGATTTTTTTTTCTCTGCCACATTTTCTGGGGGCTTTGTCACTGGGCTCTTCTATGGAAAATGATAGGACCCCTTGGCAAAATATAAATGCAATTTTATTCTCTCTCTCTCTCTCTCTCTCTCTCTCTCTCTCTCTCTCTCTCTCTCTCTCTCTGTTTTGCCTAACCAGCATCAGACCTTCCTTTCTTCCATTCATAGCTTTGGCTCATAAATCATTCCTTTGTCCGGAACGTTCCCCTCCCCCCCACACACACACACACTCACCATGAAATCGCTGCATAAGTATTATCTTGATAGATCAGGCCAAGACGTTGCCTTTTACAGGCTTAGTTGGCATTTACGGCATATGAATCTTAAACGGTCTTCTTCTGCCTTTCCTGGGGCGTGGTGAGGGGGTACAAGACCAAGCAGATTCAGGTGCTGTCCAAACTGGTGCAAGGGGAGCCCCGTGCATCCATGACGGCCAGTGCTCAGAAGAACCCTTTGGCGGCTTTCCAGCTCCTGGAAATCCGGTTGATAGAAGTTGGGGACTGCAGAAGGAGCTTGAAGCTCCGTGGTTTATGTCTTTCGCTGGGGGTTCGATGCCCCTCTGTGCCTCCCTGGCAGGGGATGGACTCAATGATCCTTCCAGAGGGTCCCTTACAGCTCTGCAGTTCTACTGATGATGATGATGATGATCATGATGATGATGATGATGATGATGATGATGCTGTTTGAAGGGTGTACCAGACTGCTAGCCACCAATAGAATGTATCTCAGGAAAGGAGAGAGAGAAGGAGAAGGGATACTGAGCATGCTGTACAACGAGGTGTGCGTGCGTGAATGCACCTTTATGTACGACGAGAAATGTGCACAAGGGCATGGCACAGTGGGGGAGGGGAGATCTGATTCCACTGGCAGTAATGGAAGGGAACGGGGTGGGGGTGGGGGATAATCAAGTTCGTTTGGGTTGATCGTTGGCAGCCGGCGTCTGCGTCCTGTCCCCCGCCATACCAAAGGCTATTAGTAAGAGATCTGGGTAGGCGCTTCTCCTCATTAATGCGAGAAGTGCATTTATCTGCTCTTGGCGGAGCTGGCTGTTTTGTGGGGGGGGCGGAATCTGGTGGCCCACGTGATACAGCTCAGGCGCATGCAAATGTGGCGCGGTGCACGGTATACCTTCCTTAATTGAGACATCATGGGGCTCATTTTTCAAGCCGGCATGCCTGGGGAATTTCAGGTTTAGGCAATTAAAGGGAAGAGTGGTGGACAGTGATGTCAGCCAGGGGCACTGCTTAGAAAAGTTCCTTTTTTAAAATGAGCACAGGCTGGTTGCAGCATTCAGAGCACTGCAGTCAGGAAGAAGGCAGGTTCCCACCACCACCACCACCAAGCTGTGGCCACGGGTACAGGGCGAAAGAGTATGAGCCCATTGGTTCTCTTTAAGGATAAGGAACAGCAAGTAGAATCGGAGGATGGTGGGATTGGGAGGGGTTGCCAAAGGTCATCTAGATGAGCCCCCTAGCCAGTGCAGGAAATCTGACAGCTCAAACAAGTGACCACATTTGAAAACCTGCTAGCAGAAAACAGAAAAGACGCCACCACCTTTCTAAAGAGAAGAGCCCACCTTCCCACCCATCCCCAGTGGTCTGTTCCACCTTTGAAAACCTCTGGACTCTCACCAAGGCTTCCTGAAGGTTGTGACGGGCAATCTTTGGTTGAAATTTCAATCCAGAAGACAGCGGAATCTCGTCCTTGTAAGTTACCCAACAGAGGTTGGATGGCCCTCGGCCAGGTAAGCAGTGGATCTGAGTTCCCATTACTGGCCTTGGTTGAGACTAGATGGCATTTGGGACATCATCTGACTCTACCATTTCCTGCTCGGTCCTCCTGGGAAGAGTCCTTCAGATGGACATCATTCTCTTGTCTTCCTTCGTGGTCTGGCAGGGCTGAGTTTTGAATGTGAAGAACCTCATTCTGGGTTTGGGAAGGAAGCCTTTCAACAACAACAACAAAATCCAGTGCTCTACAAGTGTGTGGCTCACTCCACACTCGCAAACATCAGAGATAACTTCAGTCGGAAACTCCCTTCCTCAATCTTAACCATAAATTAACTGAGCATTCCAAGGGCACAAACAGTTCCAATGCTCACAAGACAAGCAGCTGCCCCAGGTGTGGAGCACTTCCTGGAAGTCATTAGTGATTTATTATTAATTGCCTTTGGCGTTGCCCTTTCCTCTAGTGAGCACAAGGCACTATCTGGGGCTATTAATCTCCTTGCACATTTCATCCTCACCACCACCAAAAAGGAGGGGCAACAGCTGAGGACCAGAATCAGCAGTACACCCCCCTCTTCAAGGGCAAAGGGCACTCATTCAAAGATGAGGATGTACACGTAGTAGACAGAGAAGATAGGTGGTTTGAGAGAGGGGTCAGGGAAGCCATTCATGTGAGCATTGAAAACCCTTCTCTCAACAGAGGTGGGGGCCTCAGGCACAGTCTATCTGCTACTTATCAGGCAGTGATTTCAACAGTCCCCAGACAAATAAAAAATACTTCACACCTCCACCACCAAGGCTATAGAAAACGACCCATACTTTATGAGTTTTAGCACCTTAAGCCATTTTCCACCTAATGGCCTCCTGAAACTATTGTCCCCCTAACGAGCCTATTTACGCGTTGTTCATCTTACGAGTCTGTTTCAGACCAGGGTGACAAGAGGTCAAAGTGGACTATAAAATGGAGGTCTTGCAACTACCTTCCCTCAGACTTGATGAAGCTGTTTGGATGAGCAGTGAACTGTTTTGATCTCTCAAGAAAAGAGGTCCAGTTGCCATGACTCAACTTCCAGATAAACTCCCCTGGATGACTGAGAATCTTCACAGACAACCACCAAAAAGGTTGGTCAAAGCTAGGCGAAAATTGACTAGACCCAGCTGCGAATCTAGAATCGGGATCTCCAAAGCCTCCATCCATCACTTGCATGATGGTGTAACACTGAATTTCAAAAGAGGGCCAGATTTGGTGAGGTCAAAATGTGTAGGGGCCGACCATTCAGCCACATTTGGCCCCCAGACTGGACTTTGCACAAGCCTGTAGGACAGGGGTGTCCAAACTTCGGCCCTCCAGATGTTTTGGACCACAACTCCCACAGTCCTCTGTCATTGGCAGTACAGGCTTGGAATTCTGGGAGTTGTTGTCCAAAACATCTGGAGGGCCGAAGTTTGGACACCCCTGCTGTAGGACATGCCGGAGGCAGGTAGGCTGGGCAGGTGGCTGGGGTGGGGGGATGGACAGAGGCAGGGACTGCAGGCAAACTGTAGGCAAACTGTAAAACTGCAGGCAGATGTCTCCATCATCCGGTATGGAGAGAGGTCAGCTGGTGGGGACGCACCATAGGCTGAGCCAGTGGAGAGAAGAGCCTGTGGTCCGCGCGAAATTTGAAAACGGGCTGCATTTGGCCCCTAGGCCTGACTTTCGACATGCCTGCTTTAAGGCATCCCCAAGCCTGATGTTTATTTTCTTTGCAAAAAATAAAAAAATGGAATATTGCCCCTCCAGAGGGCAGTGCAATGTCCGATGTAATGCTCTTCCTCCCACACACCTTTTTTAAATGCCCCAAATGGCATCTTTATAAAAGCAATTAAAATGGATGCTGAGCAGCCCGAGGGGGGTCAGGAGCCAAGGAAGATGGAGGAGGGGGTGCAGCCACTGGAAGCTCCACATTAGTTCACTCCTCATGTATGGGCTGCTGACCTTAATGGAACAACAGCGATACACGGGAGAGGCATTGGTAGATTTCTTATAAAAAGGATGAGAGGGAGAGAGTATTTAGTAATTGCTGATGTCAGGAACCTGCACCTGACCCACAACCTCCCTAGGTGAACCATCTCAGGTGAATGGATGCAAATTCATCTAGAAGCAGGGATGGGGGGGGGTCTCACCGTCAAGTCGGAATTAAGTCATACCAGTGACTTGACCCAGGTTTGGTTTTCAGTGACTTGGACCCAGCTTGCAACTTTGAATCCACCCACCCTCTCCTTTATTCTGGGTGGAGGGATTTTGTTTTTAATACAGACTTGGACTTGGTACCAAAGGCTCAGACTTGGGACTTGATACCAAAGACTTGGACTTGGGATTTGGCACCAAAGACTTGGACTTGGGACTTGGCACCAAAGACTTGGACTTGGGACTTGATACTAAAGACTCGGACTTGGGACTTGGCACCAAAGACTTGGACTTGGGACTTGATACTAAAGACTCAGACTTGAAATTGGCACCAAAGACTGTGATTTGGTACTTGGTACCAAAGACTTGGACTTGGGACTTGAACTTGGGACTTGGGACCAAAGACTTGGACCCAAAGACTAGCCAACATTCCTGTCTAGAATCGCCCCCAAGGCCAGCCCAGAGACGTAGATGGATGCAATGAAGATGGGCTTGTACATATCGTAATGTTGGGGAGGAAGAGAGACACATTGAGTGCACGGGATAGAAATGCAAGGGATAAAGCAGACAATAAATAGGAATCTGTCTTAAGCTAAATCAGATCCCCAACTAGCCCAGTCCTGTTGACTCCGATTTGCAGTCCTGTTTTCCAAGATTTCAGGCAGGACTGTTTCATAGCAAAACCTGGAACTGCTGGTGATGCGATGGGGTCGGGGGAGGCTTGTGCATACACAACATGTGCTCCACCACGGAGATCCAACCTGACCATGCCAGGCAGCATGCCTGTGCTGAGTCATCAAGGGAGGAGAATTCGCTTCCAGGGTAAGGCTGCCAGCTCTGGATCTTGGAAACGCAGGCCTTCTTTCCTTCCTTCCTGGGCAAATAAAATCCCAGACAAGATTGGACAAGACCGGAGGAAAGGTGGGGATCAATAGGCTGCTGTTCCTGTTGTTTCTTTTAAGAAAGTGTCTGTCTGTTGGATAGCAATAGCACCGATAACGCTCAGAGGAACGGTTAGCTGTGTCATGTTTTCACAGACCCTGCTGAGGTGGACCAGATCACTCCAGGGATCATCTTAGTCCAGTGCTTCTGAACCTTGGGCCCCCAGAGGTTCTTGGACTACAAATCCCAGAAGTCCTGGCCAGCACAGCTGGTGGCAAAGACTTCTGGGAGTTTTAGTCCAAGAACATCTGGGGACCCAAAGTTGGGAACCACCAGTCCTGTCTGACCCACTGAGAGGTGGCGATCCAACCTCCTGTGAAAGAGAGTCAGCCGTCTTCCAAGGCTGTCTCTCCTGCTGCTGAAAGCTCACCACTAGTGGAGAAATTCTTGCTAATGTTTAGTCGCAATCTCTTTTCTGCTCTCCTCATCCCAACCCACCCACATTCTGAATCAGTGTGTTACCCCCTACTCCCTGGAGCTGCCAGGAAACCAGTTTATTCCTGTCTTCCAAAGAGCAGACCTCCAAAGAACTGTGCTGGGGCACCTCCCTTATGAGGAAAGGCTAAAGCATTTGGGGCTCATGAGTCTGGAAAAAAGGCACCTGAGGGGGGGAATATGATTGAGACGTACAAAATAATGCAGGGCATGAGTCAAGCGGATAGAGGGACGCTCTTCTCCCTCTCACGAAATACCAGAACAAGGAGACATACACTCAAATTGAGGGCTGGGAGAGTAAGAAAATATCCCCCCCCCCAAGCGTGTTGTTAGTCTGTGGAAATCCCTGCCACAGGAGGTGGTGATGGCATCTGGCCTGGATGCCTTCCAAAGGGGATTGGACAGGTTTCTGGAGGAAAAGTCCATCACAGGTGACAAACCCTGATGGAGATGTATCATCTCCAGGCTTAAAACCGAGGTCGTTCAAGGGCCAGATGCAGGGGAGGGGTATCGGGAGACAGATCTCTAGTCTCATGCGCTCCCAGAGGCATCTGGTGGAGCCACTGTGAGATACTGTACAGGAAGCTGGACTAGATGGGCTGTTGGCTTGATCCAACAGGGCTCTTCTTAGGTTCTTATGTTATGTGTCCTCTCTCCCTCTTGTCTCTTCCAAGCGATGTCTACCCAGTCCCTTCAAAAATTCCTCAGATGGTTTGGCTTCCAGACAATTCCGCATCATGGTTGCCTTCCATTAGGCATGTTTCACCTTTGCACTCTTGTCCTGGTCATCTTTGAACTGCAGAGCTGGTAAGGACCTTGTGAGTCACTGAGGCTGGGCCATTCAAGGAGAATCGAACTCTTAACCTCCTTCACACCTTCCAGCTGCCCAGTTTCGAGCCTCTCCTTCCTTTGTGCCCTTTCTTGGTCCTTGTCTCTATAGCCCGATCTCCTTTGGCACCCCGCCGCCTGGAGTTCACCACCAGGTCCGTCCAGATTAAAAAGTCAATGGTGGGGGGGGGGGACTCAGCCCAGATACCCCTCTTGTGCACTTGTCTTGACAACAGGATGAAAAAAGCCACACTGGGAGAGGGAACGGAGCCTGGATTTACCCACTCGACCTGTGCCAAGTTCTGCCGTCGCCACCAGGCCTTAGATCTGTTCCACTCCTAAGGAAAACAGGATGGTGCAGGTTGGAGAGCTTGGCTGAGCTTTTATCCTCCCTTCCAATCTTTCCCTCCTCTCTCCTCCTCTTTCTCTCCCTCCTCTGCAGCCCCCTTTCTTGCGCCTCCCTGGGAATCGTCTGTTTCCCTACCCCACTCCACCCCTGCTTGGAAGAAGTTTGCAAAAAGCTGACTCTTAGAAGCCAGTCTTAATTCGGAACTCCGTAGCTCTCTCTGTGTGTGAGTAAGTGAGTGCACGTGTGTGTTTGCGTGCTTTGGTCCTATCTAAGTCCATTCCAGCTGGCCCTTTAAAAGCACAACTGGATCTTAGACTTGGCCGGTGAAAATATCAGCCCAGCTTTAAGCTCCTTATCGGTTACTGGCAGAATTACTGCTTTAATCGCAAGCTTCCACACACACCCCAGCTCTTTTTTAGATGTCCCCTCTGCTCGAAAATTATTCCCTGCCTTTGTCAGATGTCCCTCGCCTGTGCCTCCTTTGCACGGAGAGCAAACACATAAAATTCAGTGGCCAAAAAAATTCAACTACAATACAGCATAACATAATTTCGCCTAATGTTGCATAGCATAACATTGCATAACAAAGCCTAACATAAACATGATAAAGCTATGTGACACAGTACATTTCCTCGTTGGCAGGGGTAAGACTACATGAAAGCATTGGTGGCCAAACTTTGGCCCTCCAGATGTTTTGGACCACAACTCCCACAGTCCCTTGTCACTGGCAATACAGGCTTGGAATTCTGGGAGTTGTGGTCCAAAACATCAGGACAGCCCAAGTTTGGCCACCACTGCTTTAAAGTCTAAAGTACTTTGATGGGGGGTTCCTGCATGGCAAGGGGTTGGACGGGACGGCCCTGGAGGTCTCTTCCAACTCCAGGATCCTATGATTCTCTGGTTGGTTTCTTAACCGCTGCCTCTTTATCGCCACTGAGGTCTGCATTCTGTGATGCAATTAGGATGAGGCTTGAATCCAGGGTCCTCTAGCCTTTGATTGTCATCAGCCAATGGTGGCAGGTCAGGGCGTGCTCTTCTGATAGGTTGGACTTCAGCGCCCACAATATCAGGAATTCCACCTGACAGACCCACACCACCTCAGTGTGGCTCACCTGGAGGAACCCCTAGTCCACACACGTCCAAACTTCGGCCCTCCTGATGTTTTGGACCACAACTCCCAGAATTCTAAGGTTGGATTGCCAATGGCAAAGGACTGTGGGAGTTGCGGTCCAAAACATCTGGAGGGCCGAAGTTTGGACATACCTGCCCTAGCTGGACGATCTTCATGGCCGAGCTTCTTGTGCAAAGCTGATCCCAAAGAAACGTTTACCACTAAACTGGCAGCTCATGGAATGTCTTCCTTTGGCCAAACAGGCATTGCCTGGCTGGGTTTGTTTGTTTGTTTGTTTGTTTGTTTGTTTGTTTGTTTGTTTGTTTGTTTGTTTGTTTGTTTGTTTGTTTTTTATCAAGTGGACTGACATGTGAGGAGGGCGTGGGGGTTCTCTCTTGGAGAGATGCTGGCTGTTGATGGCACGGGTTGAAATTGCTTCTCAGCAGACGGATATGTTGTGTGTGGCGAGGGGGAGGCTCTGCATTGCTCTGGCACGCCTCCTGCCTCTCCTGTCGGAGGAAAACAGGGCTTGTGGAGCTGCAGAGGCTCATCTGGCGCAGGGCGAGCCTCGTCCGAGGGATCGCCAGAGCATTACGCTTCATTACTGGGCTGTCGGCTCCTCTCAGGAAGACGAGGGCTTTCCTGGCGGCCGTACAGCTGGCGCTGCCTTTGGCACACAGAGCTGTCTCCGGGCCCTCCATTCGGCCGCAGCTCAGCTCCTGAACATGGAAGTGGTGCTGGAGGTGGAGGGGAGAGAGAGGGGAAAAGGAAAAAGTGGAGACTAGCATGCAACACTGGAAGAGGACTTTTTTAAAAAGTGGATTATAAAGGAAAGGAAGACCGGACTGGGATGTAACGAAATCTAGAAGGGCAGCTGCATCGACTGCACGATACATTCCAAAATCTGTGTCACTATAATATGGTATCTTGATTTGGCTTGTTAGAAAGGAACTAAATCTGCTCCATCTTTTTGGAGATCACAGATCTATTATTTGGGCAAACGGTTGTAAAAAGAATCAGGGATGGGACGGGGAGGAGGTTGGGTGTTACCAGCGGTGTAGTCTCTGGTTTACGAGGCTGCAGAGGTAATGGGTCAACCAGGGAGGCCCTGTCAGATCATCTGAATGGCCTCCTGGTTTGCTGGGAACCAGAAAGGCCAGAAAAACCCAATTCATTTCGAATCCCCCTTTTGAAATAGCCGCATCCCATTCCTGGAATCCAAAAATGGTCTCCATGAGGGAGTAGCGCAGTTCCTCTGTCACAGTTGACAGAGGTGTGTAGCGTTACAGCAACATGAAGGGGGAACCCAGCCACTTGGAGTTACTTCCAAAAATTACTCTTTAAGTGCCCTCCAGTGGGAATTTTTTGTCCAGTTGAAGACCTACGAACAGGAAGGTTTTTTCCTTTTCAAGGTAAAGGTCAACACCAACCACAGCCAAGTCACAAGCAGGGCAAGCCTTGGGATGTGCAAAAAAAAATGCAAAGTGTTCTGCTTATATATCACCCCATACCACTTTAAGTAGTCTCTGGGTGGTTTACAGTTTCATTACAGTATGCAGGCTACACATTGCCCCCCCCCCCAGCAAGGTGGGTACTCATTTTACTGACCTCGGAAGGCTGGAAGGCTGAGTGAACCTTCAGGCTGCTACCTGGGATTGAACCCTAGGTCGTGAGCACAGTTTTACCTGCAGTACAGGCATTTAACTACTGTGCCACGAGGCTCATAGTTGCAGCAGGCAACTTATAGATAACGGCTACAGATGGAGATGTAGGAGGACCCCTCGCAACCCGAAGTCTGGGGGATCACAAACACTGCACAATTGCCCCCTCCTCACGAGGGACATCCTAAAACCAAAAATGGGAGGGGGCAGGGGCCATGCCCACTCCATACAGGCAAGGGATGTCACAAGCAGTCTGTTCTCCGAGACCAACAAAAACAAATCCCTTTCCGAAAGAAACATGGGGACCAGCCTCTGCAATGTGAAGAGACTGGAGAAATTTGGACTGTCCTATTTTGCTGTCACCCATCCTGGTTTTGTGGACCCACTTGTCTGCAAATCAATATTTTGTGACACCCTGCAAAGAGCAGAAGGTTGTTGTTGTTGTTTTTAAAGGAACAGTTTTGTGCAATGTCGCTCATGGTGGGTTGTGGTTCTTCCCGGTGATCCGTCCCAAAGCCTTTGAGCCAGAATAACTCAGAGCCCGCCCGTCCCACCGAGCTTTTAGATGGGGCATTGTCTTGTCCCCGCTAGGTCTCTCCAAAGATCTTGCTAGCAAGGAATGTGCTTATTTACGTGGTTCCACCCGTTTGCCTTTGGACCGTCCTGCCACTAGAAGTTCTCATTCTATTCCTAAAACTTCTCAAAGCCAAATTCAGCCCTTGACCTTCAGCCCTTTGCTCCTGGCCCTTCCTCTAGACATTGCCTGGTTCTTAGGTAGAGGCATCCTGTCTCCTCTACTGCAGGCATACAGGACCCCATGCGCACTGACCCTAAGGCAGTGCGCAGCATTCCATATCGTAGCCAGCAGCTGTGGACATCTGTTTTGAACCATTCAATGTCAACAGATTATAAGCAAATTGCCTTTTTTTAAAAAGCACTCCTTTTTTAAACAACCAAAGGAGCGGCCTTTTTAATTAGCTGCAGGCTGCCTGCTGTGACGTACAGATAGACATCAGGCACAGAAGAACTCTCTGCTATGTATAACCAAGAAGTGCAGCTGGGACAGCAGTCCTTGACATGATAAGGCCATGGCAAACCTGGACATCTTTTCTCGGGGGGGGGGATGGAAGGCATATTAGAATGATGGGGGGCCATAGAAGGTTATGGTATCCACATCTAGGTAGGCCAGGTCCATAGTCCCTCCTTCCATGAGGATGCTAGAGCAGCAGAAGGTTCATTCTTCTCGAGTCTTGTCTCTCCTCTGAACAATGGTGATGTTATGCTTATCAAATCCAGTGCCGTAGCAGATTAGCGCTGCTGTTTGGCCAACTGTTGTATCAATTCAGCAATATGTCACTTGCCTAAAAAATAAAAAATAAAAAGAGAAAAGGCATGGGGAAAAGGGATCAGGTTCAATGAAAGGGAGAAGGCTTAACCTGTAATCCTTGTAAGAATTTTAGTGGGTTTTGGTGTCCTCCAAATGGCCAAGGTTAACTAACATTCCATGTGAATGACAGTAGCAGTTCAAGTGCCAGAGGGAAACACATCAACCTGGAGATGCCTCCCTATCTAAAAAAGCACCTGAGGGGGGATATGATTGAGAGGTACAGAATAATGCAGGGCATGAGTACAGTGAATAGAGGGACGCTCTTCTCCCTCTTGCAAAATACCAGAACTAGGGGACATCCCCTCAAACTGAGGGTTGGGAGAGTGAGAAAAGACAAAAGAAAATATTTTTTTTTACCCAGCGTGTTGTTAGTCTGTGGAACTCCGTGCCACAGGAGGTGGTGATGTCATCTGGCCTGGATGCCTTCGAAAGAGGATTGGACAGATTCCCAGAGGAAAAGTTCATCACAGGTGACAAGCCATGATGGGGATATGTAATCTCTAGGCTTAAAAAAAGAGGATACTTCAAAGGCCAGATGCAGGGGAGTGCTGTCAGGACACAGATATCTTATCTTGTGCATTTCCAGAGGCATTTGCCGGGGCCACTGTGAGATACAGCAGGCCTGCCCAACAGGTAGACCGCGGGCTACTGGTAGCCCGCGAAGGGTTCAAAAGTAGCCCGCCGGCCATCAATAAGAAAAGTGAGGGGATAAGTTCTCCACCCCTCCCTCTCCCATCCCAAGGACCACCACTGCCCCAGCCGAGTGGATCAGTTCAAGGGCCATGTCGCATTGAAATGTGTTCCTTCCAGAACAGATTAATTGATTTCCAATGCATTCTTATGGGAAACCGCTGCTCTACTTACAAAAGTTTTCACTTATGAGCATGTGCTCAGAACAGATAAAATTCGTAAGTAGAGGTTTTAGTGTAGTAGCCCGCAGGCACTTTGAGCCGGAAAAAGTAGACCTTGTCCTGTTCGAAGTTGAACAGCCCTGAGATACAGGAAGCTGGAGTAGATGGGCCTTTGGCCTGATCCATCATGGCTCTTCTTATATTCTTATATTGCTGCACCCTTAGCTGGTTTGGGTGGGTTCCTTCCTCTTGAATACTGAAATTGGGTAGAGAGAAATACTTGGTATAGCCTCCTCTTCACACTTTTCACAACAATTAGAGGGGCTGCAGGGGGTGGTGTTTGGTGTTCCCTCCAGAGCCTGCAAAACCAGTTTGACCGTACAGAACAATGGATCACAGGATATATGAAACCAAAACCCTGCCTCTAGTCAGTCAACATCCAACTCGCTTTCAAGCAAACCTCTGTCTGCAGTGCGAGAGATTTGCAATCAAATACATCTTTTGCTTGGGCTTAAAACAGCCATTAGTCAGGATGGGAGGTTGAAAGAGTTCGACATCAATGTTTAAAACAAAAACAGCAATAAGAGGCAATTGATGTTTACAGTGGGGTTTAATCCTGGCTTTGTCTGTTCTTCCATCTGTATATTGTGTTGGAACATTTCATTTCATTTTGTATGGTGGAATACATGCTGTCCGAATGAGCTAAGTTTCTGGCTGCAGAGTCAGAGGTCAGAAGTCTGGTCCCTTTCCCCCCTGCATGTCCCAGGAGAAAAGCCAGTCTTGGCATCCTTGAACAACTGGCACAGTCCCAGGGCAGCCCCAGAAGAAGGGAAGAGTCCACCACTTCCTTGTATTCTCTGCCTGGAAAATTTTGGAAAGGGTTGTTGTAAGTCAGAACAGACTTGACAGCACATGATTGCTAGGATAAGGTGAAGGAGGGCATGCAAAGATTCCGTGGGACTCTGCCAGGAGGCTGGGTGGAGTTCAGGCTTGTGAGATCCATTCTGATGGGAGTTGTAGACACCATAAATACCATTCCTACCAGCCTTTGCCCACACTGTAATAGTTGAAAGAGACTGTGTTGAGGTGTTCATTCATTCCCAAGTGTCTTGAGAATGACGTACAGTGGTACCTTGACTTACGAATTTAATCCGTTCTGAATGCATGCTCTTAAGTCGAACTACTCTTAAGTCGGGGTACCTATCTTAAAAATTGCAGAAATAAGTTTTTTTAAAAATGGGGGGGAAATTGTAAGTCAAGCAGACCATAAAATTTGTAAGGCAGCAGTTAAAACGGCAACAGTTTTCTGCTCTTAAGTCGAGCTGCTCTTAAGTCGGGGTACCCCTGTATGGTGTTGTCCCGTGCCTCTTGAGAAATAATTCGCTTTTCTGCGAATATACTGGAAGTCTCGAAGCAGGTCTTTCTATGTAGGACCACAACAATTGCTCAAGTTTTGCCACTCCAGATGTTTTGAACGACACCTCTCCAAATCTCTGTCCATCAACGATGCTGGCCGGGGCTCCTGGGCCTTGTAGTCCATCCGTCTCTGGGGACCCAGAGGTTGAGGGTCGCTCACAGAGACACCACCAGCTAGATTCAGGTCCAAATAGAACATAAGAAGAGCCCTGCTGGATCAGGCCAAAGGCCCATCTAGTCCGGCTTCCTGTATCTCACAGTTGCCCCGCCAAATGTGTCTGGGAACGCACGAGACTAAATCTCTGTCTCCTGATACCACTCCCCTGCATCTCTGGCCCTTGAAGCATCCCGGTTTTGCACATCTCCATCATAGTTTGTAACCTGTGATGGACTTTTCCTCCAGAAAAAGGAGGAAAAGGAGGATGAGAATGCTTGCCTAAAACCCAAGGCCAAGGTGTTTCTGAGCATGGGTGGAGAGATTAGTTTTTGGTACCAGAACCAAGATTTCCCATTCAAAAATCCTTATACCATAACCAAGACCCCATAACCAAGACCCTTAGATGCATCTTGCCCCATATGGCCAGCTCAAAGTGGTCTTCTCCAGACCATACCAGGAGATCTTTCACGTTGGCTTGGTGGTCTTCCATCTTGACCAAGGTTGACCTTGTTCATCTTCCAAAAGCCGATGAGATCAGCTGTGTCCAGGATGTGTGCGGTGGAGCACAGATCAGCCCCCCCCCCAAAAAAAAACAGGTGGATCTCAGAAGTCAGGAAGCCATCTGGTCCAGTCTGTGTGTTGTTGCTTTCTTTTCCTCCTGACAGATGAAAGCAGAATGAATCATGAAAATGGTCCGAGAGCCCCGAATCTTCCTTTGCGCAGTGCAGGATTTTCATGTTGTTGTGGCTTCTTGAGGCGCAACCAAGCACGCCCGACCCCAGGATGGAAGGACAAGAGTTAAAGGCGGACGCTTTGGGCCAAAGCGCTTGGCTCCCTTTCTCCATTTGTTTCAGCCGCTGCCGGGTTTCTGGCCGCCCTCCTCCCATTCACAGCAGAGCCGCAAAATCCCTCCTGATGAAACAG